>OZ024742.1:375092630-375100130 GCA_964016885.1 Eledone cirrhosa
GTATATATGTATATATGTATATATGTATATATGTATATATATATATATGTATATATATATATATATATATGTATATATATATATATGTATATATGTATATATATATATATGTATATATATATATATTATATATTATGTCAGGTCACCAGTTGGTGCTACTGGTAACATGTATCCCAGTACAACCTGTCTCATGGTCGGGTCGTTGGCGACTAAACTGGCAACCCTACCAAGGTTTCTTGGTGAGGAGGGTGACTTTGGACATCCTGCAGGACTAAAAACAAAACCTGTCAAAGGGCAAGGGAGCTCTTAAGACTCAATAGCCATCCAAAATCACCGGGAGAGATGACCCCTTAGCCTTTGTCAAGGCAGAATTCTAGGAGAAGGAAAACTCTGATATAACACCTGCAACCCTGATGGTATCCAATGATGTTGACTTGTTCTTCTTTTTGGTAAATATCATCTTGGTTAAGAGAGTGGGACTGGCTTTGTGCAGTGCCTTTGCTCACTATAAAAGCTTCACGGCACAAGCATTGCTTTATATCTGGAGATCTCTCTGCACTTGTCATCACATGGTACCATGGGCCCTGCACTATGTGTCAATAATGGTCACAAGTGTAGTCTTTGTACCAGAGTTTTCAAGTCGCTGGCTGGACTAAAAAGTCACATTCGTTCAGCGCATCGGTAGGGGTTCTCCTACATGGATATAAAGTAGTGGCCGTACTCGAAAACGAGTTGGCAGCCACCATATATATATATATGTATATATATATATATATATATATATATATATATATGTATATATATATATATGTATATATATATATATGTATATATATATATATATATGTATATATATATATATATGTATATATGTATATATATATATATGTATATATATATATATGTATATATATACATATAAACTCCGAGTTGGTACCATCAATGTAGGCTCAATGAAAGGAAGAGCAGGAGAAATCGTAGAAATGCTAGAGCGAAAGGAAGTTGATGTATGCTGTGTGCAAGAGACTAGATGGAGAGGAGGGTCTGCTAGAGTCCTTGTAGGAAAAAGCCAGTGCTACAAATTTTTCTGGGTGGGAAATGACGATGGGATGGGTGGTGTAGGTATACTACTAGCTGACAAGTGGGTAGATAAAGTAATCTCAGTGTACAGGGTAAATGCAAGAATCATTAAACTCAGACTAGTCCTGAATAAGACAATTACCACAATAATATCAGCTTACGCACCCCAATCGGGGCTGCCAGACGAACTTAAGGATAGGTTTTACGAGTCCCTAATACACACTACTGCTCTAACAGACGACAAGGACTTCCTAATCATTGCAGGAGATTTTAACGGACACGTAGGTAAACACTGCGACGGCTTCAATAGAGTACATGGAGGCCATGGAGTTGGCACAAGGAATGAGGAAGGATTCAGACTTCTAGAATTCTGCGACGCCAATGACATGTCGATATGTAACACAAACTTTAAAAAACCCGACAACCACCTGATCACCTATAGATCAGGGGAGCACTCTAGTCAGTTAGATTTTATCCTCATCAGAGGACGTGACAGATGGACGGTCGTAAACACAAAAGCCTTCCCTAGTGAGGAATGTACATCCCAACATAGCTTAGTTGTCAGCGACCTCACGGTCAGAACTAGACGAGCCCTGAAACAGAGGCCAACCTGGAGAAGAAAGATCTGGAAGCTGAAAGTCCCCTCAACCAGTAACAGATTTAAAGATATTTTACTCAACGCCTACGACAGTAAAGAAGAACAGATAGAGACATTTAACGTAGAAGAGAACTGGGAGTTCCTAAAAAATAACTTACTAGAGGCGACGGATGAGGTTTGTCGCTGGAGTAAGACCTCAAGCAGGAGGAGAGTGACTTGGTGGTGGAACAATAAGGTAGATGAAGCAGTCAAGGCCAAGAGACAGGCATGGAAAGAATGGAAGAACGGGGGGAGCAGGGTACATTACATAGAGACCAAGAGGGAAGCTAGGCGACAAGTATACTTAGCTAGGAGGGAAGCAGAGGATAGAAAATTCAAGCATGTTTTACAACGTGAGGACCAGAAACAGGAGGTATTCAAGATTGCGAGGCAGTGTGTCAGAGATAGTTGTGATGTCATTGGAGAGAAGTGTATCCGGAATGATAAAGGTGAGCTTGCCCTCACAAGTGCTGAGAAGAAAGATGCATGGAAGAGTCATTATGATAGATTACTAAATGAGGAGAATGCATGGGAAGAAGAGACCCTACCCCACGTAGACCCTATAGAGGGACCAGCAGTACAAGTCAGCGGCAGCGTAGTAAGTAAGGCAATCAGAGATATGAAGATAGGGAAGGCAACCGGTCCATCGGGTATAGCTGCCGAGATGCTGAAGGCATCTGGGTCTGTAGGTCACACTATAACCACACGTATCGTTAACCAGGTAATACTAGAGGGGGCCATACCAAAAGATTGGTGCAGTAGCATCATTGTCAACTGCTACAAAGGTAAAGGCGATGCACTAGATAGAGGAAACTATAGAGGTATAAAGTTGATGGACCAGGTCATGAAAGTAACAGAAAGAGTTATAGCACAGCTGATTAGGGACCGGGTGAATATAGACGAGATGCAATTTGGGTTTGTTCCAGGGAAAGGCACCACTGATGCGCTCTTCCTTGTGAGGCAATTACAGGAAAAGTACCTAGCTAAAAGTAAGCCACTCTACTTGGCATTTGTCGACCTTGAGAAAGCCTTTGACAGAGTTCCACGTGCAGTAATCTGGTGGGCTCTTAGAAAACTAGGAGTAGATGAATGGCTTGTGAAAGCGGTACAAGCCATGTATAGGGGAGCAGTCAGCAAAGTTAGGATTGGCAATGAGTATAGCGAGGAATTTAGCGTACAGGTTGGGGTCCACCAGGGCTCTGTTCTTAGCCCTCTCCTGTTCATCATAGTCCTGCAGGCAATAACGGAGGAGTTTAAGACCGGATGCCCATGGGAACTCCTGTATGCTGATGACCTCGCACTCATAGCTGAATCTATGGTAGAACTAGAGAATAAATTCCAAACCTGGAAGCAGGGACTAGAGAGAAAGGGCCTCAAAGTCAACATGACAAAGACTAAGGTCCTTATAAGTAGACGAGAAAACAGAACCCAGATCCCCTCAGGGAAATGGCCTTGCTCAGTATGTAGGAAAGGTGTAGGTAGGAACTCCATTCTTTGCCCCAAATGCAAACAATGGGTACACAAGAGATGTAGCGGGATCTCAGGAAGCTTAATTAAGAATGTAGGATTCACATGCAGCAGCTGTGCTGAAACAGCAAGCAAACAGCCACAGGAAACAAGTACCACCAATCTCTGGGAGGGCCCTGTAGAAACAGTAGACAGCTTCTGCTACCTAGGTGACCGAATTAGCAACGGAGGTGGGTGCTCAGAAAGTACAATAACTAGGGTAAGAACGGGATGGAAGAAGTTTAGGGAACTACTACCACTGCTAGCTGCAAAAGGCTTCTCCCTCAGAATGAAAGGCAGACTGTATGATGCGTGTATCCGAACAGCGATGTTGCATGGTAGTGAGACCTGGGCGCTGAAGGTGGAAGACTTACGTAGATTAGAGAGAAACGAAGCCTGCATGCTCCGATGGATGTGTAACAGTAATATACGTGAACGACAAAGCATAAATGAATTGAGAGAGAGACTGAGCATAAGAGGAATCAAATGCTGCGTGCAGGAGAGGCGGTTACGCTGGTATGGACATGTGATGCGTATGAAGGATGACAGCTGCATAAAAAGGTGCAGAGCACTAGAAGTTGATGGAAACCGCGGAGTGGGGAGACCCAAGATGACTTGGGATGAGGTGATAAAAGCCGACCTTACCCAACTACACCTCTCAAAGTCAATGACACACGACCGTGACTTCTGGCGTCACGCAGTAATACAGGGTACCCGACCTCCCATGGGTACATGCTGAAGCATATAAACAATATGCCCCCCCCCCCACCGCAAGGTGGTCGTGGAGGTGCCACGGCAAAAAAGCACCCAGCCCACACTGTAAAGTGGACGTGTAGGCGCCACGAAAAAGCACCCAGCACTCACTGTAAATGAGGTTGGTGTTAGGAAGGGCATCCAGCTGTAGAAATCAAGCCAGATCAGTTCCTGTATGAGCAAGGCATGGTCAGCCGACCAGACACTGCCCACAACAGGACAACCCGTCTAACCCATGCTAGCGTGGAAGAACGGACGTAAAACGGTGATGATGATGATGATGATGATGTATATATGTATATATATATATATGTATATATATATATATGTATATATATATATATATATATATATATATATATGTGCATGCTACTGTACGTCTGTATACATATATGTATGTACGTATACATGCATACTTACATTTAAGTAAGTGCCATACTAAGAGTGAGAAATGAAATTTCGTTTTCATTTTGTTTCAATTTATCGTTTTCGGTATGCCTGACCGATTTAACTCACTCAATATGCAAATTAGGCTGCTCAGCCGTTAATTTTCATAAGGAAAGTATATACTTTCGAACGTTCAACTATCTGGCAGATGGGTAAACGGTGCTGATGATAGCTAACAAGCTTGAAACTAGTACATCGTTCCTGTGTCAGTGTTGAACAAAAAGGTGACGTGGTTGCCTTAACACCGTATGGCATAAATTCAGGCTGTTCAGTTTGTTTACAAACGAACAAAGCGACGTTAGCGCCGCTAAACTGATACGTGCATATATGTATGTGTACCTGTATGCATATATATGTATATATGTATATATATATATATATGTGCATGCTACTGTACGTCTGTATACATATATGTATGTACGTATACATGCATACTTACATTTAAGTAAGTGCCATACTAAGAGTGAGAAATGAAATTTCGTTTTCATTTTGTTTCAATTTATCGTTTTCGGTATGCCTGACCGATTTAACTCACTCAATATGCAAATTAGGCTGCTCAGCCGTTAATTTTCATAAGGAAAGTATATACTTTCGAACGTTCAACTATCTGGCAGATGGGTAAACGGTGCTGATGATAGCTAACAAGCTTGAAACTAGTACATCGTTCCTGTGTCAGTGTTGAACAAAAAGGTGACGTGGTTGCCTTAACACCGTATGGCATAAATTCAGGCTGTTCAGTTTGTTTACAAACGAACAAAGCGACGTTAGCGCCGCTAAACTGATACGTGCATATATGTATGTGTACCTGTATGCATATATATGTATATATGTATATATATATATATATGTGCATGCTACTGTACGTCTGTATACATATATGTATGTACGTATACATGCATACTTACATTTAAGTAAGTGCCATACTAAGAGTGAGAAATGAAATTTCGTTTTCATTTTGTTTCAATTTATATATATGTATTTATATATATATGTATATATATATATATATATATATATATGTATATATATATATGTATATATATATATGTATATATATATATATGTATGTATATATATATATATATATATATATATATGTATATATATATATATATATATATATGTATATATATATATATATATATATATGTATATATATATATATATATATATGTATATATATATATATATATATGTATATATATATATATATATATATGTATATATATATATATATATATATATATATATATATATATATGTATATATATGTATATATGTATATATATATATGTATATATATGTATATATGTATATATATATATGTATATATATGTATATATATATATATATGCATATATATGTATATATGTATATATATATATACTACACCTCTCCAAGACAATGTCACTGGACCGAGACCTTTGGCGGTACTCAGTAACAGAGAAGACCCGCCTTACCTAAATATATAGTAAAACCTACTCCAGCCAGTAGGCATCTCTAACAAAATACACCCCGTCCCACCACCCCCGCCCCCACCCCATCCACACCACCCCGTTCTATGTAAAGTTATGTTGGTGCCGCGCCAAATAGGCCGAAACAAATGAGATCGTGTAGGTGTCACGACAAAAAAACACACAGTCCACGCTGTAATGTGGCCGTGTAGGCAACACGGTAAAAACCTCCCAGACCCACACTGTAAATGTGGTTGGTGTTAGGAAGGGCATCCAACTGTAGAAAACCTGCCAGACAGTCCTATGCGAGCAAGACAATCACTCTTGCCTCAAGTGGGACTACCCCCGTCCAAACCCATGCAAGCGTGGAACACGGACGTTAAACGTTGATGATGATGATGATGATGATATATATGTATATATATATATGCATATATATGTATATATGTATATATATGTATATATGCATATATATGTATATATGTATATATAAATATATATGTATATATATATATGTATATATGTATATATGTATATGTATATATATATATATGTATATATGTATATGTATATATATATATATCATCATCATCATCATCAACGTTTAACGTCCGTGTTCCACGCTTGCATGGGTTTGGACGGGGGTAGTCCCACTTGAGGCAAGAGTGATTGTCTTGCTCGCATAGAACTGTCTGGCAGGTTTTCTACAGTTGGATGCCCTTCCTAACACCAACCACATTTACAGTGTGGGTCTGGGAGGTTTTTACCGTGTTGCCTACACGGCCACATTACAGCGTGGACTGTGTGTTTTTTTGTCGTGACACCTACACGATCTCATTTGTTTCGGCCTGGATGGCGCGGCACCAACATAACTTTACATAGAACGGGGTGGTGGCGGGACGGGGTGTATTTTGTTAGAGATGCCTACTGGCAAGGCGGGCCTTCTCTGTTACTGAGTACCGCCAAAGGTCTCGGTCCAGTGACATTGTCTTGGAGAGGTGTAAGTGTGTGAGGTCGGAGTTTATCAGCTCATCCCAGGTTTTTCTAGGTCTGCCTATTCCGTGGCTACCGTCTATCTTTATTGCCCTGCACTTTGTTATACAGCTATCGACTTTCATGCGCATCACGTGTCCATACCAACGCAGCCTTCTCTCGAGTAAACAACATCTGATCCCTCTTATCTCTAATTTTTTCCTTAGTTCGTTTATGCTTTGCCGTTCACGTATATTACTGTTACACATCCAGCGGAGCATGCAAGCTTCGTTTCTCTTTAGTCTGCGTATATCCTCTGCACACAATGCCCAGGTCTCACTGCCATGCAACATTGCTGTTCGTATGCAGGCATCGTACAACCTGCCTTTCATTTTTAGGGAGAACCCTTTAGCAGCTAATAGTGGTATAAGCTCTCTGAACTTTTTCCAACCAGTTCTGACTCTAGCTACAGTACTTTCAGAGCACCCTCCCCCACTGCTGATTTTATCGCCCAGGTAACGGAAGCTGTCCACTATTTCTATAGAACCCTCTGCGCAATTGAAAGAGCTAGTATTTTGTGGGTACTTGCTGCTACTTATTGCACCAGAACACCGGCCACATGTAAAATCTATGTTCTTAGTTAGCTTACCT
>OZ024742.1:375105130-375110130 GCA_964016885.1 Eledone cirrhosa
CCGAACCCTGATGTACCCCTACTTGTATCTGGAATTCCTCACTAAACTCCATACCTACCCTGACTTTACTGAGAGAACCTCTGTACAAAGTTTGCACTGTCCTCACAAGCCATTCCTCAACACCTAGCTTCCTTAGGGACCACCAGATGACAGATCGGGGTACCCTATCAAAGGCCTTCTCTAGGTCAACAAAGGCTAAGTATAGTGGCTTATTCTTCTCTAAGAACCTCTCTTGCATTTGTCTCACCAAGAAGAGGGCATCTGTTGTACTCTTCCCAGGCACAAAACCAAACTGCATCTCATCTAGTTTGACCCTTTCTCTAATTAGTTGTGCTAAAATCATTTCTGCCACTTTCATAACCTGATCTATCAGTTTTATACCCCTATAATTGCTCCTCTCCAAAGCATCCCCTTTACCTTTGTAGCAATTTATGAGAATACTGCTGCACCAGTCTTTGGGTATGACACCACCATATATAGCCTGATTGATGATGCGTGCAACCAGTTTAGTGCCTACGTCCCCTGATGCCTTCAGCATCTCAGCAACTATTCCCGATGGTCCGGCTGCCTTACCATTTTTCATTTCCCTAATCGCCTCTTGGACCCTATATTCGTCAATCTCAATAGCTGGTCCTTCTGTCGGATCTACCAAGGGTAATTTCTCTCTCTCCCATTCGTTCTCCACATTCATCAGTCTCTCATAATGACATTTCCAGGCCTCCTTTTTCTGGTCATTCGTGACACTAAGTACACCGGCATCATCCCGGACACATTTATCTCCAACAACATCCTGATTTGCATTGACACACTGCCTTGCAATGTGGAACACCGCACGCCTCTGATCTTCCCGTCGCAGAACATTGGCAAACCTCCTACTCTCTGCCTCCCTGCGTGCTAAGTACACCTGACGTCTAGCTTCTCTCTTAGTGGCTGTATATTCTTCCCTACTTCCACCCTTTTTCCAAGCCTTCCATGCTAGTCTTTTGTCTCTAATAGCCTTATCTACTGTGCTGTTCCACCACCAGGTCACTCTCTGTCTGGTTAGAGCTCTGCTCCAGCCACAGGTTTCATCAGTAGCCTGCAGCAAGTTGTCACGTAAGAACTTCCAGTTATTATCTATGTCATACGTCTCTAAATCGTCTTCTTTTTCGTCATATACATCTTGAAGGGCTTTCCTAAATTTGTATTTTAGTGAAAGGTCTTTTAGCTTCCAGACCTTTCTTCTCCACACCTTCCTATATGTCTCATTCCATCTCTTGCTTACTGAGATATCACTAACAACTAACCTATGCTGTGGGGTACATTCTTCCCCAGGGTATGCCTTGGTATTAGACACTATCTGCCTGTCCCGCTGCCTAACTAGCAGGAAGTCAATCTGGCTTATGTGCTCACCAGATTTGTAGGTTATTAGGTGATTGACAGGTTTCTGGAAGTTTGTGTTGCAAATAGTCAATGTACTCGTATCACAAAATTCAAGAAGTCTCACTCCTTCTTCATTTCTTGAACCGTAACCGTGCCCACCATGTACCCCAGTGTAACCATCCTGGAGCTGTCCAACATGACCATTGAAGTCTCCTGCTAGCATAACGATGTCTCCGTCCTTTGTCATTGTGGTTGTTTGCAAAAGTTGCTCATAAAAGCAGTCTTTCTCATCTTTGCCTAGGCCTGCTTGGGGAGCATAGACTGAGATGATTGTCAGTAGTCTCCTACCTACAACTAATCTAAGCTTAATTATTCGATTACTAACTCGAACTACCTCTATTGTCTTATTGATCCATTTCTCAGCCAGGAAAATGCCTACTCCCCCTAACCCATCATCCTTACCTACCCAGAATAGCTTATAGCTAAGACGCTTGCCTACGACTAGTCTCGCAGAGGCACCTCTCCATCTCACCTCTTGCACGCAGCACACATCCACCTGCCTTCTCTCCAGCATCTCCGCTATTTCAGCAGATCTACCTCTGAGAGTGCCAACATTAAGTGTTGCAACTCTGAGATGCGACGTCTTCATATTTTCCTATGCTGTTTTATTGCTGTGCTGATAAGCTTTTTGGCATTGATACACTGGTTGGATGCCCTTCCTAACACCAGCACCACTTTACAGCATGGACTGGGTGCTTTTATTTGTGCCACCAGCACTAGAGAGGATGTCTTACTAGACTCAAGGGCCCTCTCTACCCCTCCATATATATATAGTTAAAAGAATAGAGGTGTAACACACAAGTTATTATATATTGGTAAACGGAATAGAAAATGCTGACAAATTGTTCACAGTTGAAAAATGGTTTAATTAGGAATAAAAGAGTATTAGTGATTGTATGGGTTAGTATTAAGTTGTGGTTTTAAGTTTTTAAGTTTTTACCGGTTGCGCATTTCTAAATGCTTTTCAAAAATAATTTTGAGATAGAGTGTCCGTGCTGTTTGCTCTGATCTGATTAGTTTTGGGAATTCTACCTGTTTTTATGTTAAAAAAGTGGCTCCAGCATTATTTTTGTGTTGCAAAAATGCTTGTGGTCAAAACAATTTTGATTGGTCGGTAGAGGTCATGTGAATGTAAAAAGTTGATTTTGCGCCAAGACTGTTTTTATGTTAAAATGTTAAAAAAGTGGCTCCAGCAAAAATTCATGGGAAAACAATTTTGATTGGTCGGTAGAGGTCATGTGGATAAAAAATTGGTTTTGCGCCAAGATTGAGAAATGACTCTTTCACAACAAATATGTGTGTGTGTGTGTGTATGTGTATGTGTGTGTGTGTGTGTGTGTGTATGTGTGTGTGTGTGTGTATATGTGTGTGTGTGTGTGTAGTAGTAGTAGTAAGGTGTTCGATGCTGCGACAATGGCCAGCAGCGATGTGTGTCAAATGGTTATTAAGATAAGTGTGTGTGTGTGTGTGTGTGTGTGTGTGTACATATATAGCAGAGTCATTCGAAGGTCAAAAGATATTTTTCAGCTTTTGTCTTATACGGTGAAGTGCGTGTGTGTGTGTGTGTGTGTGTGTATAAGTCTCTTTGTATGTTGATGTACGCGTGTGTATGTGTTTGTGTATATGTGTGTGTGTGTGTGTGTGTGTGTGTGTGGGTGGACCAGTATTTTTTTCCCCCTGGTAAAATGGTGTACATTATTCGATTTTTTCAGTAAAATCGGTTCTCTTAATAGAACATCTAAAATCTTAACAATAAAAGGTGTGAAATGATATTCACTATATATATACACACACATACATACATTCACTACATATATATATATATATATATACATATATACATACATATATATGCACATATATTTTTTTGTATTGCACCATAGAGCATGTGTGTTTACGTGTGTCATTGTGTTTATATGTGGGTAGAGATGTGTGCTGATGTAGGTATGTATGTTGACGTGTGTATGTTGTGGGTTCGTCTTAGGGAGAAGTGTTTAGACGGGGTCCGTATTTGTTAATGAAGTAAGATTCCTTGCTGATGCGCTGGGTGTGGGTGGCATTATCTTTAAATTTGTAGAGGGGAAAGATTCTGAAGTTGGGATGATTTTGGGCGGCACAGGTATCAATGTGTTCACTCAGTGGTATTTTCCTGTATTCCCGTATTTTAATTTGGGATCTATGGACAGTCATGCGTTGGCGGAGGCTGTTTTTGGTCTGGC
This sequence comes from Eledone cirrhosa, assembly GCA_964016885.1. Lineage (NCBI taxonomy): Eukaryota > Metazoa > Mollusca > Cephalopoda > Octopoda > Eledonidae > Eledone > Eledone cirrhosa. The sequence goes on from OZ024742.1 coordinate 375,108,772, forward strand.
CTATGTATTGTTCTCGACAACCTGAACAAGTTAATACATATATTAGATTTTCCGATGCACATGTGAAATTGTGTTTTACTATAAAACGTTGTCCATCTTTGAAATAGAATTCCGAACCCTCTATTAGGTTGATGCAAATGCCACAGTTGGGTCTATCGCATTTTTTTACTGTGGGTTTCGTTGTTGTGGTTGGCAGTACTTTGGCATGTGTTAAGATGTTTTTCATTGACTTGGATTGTCTTTTGCTCTTTATGATATCGTGTGTTCGTAGAATTTGGTTCATTCTATGGTCCTTTTTCAATACAGGGATGTTCTGGAGGATGGTGTCAAAGGCCTCATTGTTGAGGGGGTTGTGTGTGGAGATGTATGGAAGAGCTTTTAGTTTTGGTTGATTTACTTTAGGGTGTCTAAGGTCCTGGGTACTGAGTTTTAGGGCACGTTGGATTCCATTGTCAATTAGTGATGCAGGGTAGTCCCTGCCTATGAGTGTGTTCTTTAGTTCTTGTAGCCGTAAGTAGCAGATGTTTTTATTGGAGACTATAGTACAGATTCTCTTGGCTAAGTTGTAGGGAATATTAATTTTAACGTGTCTAGGGTGGCAAGAGTTGAAGGGGAGGTATTGCTTGGAGTCTGTGGGCTTGTAGTATATGTCTGTTTCTATTTGTTTGTTATGGATCTTAATGAGGATGTCGAGGAAGAGGAGTTGTTGATGGCTGTATTCCATCGTGAAGTTAATATTTGTGTTGAGCCCATTTATAAGGGTGTGAAATTCTTTAAGTTTTTCGATGTTTTCGTGCCAAAGGATGAAGCAGTCATCTAGATATCGCTTCCAGTTCCTTTCAATGTGTAAGTGGAGGGTGTTTCCAAATTTGTTTAGGACTTTAGTGTAGAGGGTGATTTCCAGGTATCCCATGACTAGGTTGGCATAAGTAGGGGCTGTTTTCGTTCCCATAGCGGTCCCAGATTTCTGCCTGTAGGGTTTGTTATTGAAAACGAAGTAATTGTTCTCCAAGATAAATTTGAGTCCCTCTATCACGAATTCTTTTTTGATGCGTTGTGGGAGTTCATTGTAGAAATTATCCAGCCAGAATTGGATAGCTTCTATTCCTAGGTTGTGGGGGATGTTGGAGTATAGGTTGACTACATCGAACGTCACTAGTAGGGTTTGTTCAGAAAGTGGCATATTTGGGAGGTGATTGAGCATATCTAGGTCGTCCCTTATATAGCTTTTGATGTGCTTGAGGAAGGGTTTGAGAAGTGTATCAATGAAGTTGCTAAGACGGTGCGTTTCGCAAGCGGGGCCTGCTATTATAGGTCTTAATTTGAGATCATTGGGTGAGGGGAAATTGATGACTATGT
>OZ024742.1:375120130-375125130 GCA_964016885.1 Eledone cirrhosa
CAGATTTCAATATATTAATAAAAATATATCAGAAACAAAAACCAAAAAACAACAATAATAATAATAATAAATAATAATAAAATAGAAAACTAAAAAATATTACGAAAAAATATTACATATTAAAAATATTACATATTAAAAATAAAAATATTAGAAAATACTACAATAATAAAAAAAATATAAACCACAAAGATCAACCCTTCAAAATTAATTGACAATATATTGCCAAGTTCATTATAAGCATCAGAGTCGAAAACAGATAAAGCTAAAAATTATTTATCAAATCGCATCTAGCAAAAATCATTTCAAAAAGTTTAGGATGCCCATTTGGTCTACATGTGTTCTTATATTTAATATAGAAGTTTATCTAGTGTAACGTTTATTCGAAATATTTGGAGCATCAACTTTTATGGTAGTTTAATTTTTCATGAAGAATGTTAAAATAAAAATAAAAATAAAAATAAAAATAAAAAGAAGAATAAAAAGAAGAAATTGAAAGATTTATCGGCTAGTTTTCCAAATAATTATAAAACAAACTAAATATACTACATTTTAAATTTAAATTTATATTTAAAAGTTGAGTTTAATCTATGTTTGCAGCAACTGAATAAATTTGTCCGTAGATTAAGGGAATTTTTAGATTTTAGTATAAAGAATATCTCCTCTGCGCAGAGGTCACATGTCTCAGAGGATGAATTAAAAGGAATCCCTCTTGAGACTATATTCCAAGCCGTCGAATATCTAACGTTATCTAGCTTAAGTTGCCAGAGTACGCCTGATAGTGCCGTTGAAGATTTTTTGCTTGGATCTGTGAAAGAATTCTTGTGGTTATTATAGCGAAGTTTAAATTCCGTCGATGTGGAACCGACGTAGTTAAAAGAATTAGAGTCAGTTTTAACATTACAATTGTATACTATATTTTTAACTAAGCAGTAGTTATTTAACGGACATTTAGATCTATCTCTACAGTTACATTTGTTAACTTGTATATTATTTATGCTATTATCACTAGGTTTTAAGTTCCTATTATTTATTCTATTAATATTTTGTGCTAAATTTTTGGTGGATGAGTAGGTTAATTTTATAGTATGTCTATTGAAAATTGAGTGATACCTATGTGTTCTAGGGAAGCGATTATCAAGAGCTTTAAAAAATAGTTTAGCGATGTGGGTTTTAATGTTTAGTGAGAAAGGGGGGGCAAACCAAATTATGTTCCTAGTTCTATTTCTTTTTTGGCCTTTGGAATTATTGTAATGCTTTCTATTATAGTTGTTAAGGTTGTTGCCGTAATTAAAATAGTTGTTATTTTGTTTAGTTTGTCTATCATTATCTATGTACATAATCTTATCAGTATATCCTGCTCTAGCTAACGCTTCATTGCAGTACTGGGCTTTTTCTTCGAAAATCTTTCTATTAGACGAGATTCTAGAGATACGTTTTTGAACAGAGTTTACTATAGTGTTTTTGACAGATCTGGGGTGGTTAGAGTTAAAGCTGACATAGTTTAAGTTTTCATTCAACTTGTGAAAAGGATAGTGAAAAGGATAGTGATATATACACATATGTATATATATATATATATATATATACACATATGTATATATATATATATATATATACACATATGTATATATATATATATATATATATATATATATATATATATATATATATATATATATATATATATATATATTTCGTTTCTGAATTTGTTTAGCAAGATTCTTTATCTGAAATCGTGTGTTGAAACCGATATTGTTATACTTTGGGAGGGTCATGTTGCCAATAAGAAACACATGCACCAGTTGCTTTCACTTCAATTTATTATATATTTATAAATTTATAAATTTACAAATTTACAAACTTATAAATTTCTGGTTGGTTGGTTGGTTCCACAACCAGATAGTTGTTTATATATAGTCATAGTCCTTTCGTCACACACTCTGTGACCTCTTCAGTGACTGGGGATTCCTTTCCTTTGTTTCTGTGCCTTTCCTTTCTTCTATCCTACGCCATTTTGTTTCTGTGTGTGTGTTGTGTGCTCAGTTTGCGCATGCGCCCCATCCGGGTGTCTGTGTGTGTTTGTGTTCATTTATCTATTTGTTTATTTATTTATTTATTTATTGTTGGTTGGTTGTTTGTTCTATGTGTGTGTGTGTTTTCATTTTGTCCTGTGTGTGTTTTCATTTTGTCCTTAATTGTAAGTTGTTTGTTCTATGTGTGTGTGTGTTTTCATTTTGTCATGTGTGTGTTTTCATTTTGTCCTTAATTGTAAGTTGTGATGTTGCTGTTCCACTCATATTTTCTATTTAATTTTGGTTTTAATTCTTTTATGCTTACTGCCTCTGTAATTTGCCTAAACATTGTGTCTTTTCTGTGTGTGGATTCTATTTTTATTTCTATGTTCTCTAGTCTACCTCTGTGTTCTATCTTAGCATGTTGGTAGAGCACAGATGATTCTTTATTATCTTGGAGGTCTCGCCAGTGTTCATTTATTCGTTCCCCTATACTACGAGCTGTCTCACCTATGTACACTATATTTTTGTTTCTACATTGTCCTTCTGTACATCTTATGCTATACACTACATTTCTAGTTTTACAGTTAATATGGGGGCTTATTTTACAGGTTATACATTTCTTATCTATACATGAGGGTCTTTGGAACGGGTATGTCTTGCTAATAAGTGTTTTTACGGAGGTACCTGGTCTTTCTACTATCTTAATATTGAGATTATGTTTATTTAGGGCCCTTCTAAATTTGTAGGCTAGTTCGCCTCTAGGGGTTGTATTGATGAACATTACACTCTGGTATTTATTGCTATCATACCATGAGTTTATTCTATTGGCCTTGTTCCTAGTGTTTTCTATTCTATTCCAAAATTTGCTCCTATACAAGGGGCAGGTCCCATTTATGTCATTATTTACCATTTTTTCCCATTTGGTTCTGGCTCCTTTATACACTCTGATTCTATCTCTCTGATTGTAGCCAGAGAACTGCATACGGTGGATGAAGTGTTGTATGTGTCTCTCTAGTTCTTCGGGGTTGCACATGTGGGACACATTTCTCATCACCCGTACCAAATCTGCAATCAGTATGTTGATTTTGGTATGGTCCGAAATGGCCGAGTTTCGGTGGATCAGATGTTTGGAAGTCATGGGTTAGGCATAATGGGAATGGAGGATTTGTTTTTGGTTGTTAATGGTATCTAACCAGAGCTCTGTGTCTAGTACAGGTAATCGATGGTTGGGGTGTCTACTTGGGTAGTCTATAGTAACTCTAATGCTCTGGTGGATGGAGTTTGCTATTTGCTGGATGCTTTCCATTGTGTTTTTCTCTAGTTCCTGACTGTTCTTTAGTGGGGGTGTCTTAACTACGATGTTTATATCATCTACGTAGCGGGAGTACATTATCAGGGTTAAGCTGTCTTCTAATTGTTCTTTAAGTTTTTGTTTAAGTCTACTGTCCCACCATACCATGAATAAGTTAGCTATGTCGCCTGCAATGCTAACACCAATGGCTGCTCCTTCCTCTTGGGCATATGTTTTACCATTAAATTTGAACATATGTTCCTTAAGGGTTAATTTTATGCTGGCCCCTACCGCATGTGCAATCATTTTCTTCAGTTCATCGTGGTTTTCGGGTGTCCGTATGGCTCTGGTCCTCCCGTTCGATCTATCTGTGTGGGTTTTCTTGGCCATTGAGGTAATGGTAGGTGGTCTGCCTCTTGCTGGTCTTGTAGGGCACAGGTTGCTAAGGTCATAAGTGTCTAGGTAACTATTACTATGGGTAAGCTTAAGTAGAAGTCCCAGCTCACTGGTATCAATCCCACGGAACTCAACCTTGCTCTCGCTGATCATTTCTACGCATTTCTCCACAGCAAAATCCACGTCAATAGATGGATACAGGGACACAACATCCATACTGCCTATTATGCAGTTTGTTAGGTCCCCAGATCGGTTACTCGCGCCGATTCTACTGAGGAGGTCCTCCGTGCTGTCACACACATCTGGGGACATCTCAATGATGGGGCGTATGATCAGGGAGAGGAAGTAGGACAGTCTGTAGTTACTAGCAATGTTAGCCTCACAGACTGGCCGTGTTGGTGGTCCCGCGACAGGGTCCCAGCCCGTTTTATGGTCTTTTCGAAGCCCATACAACGCCGGCACGTCATTGTTCCAGGCCTGGAAGTTGTTGGCAGTCCTTTTGTTGGGCTGCATTATATTCGTCCACATCACCATATGGGCATTGAGGGCTTTTTCTCTATCCTCATGCTCCTGTGGTGTTACCTCTCTTGTGTTAGTGATGTGTGTGACGAAAGGACTATGACTATATATAAACAACTATCTGGTTGTGGAACCAACCAACCAACCAACCAGAAATTTATAAGTTTGTAAATTTGTAAATTTATAAATTTATAAATATATAATAAATTGAAGTGAAAGCAACTGGTGCGTGTGTTTCTTATTGGCAACATGACCCTCCCAAAGTATAACAATATATATATATATATATATATATATATATATATATATATATATATATATATGTATAAATTAATATGTATGTGATGAAACATAGATACCAACACATCTGTATATATATTGCAAAAGAAAAATTTAGCCAGATTGAAGTATACTAATTATTATACTACAGTTTGTCCATATCGATTTAAAATAATAAATCAACGGAGACGAACTGTATTGCCAAGAGGCCGTGATGTTTAGACACATTTAAATTTCAAAATCAAACCCGTTCCGTAGATAAGTTTAGACTTTAAGATCCAAATATGTTTCGAGTTAAATAAGTGTAGGAATATCATGTCCCGCTCTCCTCAGTAAACATCCAGAGACAAATTGATATGCTTCACTTCTAAATAATTTAAAAGACTGCGTGACGCACATGGCTTTACAGTATCTAACTAGTCTCATAACCGTACTGCTAGAAATAACAGTCGTATATATGAGGCGGCTTGCAGCTCAAACTAGGAGCAGTTAAAATT
>OZ024742.1:375148704-375278704 GCA_964016885.1 Eledone cirrhosa
CACTAGGAATACAGTAATAATATACACTAGGAATACAGTAATATATATACCTAGAAATACAGTAATATATATATACACTAGAAATACAGTAATATATATACACTAGAAATCCAGTAATATATATACACTAGAAATACAGTAATATTATATACACCAGAGATACAGGTAATATATACACTAGAAATACAGTAACTATATATACACTAGAATACAGTAATATATATACCCTAGGAATACAGTAATATAATATTACACTAGAATTACAGTAATATATAATACACTAGGAATACAGTAATATATATACACTAGAAACACGTGTAATATATATACACTAGGAATACAGTAATATATATACTAGAAATACACAGTAATATATATACACTAGAAGATACAGTAATATATATATACTAGAAATACAGTAATTATACACTAGAAATACAGTAATATATATACACTAGAATACAGTAATATATATACACTTACAAATACACAGTAATATATATACACTAGAAAATAAAGTAATAATATATACACTAGAATACAGTAATATATTATACAGTAGTAATACCGTAATATATATACACTAGAAACACAGTAATATATATACAGCAGAAATACAGTAATATATATATTAGAAATACAGTAATATATATACACTAGAAATACAGTAATATATACACTAGAATACAGTAATATATATACTAGAAATACAGTAATATATATACACTAGAAATACAGTAATATATTACAGCTAGAAATACAGTAATATATACACTAGAAATACAGTAATATATATACACTAGAAATACAGTAATATATATACACTAGGAATACAGTAATATATATACACTAGAGAATACAGTAATATATATACACTAGGAATACAGTAATATATATACACTAGAAATACAGTAATATATACTACACTAGGAATACAGTAATATATATACACTAGAATACAGTAATATATATACACTAGGAATACAGTAATATATATACACTAGAAATACAGTAATATATATACACCAGAAATACAGTAATATATATACACTAGGAATACAGATATATATATATACTAGGAATACAGTAATATATATACACTAGAAATACAGTAATATATATACACGAGAAATACAGTAATATATACACTAGAAATACAGTAATATATATACACTAGAAATACAGTAATATATATACACTAGAAATACAGTAATATATATACATTAGAAATACACAGTAATATATATACACTAGAAATACAGTAATATATATATACACTAGAAATACAGTAATATATATATACACTAGAAATACAGTAATATATATACACTAGAAATACAGTAATATATATACACTAGAAATACAGTAAAGATATATACACTAGAAATACAGTAATATATATAGACTAGAAATACAGTAATATATTACACTAGAAATACAGTAATATATATACACTAGGAATACAGTAATATATATATCACTAGAAATACATTAATATATATACACTAGAAATACAGTAATATATACAACTAGATATACAGTAATATATACACTAGAATACAGTAATATATATACACTAGAAATACAGTAATATATATACACTAGGAATACAGTAATATATATACACTAGAATACAGATAATATATATACACTAGAAATACAGTAATATATATACACTAGGAATACAGTAAATATTATATACACTAGAAATACAGTAATATATATACACTAGGAATACCAGTAATATATATACACTAGAAATACAGTAAGATATATACACTAGAAATACGGTAAATATATACACAGAATACAGTAATATATATACATAGGAATACAGATATATATATACACTAGGAATACAGTAATATATATACACTAGAAATACAGTAATATATATACACAGAAATACAGTAATATATACACTAGAAATACAGTAATATATATACACTAGAATACAGTAATATATATATACACTAGAAATACAGTAATATATATACACGAGAAATACAGTAATATATACACTAGAAATACAGTAATATATATACACTAGAAATACAGTAATATATACACTAGAAATACAGTAATATATATACACTAGAATACAGTAATATATATACACTAGAAATACAGTAATATATACACTAGAAATACAGTAGTATATACACTAGAAATACAGTAATATATACACTAGAAATACAGTAATATATATACAACTAGAAATACAGTAATATATATACACTAGAAATACAGTAATATATATACACTAGAAATACAGTAATATATATACACTAGAAATACAGTAATATATATACACTAGGAATACAGTAATATATATACACTAGGAATACAGTAATATAATATACACTAGAAATACAGTATTATATATACACTAGAAATACAGTAATATATATACACTAGAAATACAGTAATATATATACACTAGAAATACAGTAATATATATACACTAGAAAATACAGTAATATATATTACACTAGAAATACAGTAATATATATACACTAGAAATACAGTAATATATATACACTAGGAATACAGTAAATATATACACTAGGGAATACAGTAATATATATACACTAGAAATACAGTATTATATATACACTAGAAAATACAGGTAATATATATACACTAGAAATACAGTAATATATATACACTAGAAATACAGTAAATATATATACACTAGAAATACAGTAATATATATTACACTAGAAATACAGTAATATATATACACTAGAATACAGTAATATATACACTAGGAATACAGTAATATATATACACTAGGAATACAGTAATATATATACACTAGAAATACAGTAATATATATACACTAGAAATTCAGTAATATATATACACTAGAAATACAGTAGTATATATACACTAGGAATACAGTAATATTATACACTAGAAATACAGTAATATATATAATGAGAAATACAGTAATATATATACACTAGAAATACAGTAATATATACACTAGAAATACAGTATATATATACACTAGGAATACAGTAAGATATATATACACTAGAAATACAGTAATATATATACACTAGAAATACAGTAATATATATACACTAGGAATACAGTAATATAGTATACACTAGAAATACAAGTATAATATATACACTAGGAATACAGTAATATATATACACTAGAAATACAGTAATATATATAGACTGAGAAATACAGTAATATACTATACACTAGAAATACAGTAATATATACACTAGAAATACAGTAATATATATACACTTGAAATACAGTAATATATTACACTAGAAATACAGTAATATATATACACTAGAAATACAGTAATATATATACACTAGAAATACAGTAATATATTATATACACTAGAATACAGTAATATATATAATCACTAGAAATACAGTAATATATATACACTAGAAATACAGTAATATATATATACACTAGAAATACAGTAATATATATACACTAGGAATACAGTAATATATATACACTAGAAATACAGTAATATATATATACTAGAAATACAGTAATATATATACACTAGAAATACAGTAATATATATACACTAGGAATACAGTAATATATATACACTAGAAATACAGTAATATATATACACTAGAAATACAGTAATATATATACACTAGAAATACAGTAATACTATACACTAGAATACAGTAATATATATACACTAGGAATACAGTAATATATACATTAGATATCAGTAATATATACACTAGGAATACAGTAATATATATACACTAGAAATACAGTAATATATATACACTAGAAATACAGTAATATATATACACTAGGAATACAGTAATATATATACACTAGAAATACAGTAATATATATACACTAGAAATACAGTAATATATATACACGAGAAATACAGTAATATATACACTAGAAATACAGTAATATATATACACTAGGAAATACAGTAATATATACACTAGAATACAGTAATATATATACACTAGAGATACAGTAATATATATACACTAGAAATACAGTAATATATACACTAGAAATACAGTAATATATACACTAGAAATACAGTAAATATATACACTAGAAATACAGTAATATATATACACTTAATATACAGTAATATATATACACTAGAAATACAGTAATATATATACACTAGAAATACAGTAATATATACACTAGAAATACAGTAACATATATACACTAGAAATACAGTAATATATATACACTAGAAATACAGTAATATAATATACACTAGAAATACAGTCATATATATATACTAGAAATACAGTAATATATATACACTAGAAATACAGTAATATATATACACTAGGAATACAGTAATATAATATACACTAGAAATACAGTAATATATATACACTAGAAATACAGTAATATATATACACTAGAAATACAGGTAATATATATACACCTAGAAATACAGTAATATATATACACTAGGAATACAGTAATATATATATACACTAGAATACAGTAATATATATACACTAGAAATACAGTAAATATATATACACTAGAAATACAGTAATATATACACTAGAAATACAGTATATATATACACTAGAAATACAGTAATATATATACACTAGCAATACAGTAATATATATACACGAGAAATACAGTAATATATACACTAGAAATACAGTAATATATATACACTAGGAATACAGTAATATATACACTAGAAATACAGTAATATATATACACTAGAAATACAGTAATATATATACACTAGAAATACAGTAATATATACACTAGAAATACAGTAATAATATATACACTAGAAATACAGTAATATATACACTAGAAATACAGTAATATATATACACTTGAAATACAGTAATATATATACACTAGAAATACAGTAATATATATACACTAGAAATACAGTAATATATATACACTAGAAATACAGTATATATATATAATATACACTAGAATACAGTAATATATATACACTAGAAATACAGTAATATATATACACTAGAAATACAGTAATATATACACTAGAAATACAGTAATATATATACACTAGGAATACAGTAATATATATATACACTAGAAATACAGTAATATATACACTAGAAATACAGTAATATATATACACTAGAAATACAGTAATATATACATTAGAAATACAGTAATATATATTACACTAGAAATACAGTAATATATATATACACTAGAAATACAGTAATATATATATACACTAGAAATACAGTAATATATATACACTAGAAATACAGTAATATATATACACTAGAAATACAGTAATATATATACACTAGAAATACAGTAATATATATATACACTAGAAATACAGTAATATATATAATACACTAGAAATACAGTAATATATATATACACTAGAAATACAGTAATATATATACACTAGAAATACAGTAATATATATACACTAGAAATACAGTAATATATATACACTAGAAATACAGTAATATATACACTAGAAATACAGTAATATATACACTAGAAATTACAGTAATATATATACACTAGAAATACAGTAATATATATACACTAGAAATACAGTAATATATATATACACTAGAAATACAGTAATATATATACACTAGAAATACAGTAATATATATACACTAGAAATACAGTAATATATTTACACTAGAAATACAGTAATATATATACACTAGAAATACAGTAATATATATACACTAGAAATACAGTAATATATATACACTAGAAATACAGTAATATATACACTAGAAATACAGTAATATATTATACACTAGAAATACAGTAATATATATACACTAGAAATACAGTAATATATATACACTAGAAATACAGTAATATATATACACTAGAAATACAGTAATATATATACACTAGAAATACAGTAATATATACACTAGAAATACAGTAATATATATACACTAGAAATACAGTAATATATACACTAGAAATACAGTAATATATATACACTAGAAATACAGTAAATATATACACTAGAAATACAGTAATATATATACACTAGAAATACAGTAATATATATACACTAGAAATACAGTAAATATATACACCTAGAAATACAGTAATATATATACACTAGAATACAGAATATATATATACACTAAGAATACAGTAATTATATACACTAGAAATACAGTAATATAATATACACGAGAAATACAGTAAGATATATACACTAGAAATACGTAAATATATACACCAGAAATACAGTAATATAATATACTCATTAGGAATACAGATATATATATACACTAAGAATACAGTAATGTATATACACTAGAAATACAGTAAGATATATACACTAGAAATACGGTAAATATATACACCAGAAATACAGTAATATATATACATTAGGAATACAGATATATATATACACTAAGAATACAGTAATGTATATACACTAGGAATACAGTAATATATATACACTAGAAATACAGTAATATATATAACACGAGAAATACAGTAATATATACACTAGAAATACAGTAATATATATACACTAGGAATACAGTAATATTATACACTAGAAATACAGTAATATATATACACTAGAGATACAGTAATATATATACACTAGAAATACAGTAATATATACACTAGAAATACAGTAATATATACACTAGAAATACAGTAATATATACACTAGAAATACAGTAATATATATACACTTGAAATACAGTAATATATACACTAGAAATACAGTAATATATATACACTAGAAATACAGTAATATATATAACACTAGAAATACAGTAATATATATATATACACTAGAAATACAGTAATATATATAACACTAGAAATACAGTAATATATATATACTAGAAATACAGTAATATATATATCACTAGGAATACAGTAATATATATACACTAGAAATACAGTAATATATATACACTAGAAATACAGTAAAATATATATACTAGAAATACAGTAATATATATATACACTAGGAATGCAGTAATATATATACATTAGAAATACAGTAATATAGATACACTAGGAATACAGTAATATATATACACTAGAGATACAGTAATATATACACTAGAAAATACAGTAATATATATACACTAGAGATACAGTAATATATACAACACTAGAAATACAGTAATATATATACACTAGAAATACAGTAATATATATACACTAGGAATACAGTAATATACATAGACTAGAAATACAGTAATATATATACACTAGAAAATACAGTAATATATACACTAGAAATACAGTAATATATATTACACTAGGAATACAGTAATATATATACACTAGAAATACAGTAATATATAATACACTAGAAATACAGTAATATATACACTAGAAATACAGTAATATATACACTAGAAATACAGTAATATATATACACTAGAAATACAGTAATATATACATTAGAAATACAGTAATATATATACACTAGAAATACAGTAATATATATATACACTAGAAATACAGTAATATATATACACTAGAAATACAGTAATATATATACACTAGAAATACAGTAATATATATACACTAGAATACAGTAATATATATACACTAGAAATACAGTAATATATATACACTAGAAATACAGTAATATATACACTAGAAATACAGTAATATATATACACTAGGAATACAGTAATATATACACTAGAAACACAGTAATATATATATACACTAGGAATACAGTAATATATATACACTAGAAATACAGTAATATATATACACTAGAAATACAGTAATATATATACACTAGAAATACAGTAATATATATACACTAGGAATACAGTAATATATATACACTAGAAATACAGTAATATATATACACTAGAAATACAGTAATATATACACTAGAAATACAGTAATATATATACACAGAAATACAGTAATATACACACTAGGATACAGTAATATATATACACTAGAAATACAGTAATATATATAGATGAAATACAGTAATATATATACACTAGAAATACAGTAATATATATACACTAGAAATACAGTAATATATATACACTAGAAATACAGTAATATATACACTAGAAATACAGTAATATATATACACTAGAAATACAGTAAGATATATACACTAGAAATACAGTAATATATATACACTAGAAATACAGTAAATATATACATTAGGAATACAGTAATATATATACACTAGAAATACAGTAATATATATACACTAGAATACAGTAATATATATACACTAGAATACAGTAATATATATACCTAGAAATACAGTAATATATATACACTAGAAATACAGTAATATATATACACTAGAAATACAGTAATATATATACACTAGAAATTACAGTAATATATTATACACTAGAAATACAGGTAAATATATTACACTAGGAATACAGTAATATATATACACTAGAAATACAGTAATATAATATACACTAGAAATACGGTAAATATATACACTAGGAATACAGTAATAGTATATACACTAGAAATACAGTAAGATATATACACTAGAAATACGGTAAATATATACACCAGAAATACAGTAATATATATACATTAGGAATACAGATATATATATACACTAAGAATACAGTAATGTATATACACTAGAAATACAGTAATATAATATACACTAGAAATACAGTAAGATATATACACTAGAAATACGGTAAATATATACACAGAAATACAGTAATATATATACATTAGAATACAGATATATATATACACTAAGAATACAGTAATGTATATACACTAGAAATACAGTAAGATATATACACTAGAAATACGGTAAATATATACACCAGAAATACAGTAATATATATACATTAGGAATACAGATATATATATACACTAAGAATACAGTAATGTATATACACTAGGAATACAGTAATATATATACACTAGAAATACAGTAATATATAATACACGAGAAATTCAGTAATATATACACTAGAAATACAGTAATATATATACACTAGGAATACAGTAATATATACACTAGAAATACAGTAATATATATACACTAGAGATACAGTAATATATATACACTAGAAATACAGTAATATATACACTAGAAATACAGTAATATATACACTAGAAATACAGTACATATATACACTAGAAATACAGTAATATATATACACTTGAAATACAGTAATATATATACACTAGAAATACAGTAATATATATACACTAGAAATACAGTAATATATATACACTAGAAATACAGTAATATATATATATACACTAGAAATACAGTAATATATACACTACAAATACAGTAATATATATATACTAGAAATACAGTAATATATATATACACTAGGAATACAGTAATATATATACACTAGAAATACAGTAATATATATACACTAGAAATACAGTAAAATATATATACTAGAAATACAGTAATATATATATACACTAGGAATACAGTAATATATATACACTAGAAATACAGTAATATAGATACACTAGAAATACAGTAATATATATACACTAGAAATACAGTATTATATATACACTAGGAATACAGTAATATAAATACACTAGAAATACAGTAATATATATACACTAGAAATACAGTATATATATCACTAGAAATACAGTAATATATATACACTAGAATTACAGTAATATACATAGACTAGAAATACAGTAATATATATACACTAGAAATACAGTAATATATACACTAGAAATACAGTAATATATATACACTAGGAAATACAGTAATATATATATACACTAGAAATACAGTAATATATATACACTAGAAATACAGTAATATATACACTAGAAATACAGTAATATATACACTAGAAATACAGTAATATATATACACTAGAAATACAGTAATATATACATTAGAAATACAGTAATATATATACACTAGAAATACAGTAATATATATATACACTAGAAATACAGTAATATATATATACACTAGAATACAGTAATATATATACACTAGAAATACAGTAATATATATACACTAGGAATACAGTAATATATATACACTAGAAATACAGTAATATATATACACTAGAAATACAGTAATATATACACTAGAAATACAGTAATATATATACACTAGGAATACAGTAATATATATACACTAGAAATACAGTAATATATATACACTAGAAATACAGTAATATATATATATACACTAGGAATACAGTAATATATATACACTAGGAATACAGTAATATATATACACTAGAAATACAGTAATATATATACACTAGAAATACAGTAATATATATACAACTAGAAATACAGTAATATATATACACTAGGAATACAGTAATATATATACACTAGAAATACAGTAATATATATACACTAGAAATACAGTAATATATACACTAGAAATTACAGTAATATATATACACTAGAAATACAGTAATATATACACTAGGAATACAGTAATATATATACACTAGAAATACAGTAATATATATAGATGAGAAATACAGTAATATATATAACACTAGAAATACAGTAATATATATACACTAGAAATACAGTAATATATATACACTAGAAATACAGTAATATATACACTAGAAAATACAGTAATATATATACACTAGAAATACAGTAAGATATATACACTAGAAATACAGTAATATATATACACTAGAAATACAGTAATATATACACTAGGAATACAGTAATATATATACACTAGAAATACAGTAATATATATACACTAGGAATACAGTAATATATATACACTAGGAAATACAGTAAATATATATACATTAGGAATACAGATATATATATACACTAAGAATACAGTAATATATATACACTAGAAATACAGTAATATATATACACGAGAAATACAGTAATATATACACTAGAAATACAGTAATATATATACACTAGGAATACAGTATATATATACAATAGAAATACAGTAATATATATACACGAGAAATACAGTAATATATACACTAGAAATACAGTAATATATATACACTAGGAATACAGTAATATATACACTAGAAATACAGTAATATATATACACTAGAGATACAGTAATATATATACACTAGAAATACAGTAATATATACACTAGAAATACAGTAATATATAACACTAGAAATACAGTAATATATACACTAGAAATACAGTAATATATATACACTTGAAATACAGTAATATATATACACTAGAAATACAGTAATATATATACACTAGAAATACAGTAATATATATACACTAGAAATACAGTAATATATATATATACACTAGAAATACAGTAATATATATACACTAGAAATACAGTAATATATATATACTAGAAAATACAGTAATATTTATATACACTAGGAATACAGTAATATATTATACACTAGAAATACAGTAATATATATACACTAGAAATACAGTAAAATATATATACTAGAAATACAGTAATATATATATACACTAGGAATACAGTAATATATATACACTAGAAATACAGTAATATAGATACACTAGAAATACAGTAATATATACACTAGAAATACAGTAATATATATACACTAGAAATACAGTAATATATACACTATTTCTAGTGTATATATTTACTGTATTTCTAGTGTATATATATTACTGTATTTCTAGTGTATATATTACTGTATTTCTAGTGTATCTATATTACTGTATTTCTAGTGTATATATATTACTGTATTCCTAGTGTATATATATATTACTGTATTTCTAGTATATATATTTTACTGTATTTCTAGTGTATATATATTACTTACTGTATTTCTAGTGTATATATATTACTGTATTCCTAGTGTATATAAATATTACTGTATTTCTAGTATATATATATTACTGTATTTCTAGTGTATATATATTACTGTATTTCTAGTGTATATATATATATTACTGTTATTTCTAGTGTATATATATTACTGTATTTCTAGTGTATATATATTACTGGTATTTCTAGTGTATATATATTACTGTATTTCAAGTGTATATATATTACTGTATTTCTAGTGTATATATTACTGTATTTCTAGTGTATTATATTACTGTATTTCTAGTGTATATATTACTGTATTTCTAGTGTATATATATTACTGTATCTCTAGTGTATATATAATTACTGTATTTCTAGTGTATATATTACTGTATTCCTAGTGTATATATATTACTGTATTTCTAGTGTATATATTACTGTATTTCTCGTGTATATATATTACTGTATTTCTATTGTATATAATATTACTGTATTCCTAGTGTATATATATTACTGTATTTCTAGTGTATATATTACTGTATTTCTCGTGTATATATATTACTGTATTTCTAGTGTATATATATTACTGTATTCTTAGTGTTATATATATCTGTATTCCTAATGTATATATATTACTGTATTCTAGTGTATATATATTACTGTATTCCTAGTGTATATATACTTACTGTATTTCTAGTGTATATATATTACTGTATTCCTAGTGTATATATTACTGTATTTCTAGTGTATATATATTACTGTATTTCTAGTGTATATATCTTACTGTATTTCTAGTGTATATATATTACTGTATTTCTAGTGTATATATTACTGTATTTCTAGTGTATATATATTACTGTATTTCTAGTGTATATATATTACTGTATTTCTAGTGTATATATATTACTGTATTTCTCATCTATATATATTACTGTATTTTCTAGTGTATATATATTACTGTATTCCTAGTGTATATATTACTGTATTTCTAGTGTATATATATTACTGTATTTCTAGTGTATATATTACTGTATTTCTAGTGTATATATATTACTGTATTTCTAGTGTATATATATTACTGTAATTCTAGTGTATATATATTACTGTATTTCTAGTGTATATATATTACTGTATTTCTAGTGTATATTATATTACTGTATTTCTAGTGTATATATATTACTGTAGTATATATATTACTGTATTCCTAGTGTATATATATTACTGTATTCCTAGTGTATATATATATATTACTGTATTTCTAGTGTATATATATTACTGTATTTCTAGTGTATATATATTACTGTATTCCTAGTGTATATATATTACTGTATTTCTAGTGTATATATTACTGTATTTCTAGTGTATATATATTACTGTATTTCTAGTGTATATATATTACTGTATTCCTAGTGTATATATATTACTGTATTTCTAGTGTATATATATTACTGTATTTCTAGTGTATATATATATTACTGTATTTCTAGTGTATATATATATTACTGTATTTCTAGTGTATATATATTACTGTATTTCTAATGTATATATTACTGTATTTCTAGTGTATATATATTACTGTATTTCTAGTGTATATATTACTGTATTTCTAGTGTATATATTACTGTATTTCTAGTGTATATATATTACTGTATTTCTAGTGTATATATATATTACTGTATTCCTAGTGTATATATATTACTGTATTTCTAGTGTATATATTACTGTATTTCTAGTGTATATATATTACTGTATTTCTAGTCTATGTATATTACTGTATTCCTAGTGTATATATATTACTGTATTTCTAGTATATATATATTACTGTATTTCTAGTGTATATATATTACTGTATTTCTAGTGTATATATATTACTGTATTCCTAGTGTATATATATTACTGTATTTCTAGTGTATATATATTACTGTATTTCTAGTGTATCTATATTACTGTATTTCTAGTGTATATATATTACTGTATTCCTAGTGTATATATATATTACTGTATTTCTAGTATATATATTTTACTGTATTTCTAGTGTATATATATTACTGTATTTCTAGTGTATATATATTACTGTATTCCTAGTGTATATATATATTACTGTATTTCTAGTATATATATATTACTGTATTTGTAGTGTATATATATTACTGTATTTCTAGTGTATATATATATATTACTGTATTTCTAGTGTATATATATTACTGTATTTCTAGTGTATATATATTACTGTATTTCTAGTGTATATATATTACTGTATTTCAAGTGTATATATATTACTGTATTTCTAGTGTATATATTACTGTATTTCTAGTGTATATATTACTGTATTTCTAGTGTATATATTACTGTATTTCTAGTGTATATATATTACTGTATCTCTAGTGTATATATATTACTGTATTTCTAGTGTATATATTACTGTATTCCTAGTGTATATATATTACTGTATTTCTAGTGTATATATTACTGAATTTCTCGTGTATATATATTACTGTATTTCTAGTGTATATATATTACTGTATTCCTAGTGTATATACATTACTGTATTCTTAGTGTATATATATATCTGTATTCCTAATGTATATATATTACTGTATTTCTGGTGTATATATTTACCGTATTTCTAGTGTATATATCTTACTGTATTTCTAGTGTATATACATTACTGTATTCTTAGTGTATATATATATCTGTATTCCTAATGTATATATATTACTGTATTTCTGGTGTATATATTTACCGTATTTCTAGTGTATATATCTTACTGTATTTCTCGTGTATATATATTACTGTATTTCTAGTGTATATACATTACTGTATTCTTAGTGTATATATATATCTGTATTCCTAATGTATATATATTACTGTATTTCTGGTGTATATATTTACCGTATTTCTAGTGTATATATCTTACTGTATTTCTAGTGTATATATATTACTGTATTCCTAGTGTATATATTTACCGTATTTCTAGTGTATATATATTACTGTATTTCTAGTGTATATATATTACTGTATTCCTAGTGTATATATTTACCGTATTTCTAGTGTATATATATTACTGTATTTCTAGTGTATATATATTACTGTATTTCTAGTGTATATATATTACTGTATTTCTAGTGTATATATATTACTGTATTTCTAGTGTATATATATTACTGTATTCCTAGTGTATATATATTACTGTATTCCTAGTGTATATATATTACTGTATTTCTAGTGTATATATATTACTGTATTCCTAATGTATATATTACTGTATTTCTAGTGTATATATATTACTGTATTTCTAGTGTATATATCTTACTGTATTTCTAGTGTATATATATTACTGTATTTCTAGTGTATATATTACTGTATTTCTAGTGTATATATATTACTGTATTTCTAGTGTATATATATTACTGTATTTCTAGTGTATATATATTACTGTATTTCTCATCTATATATATTACTGTATTTCTAGTGTATATATATTACTGTATTCCTAGTGTGTATATTACTGTATTTCTAGTGTATATATATTACTGTATTTCTAGTGTATATATTACTGTATTTCTAGTGTATATATATTACTGTATTTCTAGTGTATATATATTACTGTATTCCTAGTGTATATATATTACTGTATTTCTAGTGTATATATATTACTGTATTTCTAGTGTATATATATTACTGTATTTCTAGTGTATATATATTACTGTATTCCTAGTGTATATATATTACTGTGTTTCTAGTGTATATATATTACTGTATTCCTAGTGTATATATATTACTGTATTTCTAGTGTATATATTACTGTATTTCTAGTGTATATATATTACTGTATTTCTAGTGTATATATATTACTGTATTCCTAGTGTATATATATTACTGTATTTCTAGTGTATATATATTACTGTATTTCTAGTGTATATATATATTACTGTATTTCTAGTGTATATATATATTACTGTATTTCTAGTGTATATATATTACTGTATTTCTAATGTATATATTACTGTATTTCTAGTGTATATATATTACTGTATTTCTAGTGTATATATTACTGTATTTCTAGTGTATATATTACTGTATTTCTAGTGTATATATATTACTGTATTTCTAGTGTATATATATTACTGTATTCCTAGTGTATATATATTACTGTATTTCTAGTGTATATATTACTGTATTTCTAGTGTATATATATTACTGTATTTCTAGTCTATGTATATTACTGTATTCCTAGTGTATATATATTACTGTATTTCTAGTGTATATATATTACTGTATTTCTAGTGTATATATTACTGTATCTCTAGTGTATATATATTACTGTATTTCTAGTGTATATATTACTGTATCTCTAGTGTATATATATTACTGTATTCCTAGTGTATCTATATTACTGTATTTCTAATGTATATATATTACTGCATTCCTAGTGTATATATATATTACTGTATTTCTAGTATATATATTTTACTGTATTTCTAGTGTATATATATTACTGTATTTCTAGTGTATATATATTACTGTATTCCTAGTGTATATATATATTACTGTATTTCTAGTATATATATATTACTGTATTTCTAGTGTATATATATTACTGTATTTCTAGTGTATATATATATATTACTGTATTTCTAGTGTATATATATTACTGTATTTCTAGTGTATATATATTACTGTATTTCTAGTGTATATATATTACTGTATTTCAAGTGTATATATATTACTGTATTTCTAGTGTATATATTACTGTATTTCTAGTGTATATATTACTGTATTTCTAGTGTATATATTACTGTATTTCTAGTGTATATATATTACTGTATCTCTAGTGTATATATATTACTGTATTTCTAGTGTATATATTACTGTATTCCTAGTGTATATATATTACTGTATTTCTAGTGTATATATTACTGTATTTCTCGTGTATATATATTACTGTATTTCTAGTGTATATATATTACTGTATTCCTAGTGTATATACATTACTGTATTCTTAGTGTATATATATATCTGTATTCCTAATGTATATATATTACTGTATTTCTGGTGTATATATTTACCGTATTTCTAGTGTATATATCTTACTGTATTTCTAGTGTATATACATTACTGTATTCTTAGTGTATATATATATCTGTATTCCTAATGTATATATATTACTGTATTTCTGGTGTATATATTTACCGTATTTCTAGTGTATATATCTTACTGTATTTCTCGTGTATATATATTACTGTATTTCTAGTGTATATACATTACTGTATTCTTAGTGTATATATATATCTGTATTCCTAATGTATATATATTACTGTATTTCTGGTGTATATATTTACCGTATTTCTAGTGTATATATCTTACTGTATTTCTAGTGTATATATATTACTGTATTCCTAGTGTATATATTTACCGTATTTCTAGTGTATATATATTACTGTATTTCTAGTGTATATATATTACTGTATTTCTAGTGTATATATATTACTGTATTTCTAGTGTATATATTACTGTATTTCTAGTGTATATATATTACTGTATTTCTATCTATATATATTACTGTATTTCTAGTGTATATATATTACTGTATTCCTAGTGTATATATTACTGTATTTCTAGTGTATATATATTACTGTATTTCTAGTGTATATATTACTGTATTTCTAGTGTATATATATTACTGTATTTCTAGTGTATATATATTACTGTATTCCTAGTGTATATATATTACTGTATTTCTAGTGTATATATATTACTGTATTTCTAGTGTATATATATATTACTGTATTTCTAGTGTATATATATATTACTGTATTTCTAGTGTATATATATTACTGTATTTCTAATGTATATATTACTGTATTTCTAGTGTATATATATTACTGTATTTCTAGTGTATATATTACTGTATTTCTAGTGTATATATTACTGTATTTCTAGTGTATATATATTACTGTATTTCTAGTGTATATATATTACTGTATTTCTAGTGTATATATATTACTGTATTTCTAGTGTATATATATATTACTGTATTTCTAGTGTATATATATATTACTGTATTTCTAGTGTATATATATATTACTGTATTTCTAGTGTATATATATTACTGTATTCCTAGTGTATATATATTACTGTATTTCTAGTGTATATATATTACTGTATTTCTAGTGTATATATATATTACTGTATTTCTAGTGTATATATATATTACTGTATTTCTAGTGTATATATATTACTGTATTTCTAATGTATATATTACTGTATTTCTAGTGTATATATATTACTGTATTTCTAGTGTATATATTACTGTATTTCTAGTGTATATATATTACTGTATTCCTAGTGTATATATATTACTGTATTTCTAGTGTATATATTACTGTATTTCTAGTGTATATATATTACTGTATTTCTAGTGTATATATATTACTGTATTCCTAGTGTATATATATATATTACTGTATTTCTAGTGTATATATATTACTGTATTTCTAGTGTATATATATTACTGTATTTCTAGTGTATATATATTACTGTATTTCAAGTGTATATATATTACTGTATTTCTAGTGTATATATTACTGTATTTCTAGTGTATATATTACTGTATTTCTAGTGTATATATTACTGTATTTCTAGTGTATATATATTACTGTATCTCTAGTGTATATATATTACTGTATTTCTAGTGTATATATTACTGTATTCCTAGTGTATATATATTACTGTATTTCTAGTGTATATATTACTGTATTTCTCGTGTATATATATTACTGTATTGCTAGTGTATATATATTACTGTATTCCTAGTGTATATATATTACTCTATTTCTAGTGTATATATTACTGTATTTCTCGTGTATATATATTACTGTATTTCTAGTGTATATATATTACTGTATTCCTAGTGTATATATATATCTGTATTCCTAATGTATATATATTACTGTATTTCTGGTGTATATATTTACCGTATTTCTAGTGTATATATCTTACTGTATTTCTAGTGTATATATATTACTGTATTCCTAGTGTATATATATTACTGTATTCCTAGTGTATATATATTACTGTATTTCTAGTGTATATATATTACTGTATTTCTAGTATATATATATGACTGTATTTCTAGTGTATATATATTACTGTATTTCTAGTGTATATATATTACTGTATTTCTAGTGTATATATGTTACTGTATTTCTAGTGTATATATTACTGTATTTCTAGTGTATATATATTACTGTATTTCTAGTGTATATATATTACTGTATTTTAAGTGTATATATATTACTGTATTTCTAGTGTATATATTACTGTATTTCTAGTGTATATATTACTGTATTTCTAGTGTATATATTACTGTATTTCTAGTGTATATATATTACTGTATCTCTAGTGTATATATATTACTGTACTTCTAGTGTATATATTACTGTATTCCTAGTGTATATATATTACTGTATTTCTAGTGTATATATTACTGTATTTCTCGTGTATATATATTACTGTATTTCTAGTGTATATATATTACTGTATTTCTAGTGTATATATATTACTGTATTCCTAGTGTATATATATTACTGTATTCCTAGTGTATATATATTACTGTATTTCTGGTGTATATATATTACTGTATTCCTAGTGTATATATTACTGTATATCTAATGTATATATTACTGTATTCCTAGTGTATATATATTACTGTATTCCTAGTGTATGTATTACTGTATTTCTAGTGTATATATATTACTGTATTTCTAGTGTATATATATTACTGTATTTCTAGTGTATATATATTACTGTATTCCTAGTGTATATATATTACTGTATTCCTAGTGTATATATATATTACTGTATTTCTAGTATATATATATTACTGTATTTCTAGTGTATATATATTACTGTATTTCTAGTGTATATATATTACTGTATTCCTAGTGTATATATATATTACTGTATTTCTAGTTTATATATATTACTGTATTTCTAGTGTATATATATTACTGTATTTCTAGTGTATATATATATATTACTGTATTTCTAGTGTATATATATTACTGTATTTCTAGTGTATATATATTACTGTATTTCTAGTGTATATATATTACTGTATTTCAAGTGTATATATATTACTGTATTTCTAGTGTATATATTACTGTATTTCTAGTGTATATATATTACTGTATTTCTCATCTATATATATTACTGTATTTCTAGTGTATATATATTACTGTATTCCTAGTGTATATATTACTGTATTTCTAGTGTATATATATTACTGTATTCCTAGTGTATATATTACTGTATTTCTAGTGTATATATATTACTGTATTTCTAGTGTATATATCTTACTGTATTTCTAGTGTATATATATTACTGTATTTCTAGTGTATATATTACTGTATTTCTAGTGTATATATATTACTGTATTTCTCATCTATATATATTACTGTATTTCTAGTGTATATATATTACTGTATTCCTAGTGTATATATTACTGTATTTCTAGTGTATATATATTACTGCATTTCTAGTGTATATATATTACTGTATTTCTAGTGTATATATATTACTGTATTCCTAGTGTATATATATTACTGTATTTCTAGTGTATATATTACTGTATTTCTAGTGTATATATATTACTGTATTTCTAGTGTATATATATTACTGTATTCCTAGTGTATATATATTACTGTATTTCTAGTATATATATATTACTGTATTTCTAGTGTATATATATTACTGTATTTCTAGTGTATATATAATACTGTATTCCTAGTGTATATATATTACTGTATTCCTAGTGTATATATTACTGTATTCCTAGTGTATATATATTACTGTATTTCTAGTGTATATATATTACTGTATTTCTAGTGTATATATATTACTGTATTTCTAGTGTATATATATTACTGTATTTCTAGTATATATATATTACTGTATTTCTAGTGTATATATATTACTGTATTTCTAGTGTATATATAATACTGTATTCCTAGTGTATATATATTACTGTATTCCTAGTGTATATATTACTGTATTCCTAGTGTATATATATTACTGTATTTCTAGTGTATATATATTACTGTATTTCTAGTGTATATATATTACTGTATTTCTAGTGTATATATATTACTGTATTTCAAGTGTATATATATTACTGTATTTCTAGTGTATATATTACTGTATTTCTAGTGTATATACTACTGTATTTCTAGTGTATATATTACTATATTTCTAGTGTATATATATTACTGTATCTCTAGTGTATATATATTACTGTATTTCTAGTGTATATATTACTGTATTCCTAGTGTATATATATTACTGTATTTCAAGTGTATATATTACTGTATTTCTCGTGTATATATATTACTGTATTTCTAGTGTATATATATTACTGTATTCCTAGTGTATATATATTACTGTATTTCTAGTGTATATATTACTGTATTTCTTGTGTATATATATTACTGTATTTCTAGTGTATATATATTACTGTATTCCTAGTGTATATATATATCTGTATTCCTAATGTATATATATTACTGTATTTCTGGTGTATATATTTACCGTATTTCTAGTGTATATATCTTACTGTATTTCTAGTGTATATATATTACTGTATTCCTAGTGTATATATATTACTGTATTTCTAGTGTATATATATTACTGTATTCCTAGTGTATATATATTACTGTATTCCTAGTGTATATATATATCTGTATTCCTAGTGTATATATATTACTGTATTCCTAGTGTATATATATTACTGTATTTCTAGTGTCTATATATTACTGTATTCCTAGTGTATATATTACTGTATATCTAGTGTATATATTACTGTATTTCTAGTGTATATATATTAATGTATTTCTAGTGTATATATATTACTGTATTCCTAGTGTGTATATATTACTGTATTTCTAGTGTACATATATTACTGTATTTCTAGTCTATATATATTACTGTATTTCTAGTGTATATATCTTACTGTATTTCTAGTGTATATATATTACTGTATTTCTAGTGTATATATATTACTGTATTTCTAGTGTATATATATATTACTGTATTTCTAGTGTATATATATATTACTGTATTTCTAGTGTATATATATTACTGTATTTCTAATGTATATATTACTGTATTTCTAGTGTATATATATTACTGTATTTCTAGTGTATATATTACTGTATTTCTAGTGTATATATTACTGTATTTCTCGTGTATATATATTACTGTATTTCTAGTGTATATATATTACTGTATTCCTAGTATATATATATATCTGTATTCCTAGTGTATATATATTACTGTATTTCTGGTGTATATATATTATTGTATTTCTAGTGTATATATATTACTGTATTCCTAGTGTATATATATATCTGTATTCCTAGTGTATATATATTACTGTATTCCTAGTGTATATATATTACTGTATTTCTAGTGTATATATATTACTGTATTCCTAGTGTATGTATATTACTGTATTTCTAGTGTATATATATTACTGTATTCCTAGTGTATATATATTACTGTATTTCTAGTGTATATATATTACTGTATTTCTAGTGTATATATTACTGTATTTCTAGTATATAAATATTACTGTATTTCTAGTGTATATATATTACTGTATTTCTAGTATATATATTACTGTATTCCTAGTGTATATATTACTGTATTTCTAGTGTATATATATTACTGTATTTCTAATATATATATTACTGTATTTCTGCTGTATATATATTACTGTGTTTCTAGTGTATATATATTACGGTATTTCTACTGTATATATATTACTGTATTTCTAGTGTATATATATTACTGTATTTCTAGTGTATATATATTACTGTATTTGTAGTGTATATATATTACTGTATTTCTAGTGTATATATATTACTGTATTTCTAGTGTATATATTACTGTATTTCTAGTATATATATATTACTGTATTTCTAGTGTATATATATTACTGTATTTCTAGTATATATATTACTGTATTCCTAGTGTATATATATTACTGTGTTTCTAGTGTATATATATTACTGTATTCCTAGTGTATATATATTACTGTATTTCTAGTGTATATATATTACTGTATTCCTAGGGTATATATATTACTGTATTTCTAGTGTATATATATTACTGTATTTCTAGTGTATATATTACTGTATCTCTGGTGTATATATATTACTGTATTTCTAGTGTATATATATTACTGGATTTCTAGTGTATATATATTACTGTATTTCTAGTGTATATATATATTACTGTATTTCTAGTGTATATATATTACTGTATTCCTAGTGTATATATATTACTGTATTCCTAGTGTATATATATATCTGTATTCCTAGTGTATATATATTACTGTATTCCTAGTGTATATATATTACTGTATTTCTAGTGTATATATATTACTGTATTTCTGGTGTATATATATTACTGTATTCCTAGTGTATATATTACTGTATATCTAATGTATATATTACTGTATTCCTAGTGTATATATATTACTGTATTCCTAGTGTATGTATTACTGTATTTCTAGTGTATATATATTACTGTATTTCTAGTGTATATATATTACTGTATTTCTAGTGGATATATATTACTGTGTTCCTAGTGTATATATATTACTGTATTCCTAGTGTATATATATTACTGTATTTCTAGTGTATATATATTACTGTATTCCTAGTGTATATATTACTGTATATCTAGTGTATATATTACTGTATTCCTAGTGTATATATATTACTGTATTCCTAGTGTATATATTACTGTATTTCTAGTGTATATATATTACTGTATTTCTAGTGTATATATATTACTGTATTTCTAGTGTATATATATTACTGTATTCCTAGTGTATATATATTACTGTATTCCTAGTGTATATATATATTACTGTATTTCTAGTATATATATATTACTGTATTTCTAGTGTATATATATTACTGTATTTCTAGTGTATATATATTACTGTATTCCTAGTGTATATATATATTACTGTATTTCTAGTATATATATATTACTGTATTTCTAGTGTATATATATTACTGTATTTCTAGTGTATATATATATATATTACTGTATTTCTGGTGTATATATATTACTGTATTTCTAGTGTATATATATTACTGTATTTCTAGTGTATATATATTACTGTATTTCAAGTGTATATATATTACTGTATTTCTAGTGTATATATTACTGTATTTCTAGTGTATATATATTACTGTATTTCTCATCTATATATATTACTGTATTTCTAGTGTATATATATTACTGTATTCCTAGTGTATATATTACTGTATTTCTAGTGTATATATATTACTGTATTCCTAGTGTATATATTACTGTATTTCTAGTGTAGAAATATTACTGTATTTCTAGTGTATATATCTTACTGTATTTCTAGTGTATATATATTACTGTATTTCTAGTGTATATATTACTGTATTTCTAGTGTATATATATTACTGTATTTCTCATCTATATATATTACTGTATTTCTAGTGTATATATATTACTGTATTCCTAGTGTATATATTAC
This sequence comes from Eledone cirrhosa, assembly GCA_964016885.1. Taxonomy (NCBI): domain Eukaryota; kingdom Metazoa; phylum Mollusca; class Cephalopoda; order Octopoda; family Eledonidae; genus Eledone; species Eledone cirrhosa. Next base: position 375,173,049 of record OZ024742.1, read on the forward strand.
TGTATTTCTAGTGTATATATATTACTGTATTTCTAGTGTATATATTACTGTATTTCTAGCGTATATATATAACTGTATTTCTAGTGTATATATATATTACTGTATTTCTAGTGTATATATATTACTGTATTTCTAATGTATATATTACTGTATTTCTAGTGTATATATATTACTGTATTTCTAGTGTATATATTACTGTATTTCTAGTGTATATATTACTGTATTTCTAGTGTATATATATTACTGTATTTCTAGTGTATATATATTACTGTATTTCTAGTGTATATATATTACTGTATTTCTAGTGTATATATATATTACTGTATTTCTAGTGTATATATATATTACTGTATTTCTAGTGTATATATATATTACTGTATTTCTAGTGTATATATATTACTGTATTCCTAGTGTATATATATTACTGTATTTCTAGTGTATATATATTACTGTATTTCTAGTGTATATATATATTACTGTATTTCTAGTGTATATATATATTACTGTATTCTAGTGTATATATATTACTGTATTTCTAATGTATATATTACTGTATTTCTAGTGTATATATATTACTGTATTTCTAGTGTATATATTACTGTATTTCTAGTGTATATATATTACTGTATTCTAGTGTATATATATTACTGTATTTCTAGTGTATATATTACTGTATTTCTAGTGTATATATTACTGTATTTCTAGTGTATATATATTACTGTATTCCTAGTGTATATATATATATTACTGTATTTCTAGTGTATATATATTACTGTATTTCTAGTGTATATATATTACTGTATTTCTAGTGTATATATATTACTGTATTTCAAGTGTATATATATTACTGTATTTCTAGTGTATATATTACTGTATTTCTAGTGTATATATTACTGTATTTCTAGTGTATATATTACTGTATTTCTAGTGTATATATATTACTGTATCTCTAGTGTATATATATTACTGTATTTCTAGTGTATATATTACTGTATTCCTAGTGTATATATATTACTGTATTTCTAGTGTATATATTACTGTATTTCACGTGTATATATATTACTGTATTGCTAGTGTATATATATTACTGTATTCCTAGTGTATATATATTACTCTATTTCTAGTGTATATATTACTGTATTTCTCGTGTATATATATTACTGTATTTCTAGTGTATATATATTACTGTATTCCTAGTGTATATATATATCTGTATTCCTAATGTATATATATTACTGTATTTCTGGTGTATATATTTACCGTATTTCTAGTGTATATATCTTACTGTATTTCTAGTGTATATATATTACTGTATTCCTAGTGTATATATATTACTGTATTCCTAGTGTATATATATTACTGTATTTCTAGTGTATATATATTACTGTATTTCTAGTATATATATATGACTGTATTTCTAGTGTATATATATTACTGTATTTCTAGTGTATATATATTACTGTATTTCTAGTGTATATATGTTACTGTATTTCTAGTGTATATATTACTGTATTTCTAGTGTATATATATTACTGTATTTCTAGTGTATATATATTACTGTATTTTAAGTGTATATATATTACTGTATTTCTAGTGTATATATTACTGTATTTCTAGTGTATATATTACTGTATTTCTAGTGTATATATTACTGTATTTCTAGTGTATATATATTACTGTATCTCTAGTGTATATATATTACTGTACTTCTAGTGTATATATTACTGTATTCCTAGTGTATATATATTACTGTATTTCTAGTGTATATATTACTGTATTTCTCGTGTATATATATTACTGTATTTCTAGTGTATATATATTACTGTATTTCTAGTGTATATATATTACTGTATTCCTAGTGTATATATATTACTGTATTCCTAGTGTATATATATTACTGTATTTCTGGTGTATATATATTACTGTATTCCTAGTGTATATATTACTGTATATCTAATGTATATATTACTGTATTCCTAGTGTATATATATTACTGTATTCCTAGTGTATGTATTACTGTATTTCTAGTGTATATATATTACTGTATTTCTAGTGTATATATATTACTGTATTTCTAGTGTATATATATTACTGTATTCCTAGTGTATATATATTACTGTATTCCTAGTGTATATATATATTACTGTATTTCTAGTATATATATATTACTGTATTTCTAGTGTATATATATTACTGTATTTCTAGTGTATATATATTACTGTATTCCTAGTGTATATATATATTACTGTATTTCTAGTATATATATATTACTGTATTTCTAGTGTATATATATTACTGTATTTCTAGTGTATATATTATATTACTGTATTTCTAGTGTATATATATTACTGTATTTCTAGTGTATATATATTACTGTATTTCTAGTGTATATATATTACTGTATTTCAAGTGTATATATATTACTGTATTTCTAGTGTATATATTACTGTATTTCTAGTGTATATATATTACTGTATTTCTCATCTATATATATTACTGTATTTCTAGTGTATATATATTACTGTATTCCTAGTGTATATATTACTGTATTTCTAGTGTATATATATTACTGTATTCCTAGTGTATATATTACTGTATTTCTAGTGTATATATATTACTGTATTTCTAGTGTATATATCTTACTGTATTTCTAGTGTATATATATTACTGTATTTCTAGTGTATATATTACTGTATTTCTAGTGTATATATATTACTGTATTTCTCATCTATATATATTACTGTATTTCTAGTGTATATATATTACTGTATTCCTAGTGTATATATTACTGTATTTCTAGTGTATATATATTACTGTATTTCTAGTGTATATATTACTGTATTTCTAGCGTATATATATTACTGTATTTCTAGTGTATATATATATTACTGTATTTCTAGTGTATATATATATTACTGTATTTGTAGTGTATATATATTACTGTATTTCTAATGTATATATTACTGTATTTCTAGTGTATATATTACTGCATTTCTAGTGTATATATATTACTGTATTTCTAGTGTATATATATTACTGTATTTCTAGTGTATATATATTACTGTATTTCTAGTGTATATATATTACTGTATTTCTAGTGTATATATATTACTGTATTTCTAGTGTATATATTACTGTATTTCTAGTGTATATATATTACTGTATTTCTAGTGTATATATTACTGTATTTCTAGTGTATATATATTACTGCATTTCTAGTGTATATATATTACTGTATTTCTAGTGTATATATATTACTGTATTCCTAGTGTATATATATTACTGTATTTCTAGTGTATATATTACTGTATTTCTAGTGTATATATATTACTGTATTTCTAGTGTATATATATTACTGTATTCCTAGTGTATATATATTACTGTATTTCTAGTATATATATATTACTGTATTTCTAGTGTATATATATTACTGTATTTCTAGTGTATATATAATACTGTATTCCTAGTGTATATATATTACTGTATTCCTAGTGTATATATTACTGTATTCCTAGTGTATATATATTACTGTATTTCTAGTGTATATATATTACTGTATTTCTAGTGTATATATATTACTGTATTTCTAGTGTATATATATTACTGTATTTCTAGTATATATATATTACTGTATTTCTAGTGTATATATATTACTGTATTTCTAGTGTATATATAATACTGTATTCCTAGTGTATATATATTACTGTATTCCTAGTGTATATATTACTGTATTCCTAGTGTATATATATTACTGTATTTCTAGTGTATATATATTACTGTATTTCTAGTGTATATATATTACTGTATTTCTAGTGTATATATATTACTGTATTTCAAGTGTATATATATTACTGTATTTCTAGTGTATATATTACTGTATTTCTAGTGTATATACTACTGTATTTCTAGTGTATATATTACTATATTTCTAGTGTATATATATTACTGTATCTCTAGTGTATATATATTACTGTATTTCTAGTGTATATATTACTGTATTCCTAGTGTATATATATTACTGTATTTCAAGTGTATATATTACTGTATTTCTCGTGTATATATATTACTGTATTTCTAGTGTATATATATTACTGTATTCCTAGTGTATATATATTACTGTATTTCTAGTGTATATATTACTGTATTTCTTGTGTATATATATTACTGTATTTCTAGTGTATATATATTACTGTATTCCTAGTGTATATATATATCTGTATTCCTAATGTATATATATTACTGTATTTCTGGTGTATATATTTACCGTATTTCTAGTGTATATATCTTACTGTATTTCTAGTGTATATATATTACTGTATTTCTAGTGTATATATATTACTGTATTCCTAGTGTATATATATTACTGTATTTCTAGTGTATATATATTACTGTATTTCTAGTGTATATATATTACTGTATTTCTAGTGTATATATTACTGTATTCCTAGTGTATATATTACTGTATTTCTAGTGTATATATTACTGTATTTCTCGTGTATATATATTACTGTATTTCTAGTGTATATATATTACTGTATTCCTAGTATATATATATATCTGTATTCCTAGTTTATATATATTACTGTATTTCTGGTGTATATATATTACTGTATTTCTAGTGTATATATTTACTGTATTTCTAGTGTATATATCTTACTGTATTTCTAGTGTATATATATTACTGTATTCCTAGTGTATATATATTACTGTATTTTAAGTGTATATATATTACTGTATTTCTAGTGTATATATTACTGTATTTCTAGTGTATATATTACTGTATTTCTAGTGTATATATATTACTGTATCTCTAGTGTATATATATTACTGTATTTCTAGTGTATATATTACTGTATACCTAGTGTATATATATTACTGTATTTCTAGTGTATATATTACTGTATTTCTCGTGTATATATATTACTGTATTTCTAGTGTATATATATTACTGTATTCCTAGTATATATATATATCTGTATTCCTAGTGTATATATATTACTGTATTTCTGGTGTATATATATTATTGTATTTCTAGTGTATATATATTACTGTATTCCTAGTGTATATATATATCTGTATTCCTAGTGTATATATATTACTGTATTCCTAGTGTATATATATTACTGTATTTCTAGTGTATATATATTACTGTATTCCTAGTGTATGTATATTACTGTATTTCTAGTGTATATATATTACTGTATTCCTAGTGTATATATATTACTGTATTTCTAGTGTATATATATTACTGTATTTCTAGTGTATATATTACTGTATTTCTAGTATATAAATATTACTGTATTTCTAGTGTATATATATTACTGTATTTCTAGTATATATATTACTGTATTCCTAGTGTATATATTACTGTATTTCTAGTGTATATATATTACTGTATTTCTAATATATATATATTACTGTATTTCTGCTGTATATATATTACTGTGTTTCTAGTGTATATATATTACGGTATTTCTACTGTATATATATTACTGTATTTCTAGTGTATATATATTACTGTATTTCTAGTGTATATATATTACTGTATTTGTAGTGTATATATATTACTGTATTTCTAGTGTATATATATTACTGTATTTCTAGTGTATATATTACTGTATTTCTAGTATATATATATTACTGTATTTCTAGTGTATATATATTACTGTATTTCTAGTATATATATTACTGTATTCCTAGTGTATATATATTACTGTGTTTCTAGTGTATATATATTACTGTATTCCTAGTGTATATATATTACTGTATTTCTAGTGTATATATATTACTGTATTCCTAGGGTATATATATTACTGTATTTCTAGTGTATATATATTACTGTATTTCTAGTGTATATATTACTGTATCTCTGGTGTATATATATTACTGTATTTCTAGTGTATATATATTACTGGATTTCTAGTGTATATATATTACTGTATTTCTAGTGTATATATATATTACTGTATTTCTAGTGTATATATATTACTGTATTCCTAGTGTATATATATTACTGTATTCCTAGTGTATATATATATCTGTATTCCTAGTGTATATATATTACTGTATTCCTAGTGTATATATATTACTGTATTTCTAGTGTATATATATTACTGTATTTCTGGTGTATATATATTACTGTATTCCTAGTGTATATATTACTGTATATCTAATGTATATATTACTGTATTCCTAGTGTATATATATTACTGTATTCCTAGTGTATGTATTACTGTATTTCTAGTGTATATATATTACTGTATTTCTAGTGTATATATATTACTGTATTTCTAGTGGATATATATTACTGTGTTCCTAGTGTATATATATTACTGTATTCCTAGTGTATATATATTACTGTATTTCTAGTGTATATATATTACTGTATTCCTAGTGTATATATTACTGTATATCTAGTGTATATATTACTGTATTCCTAGTGTATATATATTACTGTATTCCTAGTGTATATATTACTGTATTTCTAGTGTATATATATTACTGTATTTCTAGTGTATATATATTACTGTATTTCTAGTGTATATATATTACTGTATTCCTAGTGTATATATATTACTGTATTCCTAGTGTATATATATATTACTGTATTTCTAGTATATATATATTACTGTATTTCTAGTGTATATATATTACTGTATTTCTAGTGTATATATATTACTGTATTCCTAGTGTATATATATATTACTGTATTTCTAGTATATATATATTACTGTATTTCTAGTGTATATATATTACTGTATTTCTAGTGTATATATATATATTACTGTATTTCTAGTGTATATATATTACTGTATTTCTAGTGTATATATATTACTGTATTTCTAGTGTATATATATTACTGTATTTCAAGTGTATATATATTACTGTATTTCTAGTGTATATATTACTGTATTTCTAGTGTATATATATTACTGTATTTCTCATCTATATATATTACTGTATTTCTAGTGTATATATATTACTGTATTCCTAGTGTATATATTACTGTATTTCTAGTGTATATATATTACTGTATTCCTAGTGTATATATTACTGTATTTCTAGTGTAGAAATATTACTGTATTTCTAGTGTATATATCTTACTGTATTTCTAGTGTATATATATTACTGTATTTCTAGTGTATATATTACTGTATTTCTAGTGTATATATATTACTGTATTTCTCATCTATATATATTACTGTATTTCTAGTGTATATATATTACTGTATTCCTAGTGTATATATTACTGTATTTCTAGTGTATATATATTACTGTATTTCTAGTGTATATATTACTGTATTTCTAGCGTATATATATTACTGTATTTCTAGTGTATATATATATTACTGTATTTCTAGTGTATATATATATTACTGTATTTCTAGTGTATATATATTACTGTATTTCTAATGTATATATTACTGTATTTCTAGTGTATATATATTACTGTATTTCTAGTGTATATATTACTGTATTTCTAGTGTATATATTACTGCATTTCTAGTGTATATATATTACTGTATTTCTAGTGTATATATATTACTGTATTCCTAGTGTATATATATTACTGTATTTCTAGTGTATATATTACTGTATTTCTAGTGTATATATATTACTGTATTTCTAGTGTATATATATTACTGTATTCCTAGTGTATATATATTACTGTATTTCTAGTATATATATATTACTGTATTTCTAGTGTATATATATTACTGTATTTCTAGTGTATATATAATACTGTATTCCTAGTGTATATATATTACTGTATTCCTAGTGTATATATTACTGTATTCCTAGTGTATATATATTACTGTATTTCTAGTGTATATATATTACTGTATTTCTAGTGTATATATATTACTGTATTTCTAGTGTATATATATTACTGTATTTCTAGTATATATATATTACTGTATTTCTAGTGTATATATATTACTGTATTTCTAGTGTATATATAATACTGTATTCCTAGTGTATATATATTACTGTATTTCAAGTGTATATATATTACTGTATTTCTAGTGTATATATTACTGTATTTCTAGTGTATATACTACTGTATTTCTAGTGTATATATTACTGTATTTCTAGTGTATATATATTACTGTATTTCTAGTGTATATATTACTGTATTCCTAGTGTATATATATTACTGTATTTCAAGTGTATATATTACTGTATTTCTCGTGTATATATATTACTGTATTTCTAGTGTATATATATTACTGTATTCCTAGTGTATATATATTACTGTATTTCTAGTGTATATATTACTGTATTTCTTGTGTATATATATTACTGTATTTCTAGTGTATATATATTACTGTATTCCTAGTGTATATATATATCTGTATTGCTAATGTATATATATTACTGTATTTCTGGTGTATATATTTACCGTATTTCTAGTGTATATATCTTACTGTATTTCTAGTGTATATATATTACTGTATTCCTAGTGTATATATATTACTGTATTTCTAGTGTATATATATTACTGTATTCCTAGTGTATATATATTACTGTATTCCTAGTGTATATATATATCTGTATTCCTAGTGTATATATATTACTGTATTCCTAGTGTATATATATTACTGTATTTCTAGTGTCTATATATTACTGTATTCCTAGTGTATATATTACTGTATATCTAGTGTATATATTACTGTATTTCTAGTGTATATATATTAATGTATTTCTAGTGTATATATATTACTGTATTCCTAGTGTATATATATTACTGTATTTCTAGTGTACATATATTACTGTATTTCTAGTGTATATATATTACTGTATTTCTAGTGTCTATATATTACTGTATTCCTAGTGTATATATTACTGTATATCTAGTGTATATATTACTGTATTTCTAGTGTATATATATTACTGTATTTCTAGTGTATATATATTACTGTATTCCTAGTGTATATATATTACTGTATTTCTAGTGTATATATATTACTGTATTTCTAGTGTATATATATTTCTGTATTTCTAGTGTATATATTACTGTATTCCTAGTGTATATATTACTGTATTTCTAGTGTATATATTACTGTATTTCTCGTGTATATATATTACTGTATTTCTAGCGTATATATATTACTGTATTCCTAGTATATATATATATCTGTATTCCTAGTTTATATATATTACTGTATTTCTGGTGTATATATATTACTGTATTTCTAGTGTATATATTTACTGTATTTCTAGTGTATATATCTTACTGTATTTCTAGTGTATATATATTACTGTATTCCTAGTGTATATATATTACTGTATTTTAAGTGTATATATATTACTGTATTTCTAGTGTATATATTACTGTATTTCTAGTGTATATATTACTGTATTTCTAGTGTATATATATTACTGTATCTCTAGTGTATATATATTACTGTATTTCTAGTGTATATATTACTGTATACCTAGTGTATATATATTACTGTATTTCTAGTGTATATATTACTGTATTTCTCGTGTATATATATTACTGTATTTCTAGTGTATATATATTACTGTATTCCTAGTATATATATATATCTGTATTCCTAGTGTATATATATTACTGTATTTCTGGTGTATATATATTACTGTATTTCTAGTGTATATATATTACTGTATTCCTAGTGTATATATATATCTGTATTCCTAGTGTATATATATTACTGTATTCCTAGTGTATATATATTACTGTATTTCTAGTGTATATATATTACTGTATTCCTAGTGTATGTATATTACTGTATTTCTAGTGTATATATATTACTGTATTCCTAGTGTATATATATTACTGTATTTCTAGTGTATATATATTACTGTATTTCTAGTGTATATATTACTGTATTTCTAGTATATATATATTACTGTATTTCTAGTGTATATATATTACTGTATTTCTAGTATATATATTACTGTATTCCTAGTGTATATATTACTGTATTTCTAGTGTATATATATTACTGTATTTCTAATATATATATATTACTGTATTTCTGCTGTATATATATTACTGTGTTTCTAGTGTATATATATTACGGTATTTCTACTGTATATATATTACTGTATTTCTAGTGTATATATATTACTGTATTTCTAGTGTATATATATTACTGTATTTGTAGTGTATATATATTACTGTATTTCTAGTGTATATATATTACTGTATTTCTAGTGTATATATTACTGTATTTCTAGTATATATATATTACTGTATTTCTAGTGTATATATATTACTGTATTTCTAGTATATATATTACTGTATTCCTAGTGTATATATTACTGTATTCCTAGTGTATATATATTACTGTGTTTCTAGTGTATATATATTACTGTATTCCTAGTGTATATATATTACTGTATTTCTAGTGTATATATATTACTGTATTCCTAGGGTATATATATTACTGTATTTCTAGTGTATATATATTACTGTATTTCTAGTGTATATATTACTGTATCTCTGGTGTATATATATTACTGTATTTCTAGTGTATATATATTACTGGATTTCTAGTGTATATATATTACTGTATTTCTAGTGTATATATATATTACTGTATTTCTAGTGTATATATATTACTGTATTCCTAGTGTATATATATTACTGTATTCCTAGTGTATATATATATCTGTATTCCTAGTGTATATATATTACTGTATTCCTAGTGTATATATATTACTGTATTTCTAGTGTATATATATTACTGTATTTCTAGTGTATATATATTACTGTATTCCTAGTGTATATAATACTGTATTTCTAGTGTATATATATTATTGTATTCCTAGTATATATATATATCTGTATTCCTAGTGTATATATATTACTGTATTCCTAGTGTATATATATTACTGTATTTCTAGTGTATATATATTACTGTATTCTTAGTGTATATATATTACTGTATTTCTAGTGTATATATATATTACTGTATTCCTAGTGTATATATTACTGTGTTTCTAGTGTATATATATTACTGTATTTCTAGTGTATATATATTACTGTATTCCTAGTGTATATATTACTGTGTTTCTAGTGTATATATATTACTGTATTTCTAATGTATATATATTACTGTATTCCTAGTGTATATATTACTGTATTTCTAGTGTATATATATTACTGTATTCCTAGTGTATATATATTACTGTATTCCTAGTGTATATATTACTGTGTTTCTAGTGTATATATATTACTGTATTTCTAGTGTATATATATTACTGTATTTCTAATATATATATTACTGTATTTCTGCTGTATATATATTACTGTGTTTCTAGTGTATATATATTACGGTATTTCTACTGTATATATATTACTGTATTTCTAGTGTATATATATTACTGTATTTCTAGTGTATATATATTACTGTATTTGTAGTGTATATATATTACTGTATTTCTAGTGTATATATATTACTGTATTTCTAGTGTATATATTACTGTATTTCTAGTATATATATATTACTGTATTTCTAGTGTATATATATTACTGTATTTCTAGTATAATATTACTGTATTCCTAGTGTATATATATTACTGTGTTTCTAGTGTATATATATTACTGTATTCCTAGTGTATATATATTACTGTATTTCTAGTGTATATATATTACTGTATTCCTAGGGTATATATATTACTGTATTTCTAGTGTATATATATTACTGTATTTCTAGTGTATATATTACTGTATCTTTGGTGTATATATATTACTGTATTTCTAGTGTATATATATTACTGGATTTCTAGTGTATATATATTACTGTATTTCTAGTGTATATATATATTACTGTATTTCTAGTGTATATATATTACTGTATTCCTAGTGTATATATATTACTGTATTCCTAGTGTATATATATATCTGTATTCCTAGTGTATATATATTACTGTATTCCTAGTGTATATATATTACTGTATTTCTAGTGTATATATATTACTGTATTTCTGGTGTATATATATTACTGTATTCCTAGTGTATATATTACTGTATATCTAATGTATATATTACTGTATTCCTAGTGTATATATATTACTGTATTCCTAGTGTATGTATTACTGTATTTCTAGTGTATATATATTACTGTATTTCTAGTGTATATATATTACTGTATTTCTAGTGGATATATATTACTGTGTTCCTAGTGTATATATATTACTGTATTCCTAGTGTATATATATTACTGTATTTCTAGTGTATATATATTACTGTATTCCTAGTGTATATATTACTGTATATCTAGTGTATATATTACTGTATTCCTAGTGTATATATATTACTGTATTCCTAGTGTATATATTACTGTATTTCTAGTGTATATATATTACTGTATTTCTAGTGTATATATATTACTGTATTTCTAGTGTATATATATTACTGTATTCCTAGTGTATATATATTACTGTATTCCTAGTGTATATATATATTACTGTATTTCTAGTATATATATATTACTGTATTTCTAGTGTATATATATTACTGTATTTCTAGTGTATATATATTACTGTATTCCTAGTGTATATATATATTACTGTATTTCTAGTATATATATATTACTGTATTTCTAGTGTATATATATTACTGTATTTCTAGTGTATATATATATATATTACTGTATTTCTGGTGTATATATATTACTGTATTTCTAGTGTATATATATTACTGTATTTCTAGTGTATATATATTACTGTATTTCAAGTGTATATATATTACTGTATTTCTAGTGTATATATTACTGTATTTCTAGTGTATATATATTACTGTATTTCTCATCTATATATATTACTGTATTTCTAGTGTATATATATTACTGTATTCCTAGTGTATATATTACTGTATTTCTAGTGTATATATATTACTGTATTCCTAGTGTATATATTACTGTATTTCTAGTGTAGAAATATTACTGTATTTCTAGTGTATATATCTTACTGTATTTCTAGTGTATATATATTACTGTATTTCTAGTGTATATATTACTGTATTTCTAGTGTATATATATTACTGTATTTCTCATCTATATATATTACTGTATTTCTAGTGTATATATATTACTGTATTCCTAGTGTATATATTACTGTATTTCTAGTGTATATATATTACTGTATTTCTAGTGTATATATTACTGTATTTCTAGCGTATATATATTACTGTATTTCTAGTGTATATATATATTACTGTATTTCTAGTGTATATATATTACTGTATTTCTAATGTATATATTACTGTATTTCTAGTGTATATATATTACTGTATTTCTAGTGTATATATTACTGTATTTCTAGTGTATATATTACTGTATTTCTAGTGTATATATATTACTGTATTTCTAGTGTATATATATTACTGTATTTCTAGTGTATATATATTACTGTATTTCTAGTGTATATATATATTACTGTATTTCTAGTGTATATATATATTACTGTATTTCTAGTGTATATATATATTACTGTATTTCTAGTGTATATATATTACTGTATTCCTAGTGTATATATATTACTGTATTTCTAGTGTATATATATTACTGTATTTCTAGTGTATATATATATTACTGTATTTCTAGTGTATATATATATTACTGTATTTCTAGTGTATATATATTACTGTATTTCTAATGTATATATTACTGTATTTCTAGTGTATATATATTACTGTATTTCTAGTGTATATATAATACTGTATTCCTAGTGTATATATATTACTGTATTTCAAGTGTATATATATTACTGTATTTCTAGTGTATATATTACTGTATTTCTAGTGTATATACTACTGTATTTCTAGTGTATATATTACTGTATTTCTAGTGTATATATATTACTGTATTTCTAGTGTATATATTACTGTATTCCTAGTGTATATATATTACTGTATTTCAAGTGTATATATTACTGTATTTCTCGTGTATATATATTACTGTATTTCTAGTGTATATATATTACTGTATTCCTAGTGTATATATATTACTGTATTTCTAGTGTATATATTACTGTATTTCTTGTGTATATATATTACTGTATTTCTAGTGTATATATATTACTGTATTCCTAGTGTATATATATATCTGTATTGCTAATGTATATATATTACTGTATTTCTGGTGTATATATTTACCGTATTTCTAGTGTATATATCTTACTGTATTTCTAGTGTATATATATTACTGTATTCCTAGTGTATATATATTACTGTATTTCTAGTGTATATATATTACTGTATTCCTAGTGTATATATATTACTGTATTCCTAGTGTATATATATATCTGTATTCCTAGTGTATATATATTACTGTATTCCTAGTGTATATATATTACTGTATTTCTAGTGTCTATATATTACTGTATTCCTAGTGTATATATTACTGTATATCTAGTGTATATATTACTGTATTTCTAGTGTATATATATTAATGTATTTCTAGTGTATATATATTACTGTATTCCTAGTGTATATATATTACTGTATTTCTAGTGTACATATATTACTGTATTTCTAGTGTATATATATTACTGTATTTCTAGTGTCTATATATTACTGTATTCCTAGTGTATATATTACTGTATATCTAGTGTATATATTACTGTATTTCTAGTGTATATATATTACTGTATTTCTAGTGTATATATATTACTGTATTCCTAGTGTATATATATTACTGTATTTCTAGTGTATATATATTACTGTATTTCTAGTGTATATATATTTCTGTATTTCTAGTGTATATATTACTGTATTCCTAGTGTATATATTACTGTATTTCTAGTGTATATATTACTGTATTTCTCGTGTATATATATTACTGTATTTCTAGCGTATATATATTACTGTATTCCTAGTATATATATATATCTGTATTCCTAGTTTATATATATTACTGTATTTCTGGTGTATATATATTACTGTATTTCTAGTGTATATATTTACTGTATTTCTAGTGTATATATCTTACTGTATTTCTAGTGTATATATATTACTGTATTCCTAGTGTATATATATTACTGTATTTTAAGTGTATATATATTACTGTATTTCTAGTGTATATATTACTGTATTTCTAGTGTATATATTACTGTATTTCTAGTGTATATATATTACTGTATCTCTAGTGTATATATATTACTGTATTTCTAGTGTATATATTACTGTATACCTAGTGTATATATATTACTGTATTTCTAGTGTATATATTACTGTATTTCTCGTGTATATATATTACTGTATTTCTAGTGTATATATATTACTGTATTCCTAGTATATATATATATCTGTATTCCTAGTGTATATATATTACTGTATTTCTGGTGTATATATATTACTGTATTTCTAGTGTATATATATTACTGTATTCCTAGTGTATATATATATCTGTATTCCTAGTGTATATATATTACTGTATTCCTAGTGTATATATATTACTGTATTTCTAGTGTATATATATTACTGTATTCCTAGTGTATGTATATTACTGTATTTCTAGTGTATATATATTACTGTATTCCTAGTGTATATATATTACTGTATTTCTAGTGTATATATATTACTGTATTTCTAGTGTATATATTACTGTATTTCTAGTATATATATATTACTGTATTTCTAGTGTATATATATTACTGTATTTCTAGTATATATATTACTGTATTCCTAGTGTATATATTACTGTATTTCTAGTGTATATATATTACTGTATTTCTAATATATATATATTACTGTATTTCTGCTGTATATATATTACTGTGTTTCTAGTGTATATATATTACGGTATTTCTACTGTATATATATTACTGTATTTCTAGTGTATATATATTACTGTATTTCTAGTGTATATATATTACTGTATTTGTAGTGTATATATATTACTGTATTTCTAGTGTATATATATTACTGTATTTCTAGTGTATATATTACTGTATTTCTAGTATATATATATTACTGTATTTCTAGTGTATATATATTACTGTATTTCTAGTATATATATTACTGTATTCCTAGTGTATATATTACTGTATTCCTAGTGTATATATATTACTGTGTTTCTAGTGTATATATATTACTGTATTCCTAGTGTATATATATTACTGTATTTCTAGTGTATATATATTACTGTATTCCTAGGGTATATATATTACTGTATTTCTAGTGTATATATATTACTGTATTTCTAGTGTATATATTACTGTATCTCTGGTGTATATATATTACTGTATTTCTAGTGTATATATATTACTGGATTTCTAGTGTATATATATTACTGTATTTCTAGTGTATATATATATTACTGTATTTCTAGTGTATATATATTACTGTATTCCTAGTGTATATATATTACTGTATTCCTAGTGTATATATATATCTGTATTCCTAGTGTATATATATTACTGTATTCCTAGTGTATATATATTACTGTATTTCTAGTGTATATATATTACTGTATTTCTAGTGTATATATATTACTGTATTCCTAGTGTATATAATACTGTATTTCTAGTGTATATATATTATTGTATTCCTAGTATATATATATATCTGTATTCCTAGTGTATATATATTACTGTATTCCTAGTGTATATATATTACTGTATTTCTAGTGTATATATATTACTGTATTCTTAGTGTATATATATTACTGTATTTCTAGTGTATATATATATTACTGTATTCCTAGTGTATATATTACTGTGTTTCTAGTGTATATATATTACTGTATTTCTAGTGTATATATATTACTGTATTCCTAGTGTATATATTACTGTGTTTCTAGTGTATATATATTACTGTATTTCTAATGTATATATATTACTGTATTCCTAGTGTATATATTACTGTATTTCTAGTGTATATATATTACTGTATTCCTAGTGTATATATATTACTGTATTCCTAGTGTATATATTACTGTGTTTCTAGTGTATATATATTACTGTATTTCTAGTGTATATATATTACTGTATTTCTAATATATATATTACTGTATTTCTGCTGTATATATATTACTGTGTTTCTAGTGTATATATATTACGGTATTTCTACTGTATATATATTACTGTATTTCTAGTGTATATATATTACTGTATTTCTAGTGTATATATATTACTGTATTTGTAGTGTATATATATTACTGTATTTCTAGTGTATATATATTACTGTATTTCTAGTGTATATATTACTGTATTTCTAGTATATATATATTACTGTATTTCTAGTGTATATATATTACTGTATTTCTAGTATAATATTACTGTATTCCTAGTGTATATATATTACTGTGTTTCTAGTGTATATATATTACTGTATTCCTAGTGTATATATATTACTGTATTTCTAGTGTATATATATTACTGTATTCCTAGGGTATATATATTACTGTATTTCTAGTGTATATATATTACTGTATTTCTAGTGTATATATTACTGTATCTTTGGTGTATATATATTACTGTATTTCTAGTGTATATATATTACTGGATTTCTAGTGTATATATATTACTGTATTTCTAGTGTATATATATATTACTGTATTTCTAGTGTATATATATTACTGTATTCCTAGTGTATATATATTACTGTATTCCTAGTGTATATATATATCTGTATTCCTAGTGTATATATATTACTGTATTCCTAGTGTATATATATTACTGTATTTCTAGTGTATATATATTACTGTATTTCTGGTGTATATATATTACTGTATTCCTAGTGTATATATTACTGTATATCTAATGTATATATTACTGTATTCCTAGTGTATATATATTACTGTATTCCTAGTGTATGTATTACTGTATTTCTAGTGTATATATATTACTGTATTTCTAGTGTATATATATTACTGTATTTCTAGTGGATATATATTACTGTGTTCCTAGTGTATATATATTACTGTATTCCTAGTGTATATATATTACTGTATTTCTAGTGTATATATATTACTGTATTCCTAGTGTATATATTACTGTATATCTAGTGTATATATTACTGTATTCCTAGTGTATATATATTACTGTATTCCTAGTGTATATATTACTGTATTTCTAGTGTATATATATTACTGTATTTCTAGTGTATATATATTACTGTATTTCTAGTGTATATATATTACTGTATTCCTAGTGTATATATATTACTGTATTCCTAGTGTATATATATATTACTGTATTTCTAGTATATATATATTACTGTATTTCTAGTGTATATATATTACTGTATTTCTAGTGTATATATATTACTGTATTCCTAGTGTATATATATATTACTGTATTTCTAGTATATATATATTACTGTATTTCTAGTGTATATATATTACTGTATTTCTAGTGTATATATATATATATTACTGTATTTCTGGTGTATATATATTACTGTATTTCTAGTGTATATATATTACTGTATTTCTAGTGTATATATATTACTGTATTTCAAGTGTATATATATTACTGTATTTCTAGTGTATATATTACTGTATTTCTAGTGTATATATATTACTGTATTTCTCATCTATATATATTACTGTATTTCTAGTGTATATATATTACTGTATTCCTAGTGTATATATTACTGTATTTCTAGTGTATATATATTACTGTATTCCTAGTGTATATATTACTGTATTTCTAGTGTAGAAATATTACTGTATTTCTAGTGTATATATCTTACTGTATTTCTAGTGTATATATATTACTGTATTTCTAGTGTATATATTACTGTATTTCTAGTGTATATATATTACTGTATTTCTCATCTATATATATTACTGTATTTCTAGTGTATATATATTACTGTATTCCTAGTGTATATATTACTGTATTTCTAGTGTATATATATTACTGTATTTCTAGTGTATATATTACTGTATTTCTAGCGTATATATATTACTGTATTTCTAGTGTATATATATATTACTGTATTTCTAGTGTATATATATTACTGTATTTCTAATGTATATATTACTGTATTTCTAGTGTATATATATTACTGTATTTCTAGTGTATATATTACTGTATTTCTAGTGTATATATTACTGTATTTCTAGTGTATATATATTACTGTATTTCTAGTGTATATATATTACTGTATTTCTAGTGTATATATATTACTGTATTTCTAGTGTATATATATATTACTGTATTTCTAGTGTATATATATATTACTGTATTTCTAGTGTATATATATATTACTGTATTTCTAGTGTATATATATTACTGTATTCCTAGTGTATATATATTACTGTATTTCTAGTGTATATATATTACTGTATTTCTAGTGTATATATATATTACTGTATTTCTAGTGTATATATATATTACTGTATTTCTAGTGTATATATATTACTGTATTTCTAATGTATATATTACTGTATTTCTAGTGTATATATATTACTGTATTTCTAGTGTATATATTACTGTATTTCTAGTGTATATATATTACTGTATTCCTAGTGTATATATATTACTGTATTTCTAGTGTATATATTACTGTATTTCTAGTGTATATATATTACTGTATTTCTAGTGTATATATATTACTGTATTCCTAGTGTATATATATATATTACTGTATTTCTAGTGTATATATATTACTGTATTTCTAGTGTATATATATTACTGTATTTCTAGTGTATATATATTACTGTATTTCAAGTGTATATATATTACTGTATTTCTAGTGTATATATTACTGTATTTCTAGTGTATATATTACTGTATTTCTAGTGTATATATTACTGTATTTCTAGTGTATATATATTACTGTATCTCTAGTGTATATATATTACTGTATTTCTAGTGTATATATTACTGTATTCCTAGTGTATATATATTACTGTATTTCTAGTGTATATATTACTGTATTTCACGTGTATATATATTACTGTATTGCTAGTGTATATATATTACTGTATTCCTAGTGTATATATATTACTCTATTTCTAGTGTATATATTACTGTATTTCTCGTGTATATATATTACTGTATTTCTAGTGTATATATATTACTGTATTCCTAGTGTATATATATATCTGTATTCCTAATGTATATATATTACTGTATTTCTGGTGTATATATTTACCGTATTTCTAGTGTATATATCTTACTGTATTTCTAGTGTATATATATTACTGTATTCCTAGTGTATATATATTACTGTATTCCTAGTGTATATATATTACTGTATTCCTAGTGTATATATATTACTGTGTTTCTAGTGTATATATATTACTGTATTCCTAGTGTATATATATTACTGTATTTCTAGTGTATATATATTACTGTATTCCTAGGGTATATATATTACTGTATTTCTAGTGTATATATATTACTGTATTTCTAGTGTATATATTACTGTATCTCTGGTGTATATATATTACTGTATTTCTAGTGTATATATATTACTGGATTTCTAGTGTATATATATTACTGTATTTCTAGTGTATATATATATTACTGTATTTCTAGTGTATATATATTACTGTATTCCTAGTGTATATATATTACTGTATTCCTAGTGTATATATATATCTGTATTCCTAGTGTATATATATTACTGTATTCCTAGTGTATATATATTACTGTATTTCTAGTGTATATATATTACTGTATTTCTAGTGTATATATATTACTGTATTCCTAGTGTATATAATACTGTATTTCTAGTGTATATATATTATTGTATTCCTAGTATATATATATATCTGTATTCCTAGTGTATATATATTACTGTATTCCTAGTGTATATATATTACTGTATTTCTAGTGTATATATATTACTGTATTCTTAGTGTATATATATTACTGTATTTCTAGTGTATATATATATTACTGTATTCCTAGTGTATATATTACTGTGTTTCTAGTGTATATATATTACTGTATTTCTAGTGTATATATATTACTGTATTCCTAGTGTATATATTACTGTGTTTCTAGTGTATATATATTACTGTATTTCTAATGTATATATATTACTGTATTCCTAGTGTATATATTACTGTATTTCTAGTGTATATATATTACTGTATTCCTAGTGTATATATATTACTGTATTCCTAGTGTATATATTACTGTGTTTCTAGTGTATATATATTACTGTATTTCTAGTGTATATATATTACTGTATTTCTAATATATATATTACTGTATTTCTGCTGTATATATATTACTGTGTTTCTAGTGTATATATATTACGGTATTTCTACTGTATATATATTACTGTATTTCTAGTGTATATATATTACTGTATTTCTAGTGTATATATATTACTGTATTTGTAGTGTATATATATTACTGTATTTCTAGTGTATATATATTACTGTATTTCTAGTGTATATATTACTGTATTTCTAGTATATATATATTACTGTATTTCTAGTGTATATATATTACTGTATTTCTAGTATAATATTACTGTATTCCTAGTGTATATATATTACTGTGTTTCTAGTGTATATATATTACTGTATTCCTAGTGTATATATATTACTGTATTTCTAGTGTATATATATTACTGTATTCCTAGGGTATATATATTACTGTATTTCTAGTGTATATATATTACTGTATTTCTAGTGTATATATTACTGTATCTTTGGTGTATATATATTACTGTATTTCTAGTGTATATATATTACTGGATTTCTAGTGTATATATATTACTGTATTTCTAGTGTATATATATATTACTGTATTTCTAGTGTATATATATTACTGTATTCCTAGTGTATATATATTACTGTATTCCTAGTGTATATATATATCTGTATTCCTAGTGTATATATATTACTGTATTCCTAGTGTATATATATTACTGTATTTCTAGTGTATATATATTACTGTATTTCTGGTGTATATATATTACTGTATTCCTAGTGTATATATTACTGTATATCTAATGTATATATTACTGTATTCCTAGTGTATATATATTACTGTATTCCTAGTGTATGTATTACTGTATTTCTAGTGTATATATATTACTGTATTTCTAGTGTATATATATTACTGTATTTCTAGTGGATATATATTACTGTGTTCCTAGTGTATATATATTACTGTATTCCTAGTGTATATATATTACTGTATTTCTAGTGTATATATATTACTGTATTCCTAGTGTATATATTACTGTATATCTAGTGTATATATTACTGTATTCCTAGTGTATATATATTACTGTATTCCTAGTGTATATATTACTGTATTTCTAGTGTATATATATTACTGTATTTCTAGTGTATATATATTACTGTATTTCTAGTGTATATATATTACTGTATTCCTAGTGTATATATATTACTGTATTCCTAGTGTATATATATATTACTGTATTTCTAGTATATATATATATATTACTGTATTTCTAGTGTATATATATTACTGTATTTCTAGTGTATATATATTACTGTATTCCTAGTGTATATATATATTACTGTATTTCTAGTATATATATATTACTGTATTTCTAGTGTATATATATTACTGTATTTCTAGTGTATATATATATATATTACTGTATTTCTGGTGTATATATATTACTGTATTTCTAGTGTATATATATTACTGTATTTCTAGTGTATATATATTACTGTATTTCAAGTGTATATATATTACTGTATTTCTAGTGTATATATTACTGTATTTCTAGTGTATATATATTACTGTATTTCTCATCTATATATATTACTGTATTTCTAGTGTATATATATTACTGTATTCCTAGTGTATATATTACTGTATTTCTAGTGTATATATATTACTGTATTCCTAGTGTATATATTACTGTATTTCTAGTGTAGAAATATTACTGTATTTCTAGTGTATATATCTTACTGTATTTCTAGTGTATATATATTACTGTATTTCTAGTGTATATATTACTGTATTTCTAGTGTATATATATTACTGTATTTCTCATCTATATATATTACTGTATTTCTAGTGTATATATATTACTGTATTCCTAGTGTATATATTACTGTATTTCTAGTGTATATATATTACTGTATTTCTAGTGTATATATTACTGTATTTCTAGCGTATATATATTACTGTATTTCTAGTGTATATATATATTACTGTATTTCTAGTGTATATATATTACTGTATTTCTAATGTATATATTACTGTATTTCTAGTGTATATATATTACTGTATTTCTAGTGTATATATTACTGTATTTCTAGTGTATATATTACTGTATTTCTAGTGTATATATATTACTGTATTTCTAGTGTATATATATTACTGTATTTCTAGTGTATATATATTACTGTATTTCTAGTGTATATATATATTACTGTATTTCTAGTGTATATATATATTACTGTATTTCTAGTGTATATATATATTACTGTATTTCTAGTGTATATATATTACTGTATTCCTAGTGTATATATATTACTGTATTTCTAGTGTATATATATTACTGTATTTCTAGTGTATATATATATTACTGTATTTCTAGTGTATATATATATTACTGTATTTCTAGTGTATATATATTACTGTATTTCTAATGTATATATTACTGTATTTCTAGTGTATATATATTACTGTATTTCTAGTGTATATATTACTGTATTTCTAGTGTATATATATTACTGTATTCCTAGTGTATATATATTACTGTATTTCTAGTGTATATATTACTGTATTTCTAGTGTATATATATTACTGTATTTCTAGTGTATATATATTACTGTATTCCTAGTGTATATATATATATTACTGTATTTCTAGTGTATATATATTACTGTATTTCTAGTGTATATATATTACTGTATTTCTAGTGTATATATATTACTGTATTTCAAGTGTATATATATTACTGTATTTCTAGTGTATATATTACTGTATTTCTAGTGTATATATTACTGTATTTCTAGTGTATATATTACTGTATTTCTAGTGTATATATATTACTGTATCTCTAGTGTATATATATTACTGTATTTCTAGTGTATATATTACTGTATTCCTAGTGTATATATATTACTGTATTTCTAGTGTATATATTACTGTATTTCACGTGTATATATATTACTGTATTGCTAGTGTATATATATTACTGTATTCCTAGTGTATATATATTACTCTATTTCTAGTGTATATATTACTGTATTTCTCGTGTATATATATTACTGTATTTCTAGTGTATATATATTACTGTATTCCTAGTGTATATATATATCTGTATTCCTAATGTATATATATTACTGTATTTCTGGTGTATATATTTACCGTATTTCTAGTGTATATATCTTACTGTATTTCTAGTGTATATATATTACTGTATTCCTAGTGTATATATATTACTGTATTCCTAGTGTATATATATTACTGTATTTCTAGTGTATATATATTACTGTATTTCTAGTATATATATATGACTGTATTTCTAGTGTATATATATTACTGTATTTCTAGTGTATATATATTACTGTATTTCTAGTGTATATATGTTACTGTATTTCTAGTGTATATATTACTGTATTTCTAGTGTATATATATTACTGTATTTCTAGTGTATATATATTACTGTATTTTAAGTGTATATATATTACTGTATTTCTAG
This sequence comes from Eledone cirrhosa, assembly GCA_964016885.1. Taxonomy (NCBI): domain Eukaryota; kingdom Metazoa; phylum Mollusca; class Cephalopoda; order Octopoda; family Eledonidae; genus Eledone; species Eledone cirrhosa. Next base: position 375,197,632 of record OZ024742.1, read on the forward strand.
TGTATATATTACTGTATTTCTAGTGTATATATTACTGTATTTCTAGTGTATATATTACTGTATTTCTAGTGTATATATATTACTGTATCTCTAGTGTATATATATTACTGTACTTCTAGTGTATATATTACTGTATTCCTAGTGTATATATATTACTGTATTTCTAGTGTATATATTACTGTATTTCTCGTGTATATATATTACTGTATTTCTAGTGTATATATATTACTGTATTTCTAGTGTATATATATTACTGTATTTCTAGTGTATATATATATATATTACTGTATTTCTGGTGTATATATATTACTGTATTTCTAGTGTATATATATTACTGTATTTCTAGTGTATATATATTACTGTATTTCAAGTGTATATATATTACTGTATTTCTAGTGTATATATTACTGTATTTCTAGTGTATATATATTACTGTATTTCTCATCTATATATATTACTGTATTTCTAGTGTATATATATTACTGTATTCCTAGTGTATATATTACTGTATTTCTAGTGTATATATATTACTGTATTCCTAGTGTATATATTACTGTATTTCTAGTGTAGAAATATTACTGTATTTCTAGTGTATATATCTTACTGTATTTCTAGTGTATATATATTACTGTATTTCTAGTGTATATATTACTGTATTTCTAGTGTATATATATTACTGTATTTCTCATCTATATATATTACTGTATTTCTAGTGTATATATATTACTGTATTCCTAGTGTATATATTACTGTATTTCTAGTGTATATATATTACTGTATTTCTAGTGTATATATTACTGTATTTCTAGCGTATATATATTACTGTATTTCTAGTGTATATATATATTACTGTATTTCTAGTGTATATATATTACTGTATTTCTAATGTATATATTACTGTATTTCTAGTGTATATATATTACTGTATTTCTAGTGTATATATTACTGTATTTCTAGTGTATATATTACTGTATTTCTAGTGTATATATATTACTGTATTTCTAGTGTATATATATTACTGTATTTCTAGTGTATATATATTACTGTATTTCTAGTGTATATATATATTACTGTATTTCTAGTGTATATATATATTACTGTATTTCTAGTGTATATATATATTACTGTATTTCTAGTGTATATATATTACTGTATTCCTAGTGTATATATATTACTGTATTTCTAGTGTATATATATTACTGTATTTCTAGTGTATATATATATTACTGTATTTCTAGTGTATATATATATTACTGTATTTCTAGTGTATATATATTACTGTATTTCTAATGTATATATTACTGTATTTCTAGTGTATATATATTACTGTATTTCTAGTGTATATATTACTGTATTTCTAGTGTATATATATTACTGTATTCCTAGTGTATATATATTACTGTATTTCTAGTGTATATATTACTGTATTTCTAGTGTATATATATTACTGTATTTCTAGTGTATATATATTACTGTATTCCTAGTGTATATATATATATTACTGTATTTCTAGTGTATATATATTACTGTATTTCTAGTGTATATATATTACTGTATTTCTAGTGTATATATATTACTGTATTTCAAGTGTATATATATTACTGTATTTCTAGTGTATATATTACTGTATTTCTAGTGTATATATTACTGTATTTCTAGTGTATATATTACTGTATTTCTAGTGTATATATATTACTGTATCTCTAGTGTATATATATTACTGTATTTCTAGTGTATATATTACTGTATTCCTAGTGTATATATATTACTGTATTTCTAGTGTATATATTACTGTATTTCACGTGTATATATATTACTGTATTGCTAGTGTATATATATTACTGTATTCCTAGTGTATATATATTACTCTATTTCTAGTGTATATATTACTGTATTTCTCGTGTATATATATTACTGTATTTCTAGTGTATATATATTACTGTATTCCTAGTGTATATATATATCTGTATTCCTAATGTATATATATTACTGTATTTCTGGTGTATATATTTACCGTATTTCTAGTGTATATATCTTACTGTATTTCTAGTGTATATATATTACTGTATTCCTAGTGTATATATATTACTGTATTCCTAGTGTATATATATTACTGTATTTCTAGTGTATATATATTACTGTATTTCTAGTATATATATATGACTGTATTTCTAGTGTATATATATTACTGTATTTCTAGTGTATATATATTACTGTATTTCTAGTGTATATATGTTACTGTATTTCTAGTGTATATATTACTGTATTTCTAGTGTATATATATTACTGTATTTCTAGTGTATATATATTACTGTATTTTAAGTGTATATATATTACTGTATTTCTAGTGTATATATTACTGTATTTCTAGTGTATATATTACTGTATTTCTAGTGTATATATTACTGTATTTCTAGTGTATATATATTACTGTATCTCTAGTGTATATATATTACTGTACTTCTAGTGTATATATTACTGTATTCCTAGTGTATATATATTACTGTATTTCTAGTGTATATATTACTGTATTTCTCGTGTATATATATTACTGTATTTCTAGTGTATATATATTACTGTATTTCTAGTGTATATATATTACTGTATTCCTAGTGTATATATATTACTGTATTCCTAGTGTATATATATTACTGTATTTCTGGTGTATATATATTACTGTATTCCTAGTGTATATATTACTGTATATCTAATGTATATATTACTGTATTCCTAGTGTATATATATTACTGTATTCCTAGTGTATGTATTACTGTATTTCTAGTGTATATATATTACTGTATTTCTAGTGTATATATATTACTGTATTTCTAGTGTATATATATTACTGTATTCCTAGTGTATATATATTACTGTATTCCTAGTGTATATATATATTACTGTATTTCTAGTATATATATATTACTGTATTTCTAGTGTATATATATTACTGTATTTCTAGTGTATATATATTACTGTATTCCTAGTGTATATATATATTACTGTATTTCTAGTATATATATATTACTGTATTTCTAGTGTATATATATTACTGTATTTCTAGTGTATATATATATATTACTGTATTTCTAGTGTATATATATTACTGTATTTCTAGTGTATATATATTACTGTATTTCTAGTGTATATATATTACTGTATTTCAAGTGTATATATATTACTGTATTTCTAGTGTATATATTACTGTATTTCTAGTGTATATATATTACTGTATTTCTCATCTATATATATTACTGTATTTCTAGTGTATATATATTACTGTATTCCTAGTGTATATATTACTGTATTTCTAGTGTATATATATTACTGTATTCCTAGTGTATATATTACTGTATTTCTAGTGTATATATATTACTGTATTTCTAGTGTATATATCTTACTGTATTTCTAGTGTATATATATTACTGTATTTCTAGTGTATATATTACTGTATTTCTAGTGTATATATATTACTGTATTTCTCATCTATATATATTACTGTATTTCTAGTGTATATATATTACTGTATTCCTAGTGTATATATTACTGTATTTCTAGTGTATATATATTACTGTATTTCTAGTGTATATATTACTGTATTTCTAGCGTATATATATTACTGTATTTCTAGTGTATATATATATTACTGTATTTCTAGTGTATATATATATTACTGTATTTGTAGTGTATATATATTACTGTATTTCTAATGTATATATTACTGTATTTCTAGTGTATATATTACTGCATTTCTAGTGTATATATATTACTGTATTTCTAGTGTATATATATTACTGTATTTCTAGTGTATATATATTACTGTATTTCTAGTGTATATATATTACTGTATTTCTAGTGTATATATATTACTGTATTTCTAGTGTATATATTACTGTATTTCTAGTGTATATATATTACTGTATTTCTAGTGTATATATTACTGTATTTCTAGTGTATATATATTACTGCATTTCTAGTGTATATATATTACTGTATTTCTAGTGTATATATATTACTGTATTCCTAGTGTATATATATTACTGTATTTCTAGTGTATATATTACTGTATTTCTAGTGTATATATATTACTGTATTTCTAGTGTATATATATTACTGTATTCCTAGTGTATATATATTACTGTATTTCTAGTATATATATATTACTGTATTTCTAGTGTATATATATTACTGTATTTCTAGTGTATATATAATACTGTATTCCTAGTGTATATATATTACTGTATTCCTAGTGTATATATTACTGTATTCCTAGTGTATATATATTACTGTATTTCTAGTGTATATATATTACTGTATTTCTAGTGTATATATATTACTGTATTTCTAGTGTATATATATTACTGTATTTCTAGTATATATATATTACTGTATTTCTAGTGTATATATATTACTGTATTTCTAGTGTATATATAATACTGTATTCCTAGTGTATATATATTACTGTATTCCTAGTGTATATATTACTGTATTCCTAGTGTATATATATTACTGTATTTCTAGTGTATATATATTACTGTATTTCTAGTGTATATATATTACTGTATTTCTAGTGTATATATATTACTGTATTTCAAGTGTATATATATTACTGTATTTCTAGTGTATATACTACTGTATTTCTAGTGTATATATTACTATATTTCTAGTGTATATATATTACTGTATCTCTAGTGTATATATATTACTGTATTTCTAGTGTATATATTACTGTATTCCTAGTGTATATATATTACTGTATTTCAAGTGTATATATTACTGTATTTCTCGTGTATATATATTACTGTATTTCTAGTGTATATATATTACTGTATTCCTAGTGTATATATATTACTGTATTTCTAGTGTATATATTACTGTATTTCTTGTGTATATATATTACTGTATTTCTAGTGTATATATATTACTGTATTCCTAGTGTATATATATATCTGTATTCCTAATGTATATATATTACTGTATTTCTGGTGTATATATTTACCGTATTTCTAGTGTATATATCTTACTGTATTTCTAGTGTATATATATTACTGTATTTCTAGTGTATATATATTACTGTATTCCTAGTGTATATATATTACTGTATTTCTAGTGTATATATATTACTGTATTTCTAGTGTATATATATTACTGTATTTCTAGTGTATATATTACTGTATTCCTAGTGTATATATTACTGTATTTCTAGTGTATATATTACTGTATTTCTCGTGTATATATATTACTGTATTTCTAGTGTATATATATTACTGTATTCCTAGTATATATATATATCTGTATTCCTAGTTTATATATATTACTGTATTTCTGGTGTATATATATTACTGTATTTCTAGTGTATATATTTACTGTATTTCTAGTGTATATATCTTACTGTATTTCTAGTGTATATATATTACTGTATTCCTAGTGTATATATATTACTGTATTTTAAGTGTATATATATTACTGTATTTCTAGTGTATATATTACTGTATTTCTAGTGTATATATTACTGTATTTCTAGTGTATATATATTACTGTATCTCTAGTGTATATATATTACTGTATTTCTAGTGTATATATTACTGTATACCTAGTGTATATATATTACTGTATTTCTAGTGTATATATTACTGTATTTCTCGTGTATATATATTACTGTATTTCTAGTGTATATATATTACTGTATTCCTAGTATATATATATATCTGTATTCCTAGTGTATATATATTACTGTATTTCTGGTGTATATATATTATTGTATTTCTAGTGTATATATATTACTGTATTCCTAGTGTATATATATATCTGTATTCCTAGTGTATATATATTACTGTATTCCTAGTGTATATATATTACTGTATTTCTAGTGTATATATATTACTGTATTCCTAGTGTATGTATATTACTGTATTTCTAGTGTATATATATTACTGTATTCCTAGTGTATATATATTACTGTATTTCTAGTGTATATATATTACTGTATTTCTAGTGTATATATTACTGTATTTCTAGTATATAAATATTACTGTATTTCTAGTGTATATATATTACTGTATTTCTAGTATATATATTACTGTATTCCTAGTGTATATATTACTGTATTTCTAGTGTATATATATTACTGTATTTCTAATATATATATATTACTGTATTTCTGCTGTATATATATTACTGTGTTTCTAGTGTATATATATTACGGTATTTCTACTGTATATATATTACTGTATTTCTAGTGTATATATATTACTGTATTTCTAGTGTATATATATTACTGTATTTGTAGTGTATATATATTACTGTATTTCTAGTGTATATATATTACTGTATTTCTAGTGTATATATTACTGTATTTCTAGTATATATATATTACTGTATTTCTAGTGTATATATATTACTGTATTTCTAGTATATATATTACTGTATTCCTAGTGTATATATATTACTGTGTTTCTAGTGTATATATATTACTGTATTCCTAGTGTATATATATTACTGTATTTCTAGTGTATATATATTACTGTATTCCTAGGGTATATATATTACTGTATTTCTAGTGTATATATATTACTGTATTTCTAGTGTATATATTACTGTATCTCTGGTGTATATATATTACTGTATTTCTAGTGTATATATATTACTGGATTTCTAGTGTATATATATTACTGTATTTCTAGTGTATATATATATTACTGTATTTCTAGTGTATATATATTACTGTATTCCTAGTGTATATATATTACTGTATTCCTAGTGTATATATATATCTGTATTCCTAGTGTATATATATTACTGTATTCCTAGTGTATATATATTACTGTATTTCTAGTGTATATATATTACTGTATTTCTGGTGTATATATATTACTGTATTCCTAGTGTATATATTACTGTATATCTAATGTATATATTACTGTATTCCTAGTGTATATATATTACTGTATTCCTAGTGTATGTATTACTGTATTTCTAGTGTATATATATTACTGTATTTCTAGTGTATATATATTACTGTATTTCTAGTGGATATATATTACTGTGTTCCTAGTGTATATATATTACTGTATTCCTAGTGTATATATATTACTGTATTTCTAGTGTATATATATTACTGTATTCCTAGTGTATATATTACTGTATATCTAGTGTATATATTACTGTATTCCTAGTGTATATATATTACTGTATTCCTAGTGTATATATTACTGTATTTCTAGTGTATATATATTACTGTATTTCTAGTGTATATATATTACTGTATTTCTAGTGTATATATATTACTGTATTCCTAGTGTATATATATTACTGTATTCCTAGTGTATATATATATTACTGTATTTCTAGTATATATATATTACTGTATTTCTAGTGTATATATATTACTGTATTTCTAGTGTATATATATTACTGTATTCCTAGTGTATATATATATTACTGTATTTCTAGTATATATATATTACTGTATTTCTAGTGTATATATATTACTGTATTTCTAGTGTATATATATATATTACTGTATTTCTAGTGTATATATATTACTGTATTTCTAGTGTATATATATTACTGTATTTCTAGTGTATATATATTACTGTATTTCAAGTGTATATATATTACTGTATTTCTAGTGTATATATTACTGTATTTCTAGTGTATATATATTACTGTATTTCTCATCTATATATATTACTGTATTTCTAGTGTATATATATTACTGTATTCCTAGTGTATATATTACTGTATTTCTAGTGTATATATATTACTGTATTCCTAGTGTATATATTACTGTATTTCTAGTGTAGAAATATTACTGTATTTCTAGTGTATATATCTTACTGTATTTCTAGTGTATATATATTACTGTATTTCTAGTGTATATATTACTGTATTTCTAGTGTATATATATTACTGTATTTCTCATCTATATATATTACTGTATTTCTAGTGTATATATATTACTGTATTCCTAGTGTATATATTACTGTATTTCTAGTGTATATATATTACTGTATTTCTAGTGTATATATTACTGTATTTCTAGCGTATATATATTACTGTATTTCTAGTGTATATATATATTACTGTATTTCTAGTGTATATATATATTACTGTATTTCTAGTGTATATATATTACTGTATTTCTAATGTATATATTACTGTATTTCTAGTGTATATATATTACTGTATTTCTAGTGTATATATTACTGTATTTCTAGTGTATATATTACTGCATTTCTAGTGTATATATATTACTGTATTTCTAGTGTATATATATTACTGTATTCCTAGTGTATATATATTACTGTATTTCTAGTGTATATATTACTGTATTTCTAGTGTATATATATTACTGTATTTCTAGTGTATATATATTACTGTATTCCTAGTGTATATATATTACTGTATTTCTAGTATATATATATATTACTGTATTTCTAGTGTATATATATTACTGTATTTCTAGTGTATATATAATACTGTATTCCTAGTGTATATATATTACTGTATTCCTAGTGTATATATTACTGTATTCCTAGTGTATATATATTACTGTATTTCTAGTGTATATATATTACTGTATTTCTAGTGTATATATATTACTGTATTTCTAGTGTATATATATTACTGTATTTCTAGTATATATATATTACTGTATTTCTAGTGTATATATATTACTGTATTTCTAGTGTATATATAATACTGTATTCCTAGTGTATATATATTACTGTATTTCAAGTGTATATATATTACTGTATTTCTAGTGTATATATTACTGTATTTCTAGTGTATATACTACTGTATTTCTAGTGTATATATTACTGTATTTCTAGTGTATATATATTACTGTATTTCTAGTGTATATATTACTGTATTCCTAGTGTATATATATTACTGTATTTCAAGTGTATATATTACTGTATTTCTCGTGTATATATATTACTGTATTTCTAGTGTATATATATTACTGTATTCCTAGTGTATATATATTACTGTATTTCTAGTGTATATATTACTGTATTTCTTGTGTATATATATTACTGTATTTCTAGTGTATATATATTACTGTATTCCTAGTGTATATATATATCTGTATTGCTAATGTATATATATTACTGTATTTCTGGTGTATATATTTACCGTATTTCTAGTGTATATATCTTACTGTATTTCTAGTGTATATATATTACTGTATTCCTAGTGTATATATATTACTGTATTTCTAGTGTATATATATTACTGTATTCCTAGTGTATATATATTACTGTATTCCTAGTGTATATATATATCTGTATTCCTAGTGTATATATATTACTGTATTCCTAGTGTATATATATTACTGTATTTCTAGTGTCTATATATTACTGTATTCCTAGTGTATATATTACTGTATATCTAGTGTATATATTACTGTATTTCTAGTGTATATATATTAATGTATTTCTAGTGTATATATATTACTGTATTCCTAGTGTATATATATTACTGTATTTCTAGTGTACATATATTACTGTATTTCTAGTGTATATATATTACTGTATTTCTAGTGTCTATATATTACTGTATTCCTAGTGTATATATTACTGTATATCTAGTGTATATATTACTGTATTTCTAGTGTATATATATTACTGTATTTCTAGTGTATATATATTACTGTATTCCTAGTGTATATATATTACTGTATTTCTAGTGTATATATATTACTGTATTTCTAGTGTATATATATTTCTGTATTTCTAGTGTATATATTACTGTATTCCTAGTGTATATATTACTGTATTTCTAGTGTATATATTACTGTATTTCTCGTGTATATATATTACTGTATTTCTAGCGTATATATATTACTGTATTCCTAGTATATATATATATCTGTATTCCTAGTTTATATATATTACTGTATTTCTGGTGTATATATATTACTGTATTTCTAGTGTATATATTTACTGTATTTCTAGTGTATATATCTTACTGTATTTCTAGTGTATATATATTACTGTATTCCTAGTGTATATATATTACTGTATTTTAAGTGTATATATATTACTGTATTTCTAGTGTATATATTACTGTATTTCTAGTGTATATATTACTGTATTTCTAGTGTATATATATTACTGTATCTCTAGTGTATATATATTACTGTATTTCTAGTGTATATATTACTGTATACCTAGTGTATATATATTACTGTATTTCTAGTGTATATATTACTGTATTTCTCGTGTATATATATTACTGTATTTCTAGTGTATATATATTACTGTATTCCTAGTATATATATATATCTGTATTCCTAGTGTATATATATTACTGTATTTCTGGTGTATATATATTACTGTATTTCTAGTGTATATATATTACTGTATTCCTAGTGTATATATATATCTGTATTCCTAGTGTATATATATTACTGTATTCCTAGTGTATATATATTACTGTATTTCTAGTGTATATATATTACTGTATTCCTAGTGTATGTATATTACTGTATTTCTAGTGTATATATATTACTGTATTCCTAGTGTATATATATTACTGTATTTCTAGTGTATATATATTACTGTATTTCTAGTGTATATATTACTGTATTTCTAGTATATATATTACTGTATTCCTAGTGTATATATTACTGTATTTCTAGTGTATATATATTACTGTATTTCTAATATATATATATTACTGTATTTCTGCTGTATATATATTACTGTGTTTCTAGTGTATATATATTACGGTATTTCTACTGTATATATATTACTGTATTTCTAGTGTATATATATTACTGTATTTCTAGTGTATATATATTACTGTATTTGTAGTGTATATATATTACTGTATTTCTAGTGTATATATATTACTGTATTTCTAGTGTATATATTACTGTATTTCTAGTATATATATATTACTGTATTTCTAGTGTATATATATTACTGTATTTCTAGTATATATATTACTGTATTCCTAGTGTATATATTACTGTATTCCTAGTGTATATATATTATTGTGTTTCTAGTGTATATATATTACTGTATTCCTAGTGTATATATATTACTGTATTTCTAGTGTATATATATTACTGTATTCCTAGGGTATATATATTACTGTATTTCTAGTGTATATATATTACTGTATTTCTAGTGTATATATTACTGTATCTCTGGTGTATATATATTACTGTATTTCTAGTGTATATATATTACTGGATTTCTAGTGTATATATATTACTGTATTTCTAGTGTATATATATATTACTGTATTTCTAGTGTATATATATTACTGTATTCCTAGTGTATATATATTACTGTATTCCTAGTGTATATATATATCTGTATTCCTAGTGTATATATATTACTGTATTCCTAGTGTATATATATTACTGTATTTCTAGTGTATATATATTACTGTATTTCTAGTGTATATATATTACTGTATTCCTAGTGTATATAATACTGTATTTCTAGTGTATATATATTATTGTATTCCTAGTATATATATATATCTGTATTCCTAGTGTATATATATTACTGTATTCCTAGTGTATATATATTACTGTATTTCTAGTGTATATATATTACTGTATTCTTAGTGTATATATATTACTGTATTTCTAGTGTATATATATATTACTGTATTCCTAGTGTATATATTACTGTGTTTCTAGTGTATATATATTACTGTATTTCTAGTGTATATATATTACTGTATTCCTAGTGTATATATTACTGTGTTTCTAGTGTATATATATTACTGTATTTCTAATGTATATATATTACTGTATTCCTAGTGTATATATTACTGTATTTCTAGTGTATATATATTACTGTATTCCTAGTGTATATATATTACTGTATTCCTAGTGTATATATATTACTGTATTCCTAGTGTATATATATTACTGTATTTCTAGTGTATATATATTACTGTATTTCTAGTGTATATATATTATTGTATTTCTAGTGTATATATATTACTGTATTCCTAGTGTATATATATTACTGTATTTCTAGTGTATATATATTACTGTATTCCTAGTGTATATATTACTGTATTCCTTGTGTATATATATTACTTTATTTCTAGTGTATATATATTACTGTATTTCTAGTGTATATATATTACTGTATTTCTATTGTATATATATTACTGTATTCCTAGTGTATATATATTACTGTATTTCTAGTGTATATATATATTACTTTATTTCTAGTGTATATATATTACTGTATTTCTAGTGTATATATATTACTGTATTTCTAGTGTATATATATTACTGTATTTCTAGTGTATATATATTACTGTATTCCTAGTGTATATATATTACTGTATTTCTAGTGTATATATATTACTGTATTTCTAGTGTATATATATTACTGTATTTCTAATGTATATATATATTACTGTATTCCTAGTGTATATATTACTGTGTTTCCAGTGTATATATGTTACTGTATTTCTAGTGTATATATATTACTGTATTCCTAGTGTATATATATATCTGTATTCCTAGTGTATATATATTACTGTATTTCTGGTGTATATATATTACTGTATTTCTAGTGTATATATTTACCGTATTTCTAGTGTATATATATTACTGTATTTCTAGTGTATATATATTACTGTATTCCTAGTGTATATATATTACTGTATTTCTAGTGTATATATATTACTGTATTCCTAGTGTATATATATTACTGTATTTCTAGTGTATATATATTACTGTATTCCTAGTGTATATATTACTGTATATCTAGTGTATATATTACTGTATTTCTAGTGTATATATATTAATGTATTTCTAGTGTATATATATTACTGTATTTCTAGTGTATATATATTACTGTATTCCTAGTGTATATATATTACTGTATTTCTAGTGTATATATATTACTGTATTTCTAGTGTATATATATTACTGTATTTCTAGTGTATATATTACTGTATTTCTAGTATATATATATTACTGTATTCCTAGTGTATATATATTACTGTATTTCTAGTGTATATATATTACTGTATTTCTAGTATATATATATGACTGTATTTCTAGTGTATATATATTACTGTATTTCTAGTGTATATATTACTGTATTTCTAGTGTATATATATTACTGTATTCCTAGTGTATATATATTACTGTATTTCTAGTGTATATATATTACTGTATTTCTAGTATATATATATGACTGTATTTCTAGTGTATATATATTACTGTATTTCTAGTGTATATATTACTGTATTTCTAGTGTATATATATTACTGTATTCCTAGTGTATATATATTACTGTATTTCTAGTGTATATATTACTGTATTTCTCGTGTATATATATTACTGTATTTCTAGTGTATATATATTACTGTATTCCTAGTATATATATATATCTGTATTCCTAGTTTATATATATTACTGTATTTCTGGTGTATATATATTACTGTATTTCTAGTGTATATATTTACTGTATTTCTAGTGTATATATCTTACTGTATTTCTAGTGTATATATATTACTGTATTCCTAGTGTATATATATTACTGTATTTCTAGTGTATATATATTACAGTATTCCTAGTGTATATATATTACTGTATTCCTAGTGTATATATATATCTGTATTCCTAGTGTATATATATTACTGTATTCCTAGTGTATATATATTACTGTATTTCTAGTGTATATATATTACTGTATTCCTAGTGTATATATTACTGTATATCTATTGTATATATTACTGTATTTCTAGTGTATATATATTACTGTATTTCTAGTGTATATATATTACTGTATTTCTAGTGTATATATATTACTGTATTTCTAGTGTATATATATTACTGTATTCCTAGTGTATATATATTACTGTATTTTTAGTGTATATATATGACTGTATTTCTAGTGTATATATTACTGTATTTCTAGTGTATATATATTACTGTATCTCTAGTGTATATATATTACTGTATTCCTAGTGTATATATATGACTGTATTTCTAGTGTATATATTACTGTATTTCTAGTGTATATATATTACTGTATCTCTAGTGTATATATATTACTGTCTTCCTAGTGTATATATATTACTGTATTTCTAGTGTATATATATTACTGTATTTCTAGTATATATATATGACTGTATTTCTAGTGTATATATGTTACTGTATTTCTAGTGTATATATTACTGTATTTCTAGTGTATATATATTACTGTATTTCTAGTGTATATATATTACTGTATTTTAAGTGTATATATATTACTGTATTCCTAGTATATATATATATCTGTATTCCTAGTGTATATATATTACTGTATTTCTGGTGTATATATATTACTGTATTTCTAGTGTATATATATTACTGTATTCCTAGTGTATATATGTATCTGTATTCCTAGTGTATATATATATTACTGTATTCCTAGAGTATATATATTACTGTATTTCTAGTGTATATCTATTACTGTATTCCTAGTGTATATATTACTGTATATCTAGTGTATATATTACTGTATTTCTAGTGTATATATATTACTGTATTTCTAGTGTATATATATTACTGTATTTCTAGTGTATATATATTATTGTATTTCTAGTGTATATATGTTACTGTATTTCTAGTGTGTATATATTACTGTATTCCTAGTGTATATATATTACTGTATTCCTAGTGTATATATATATCTGTATTCCTAGTGTATATATATTACTGTATTTCTCATGTATATATATTACTGTGTTTGTAGTGTATATATATTACTGTATTTCTAGTGTATATATATTACTGTGTTTGTAGTGTATATATATTACTGTATTTCTAGTGTATATATATTACTGTATTTCTAGTGTATATATATTACTGTGTTTCTAGTGTATATATATTACGGTATTTCTACTGTATATATATTACTGTATTTCTAGTGTATATATATTACTGTATTTCTGCTGTATATATATTACTGTGTTTCTAGTGTATATATATTACGGTATTTCTACTGTATATATATTACTGTATTTCTAGTGTATATATATTACTGTATTTCTAGTGAATATATATTACTGTATTTCTAGTGTATATATATTACTGTATTTCTAGTATATATATTACTGTATTCCTAGTGTATATATTACTGTATTCCTAGTGTATATATATATCTGTATTCCTAGTGTATATATATTACTGTATTTCTAGTGTATATATTACTGTATTTCTCGTGTATATATATTACTGTATTTCTAGTGTATATATATTACTGTATTCCTAGTGTATATATATATCTGTATTCCTAATGTATATATATTACTGTATTTCTGGTGTATATATTTACCGTATTTCTAGTGTATATATCTTACTGTATTTCTAGTGTATATATATTACTGTATTCCTAGTGTATATATATTACTGTATTTCTAGTGTATATATATTACTGTATTCTTAGTGTATTTATATTACTGTATTCCTAGTGTATATATATTACTGTATTCCTAGTGTATGTATATTACTGTATTTCTAGTGTCTATATATTACTGTATTCCTAGTGTATATATTACTGTATATCTAGTGTATATATTACTGTATTTCTAGTGTATATATATTACTGTATATCTAGTGTATATATTACTGTATTTCTAGTGTATATATATTAATGTATTTCTAGTGTATATATATTACTGTATTTCTAGTGTATATATATTACTGTATTCCTAGTGTATATATATTACTGTATTTCTAGTGTATATATATTACTGTATTTCTAGTGTATATATATTACTGTATTTCTAGTGTATATATTACTGTATTTCTAGTGTATATATATTACTGTATTCCTAGTGTATATATATTACTGTATTTCTAGTGTATATATATTAGTGTATTTCTAGTATATATATATGACTGTATTTCTGCTGTATATATATTACTGGATTTCTAGTGTATATATATTACTGTATTTATAGTGTATATATAGTACTGTATTTCTAGTGTATATATATTACTGTATTTCTAGTGTATATATATTACTGTATTTATAGTGTATATATAGTACTGTATTTCTAGTGTATATATATTACGGTATTTCTACTGTATATATATTACTGTATTTCTAGTGTATATATATTACTGTATTCCTAGTCTATATATTACTGTATTCCTTGTGTATATATATTACTTTATTTCTAGTGTATATATATTACTGTATTTCTAGTGTATATATATTACTGTATTTCTATTGTATATATATTACTGTATTCCTAGTGTATATATATTACTGTATTTCTAGTGTATATATATATTACTTTATTTCTAGTGTATATATATTACTGTATTTCTAGTGTATATATATTACTGTATTTCTAGTGTATATATATTACTGTATTTCTAGTGTATATATATTACTGTATTCCTAGTGTATATATATTACTGTATTTCTAGTGTATATATATTACTGTATTTCTAGTGTATATATATTACTGTATTTCTAGTGTATATATATATTACTGTATTCCTAGTGTATATATTACTGTGTTTCTAGTGTATATATGTTACTGTATTTCTAGTGTATATATATTACTGTATTCCTAGTGTATATATATATCTGTATTCCTAGTGTATATATATTACTGTATTTCTGGTGTATATATATTACTGTATTTCTAGTGTATATATTTACCGTATTTCTAGTGTATATATATTACTGTATTTCTAGTGTATATATATTACTGTATTCCTAGTGTATATATATTACTGTATTTCTAGTGTATATATATTACTGTATTCCTAGTGTATATATATTACTGTATTTCTAGTGTATATATATTACTGTATTCCTAGTGTATATATTACTGTATATCTAGTGTATATATTACTGTATTTCTAGTGTATATATATTAATGTATTTCTAGTGTATATATATTACTGTATTTCTAGTGTATATATATTACTGTATTCCTAGTGTATATATATTACTGTATTTCTAGTGTATATATATTACTGTATTTCTAGTGTATATATATTACTGTATTTTTAGTGTATATATTACTGTATTTCTAGTGTATATATATTACTGTATTCCTAGTGTATATATATTACTGTATTTCTAGTGTATATATATTACTGTATTTCTAGTATATATATATGACTGTATTTCTAGTGTATATATATTACTGTATTTCTAGTGTATATATTACTGTATTTCTAGTGTATATATATTACTGTATTCCTAGTGTATATATATTACTGTATTTCTAGTGTATATATATTACTGTATTTCTAGTATATATATATGACTGTATTTCTAGTGTATATATATTACTGTATTTCTAGTGTATATATTACTGTATTTCTAGTGTATATATATTACTGTATTCCTAGTGTATATATATTACTGTATTTCTAGTGTATATATTACTGTATTTCTCGTGTATATATATTACTGTATTTCTAGTGTATATATATTACTGTATTCCTAGTATATATATATATCTGTATTCCTAGTTTATATATATTACTGTATTTCTGGTGTATATATATTACTGTATTTCTAGTGTATATATTTACTGTATTTCTAGTGTATATATCTTACTGTATTTCTAGTGTATATATATTACTGTATTCCTAGTGTATATATATTACTGTATTTCTAGTGTATATATATTACAGTATTCCTAGTGTATATATATTACTGTATTCCTAGTGTATATATATATCTGTATTCCTAGTGTATATATATTACTGTATTCCTAGTGTATATATATTACTGTATTTCTAGTGTATATATATTACTGTATTCCTAGTGTATATATTACTGTATATCTATTGTATATATTACTGTATTTCTAGTGTATATATATTACTGTATTTCTAGTGTATATATATTACTGTATTTCTAGTGTATATATATTACTGTATTTCTAGTGTATATATATTACTGTATTCCTAGTGTATATATATTACTGTATTTCTAGTGTATATATATTACTGTATTTCTAGTATATATATATGACTGTATTTCTAGTGTATATATTACTGTATTTCTAGTGTATATATATTACTGTATCTCTAGTGTATATATATTACTGTATTCCTAGTGTATATATATTACTGTATTTCTAGTGTATATATATTACTGTATTCCTAGTGTATATATTACTGTATTCCTTGTGTATATATATTACTTTATTTCTAGTGTATATATATTACTGTATTTCTAGTGTATATATATTACTGTATTTCTATTGTATATATATTACTGTATTCCTAGTGTATATATATTACTGTATTTCTAGTGTATATATATATTACTTTATTTCTAGTGTATATATATTACTGTATTTCTAGTGTATATATATTACTGTATTTCTAGTGTATATATATTACTGTATTTCTAGTGTATATATATTACTGTATTCCTAGTGTATATATATTACTGTATTTCTAGTGTATATATATTACTGTATTTCTAGTGTATATATATTACTGTATTTCTAGTGTATATATATATTACTGTATTCCTAGTGTATATATATTACTGTATTTCTAGTGTATATATATTACTGTATTCCTAGTGTATATATTACTGTATTCCTTGTGTATATATATTAATTTATTTCTAGTGTATATATATTACTGTATTTCTAGTGTATATATATTACTGTATTTCTATTGTATATATATTACTGTATTCCTAGTGTATATATATTACTGTATTTCTAGTGTATATATATATTACTTTATTTCTAGTGTATATATATTACTGTATTTCTAGTGTATATATATTACTGTATTTCTAGTGTATATATATTACTGTATTTCTAGTGTATATATATTACTGTATTCCTAGTGTATATATATTACTGTATTTCTAGTGTATATATATTACTGTATTTCTAGTGTATATATATTACTGTATTTCTAGTGTATATATATATTACTGTATTCCTAGTGTATATATTACTGTGTTTCTAGTGTATATATGTTACTGTATTTCTAGTGTATATATATTACTGTATTCCTAGTGTATATATATATCTGTATTCCTAGTGTATATATATTACTGTATTTCTGGTGTATATATATTACTGTATTTCTAGTGTATATATTTACCGTATTTCTAGTGTATATATATTACTGTATTTCTAGTGTATATATATTACTGTATTCCTAGTGTATATATATTACTGTATTTCTAGTGTATATATATTACTGTATTCCTAGTGTATATATATTACTGTATTTCTAGTGTATATATATTACTGTATTCCTAGTGTATATATTACTGTATATCTAGTGTATATATTACTGTATTTCTAGTGTATATATATTAATGTATTTCTAGTGTATATATATTACTGTATTTCTAGTGTATATATATTACTGTATTCCTAGTGTATATATATTACTGTATTTCTAGTGTATATATATTACTGTATTTCTAGTGTATATATATTACTGTATTTCTAGTGTATATATTACTGTATTTCTAGTGTATATATATTACTGTATTCCTAGTGTATATATATTACTGTATTTCTAGTGTATATATATTACTGTATTCCTAGTGTATATATATATCTGTATTCCTAATGTATATATATTACTGTATTTCTGGTGTATATATTTACCGTATTTCTAGTGTATATATCTTACTGTATTTCTAGTGTATATATATTACTGTATTCCTAGTGTATATATATTACTGTATTTCTAGTGTATATATATTACTGTATTCCTAGTGTATTTATATTACTGTATTCCTAGTGTATATATATTACTGTATTCCTAGTGTATGTATATTACTGTATTTCTAGTGTCTATATATTACTGTATTCCTAGTGTATATATTACTGTATATCTAGTGTATATATTACTGTATTTCTAGTGTATATATATTACTGTATATCTAGTGTATATATTACTGTATTTCTAGTGTATATATATTAATGTATTTCTAGTGTATATATATTACTGTATTTCTAGTGTATATATATTACTGTATTCCTAGTGTATATATATTACTGTATTTCTAGTGTATATATATTACTGTATTTCTAGTGTATATATATTACTGTATTTCTAGTGTATATATTACTGTATTTCTAGTGTATATATATTACTGTATTCCTAGTGTATATATATTACTGTATTTCTAGTGTATATATATTAGTGTATTTCTAGTATATATATATGACTGTATTTCTGCTGTATATATATTACTGGATTTCTAGTGTATATATATTACTGTATTTATAGTGTATATATAGTACTGTATTTCTAGTGTATATATATTACTGTATTTCTAGTGTATATATATTACTGTATTTATAGTGTATATATAGTACTGTATTTCTAGTGTATATATATTACGGTATTTCTACTGTATATATATTACTGTATTTCTAGTGTATATATATTACTGTATTTCTAGTGTATATATATTACTGTATTTATAGTGTATATATAGTACTGTATTTCTAGTGTATATATATTACTGTATTTCTAGTGTATATATTACTGTATTTCTAGTATATATATGTTACTGTATTTCTAGTGTATATATATTACTGTATTTCTAGTATATATATTACTGTATTCCTAGTGTATATATTACTGTATTCCTAGTGTATATATATTACTGTGTTTCTAGTGTATATATATTACTGTATTCCTAGTGTATATATATTACTGTATTTCTAGTGTATATATATTACTGTATTCCTAGTGTATATATATTACTGTATTTCTAGTGTATATATATTACTGTATTTCTAGTGTATATATTACTGTATCTCTAGTGTATATATATTACTGTATTTCTAGTGTGTATATATTACTGGATTTCTAGTGTATATATATTACTGTATTTCTAGTGTATATATATATTAATGTATTTCTAGTGTATATATATTACTGTATTCCTAGTGTATATATATTCCTGTATTCCTAGTGTATATATATCTGTATTCCTAGTGTATATATATTACTGTATTCCTAGTGTATATATATTACTGTATTTCTAGTGTATATATATTACTGTATTTCTAGTGTATATATATTACTGTATTCCTAGTGTATATAATACTGTATTTCTAGTGTATATATATTATTGTATTCCTAGTATATATATCTGTATTCCTAGTGTATATATATTACTGTATTCCTAGTGTATATATATTACTGTATTTCTAGTGTATATATATTACTGTATTCTTAGTGTATATATATTACTGTATTTCTAGTGTATATATATATTACTGTATTCCTAGTGTATATATTACTGTGTTTCTAGTGTATATATATTACTGTATTTCTAGTGTATATATATTACTGTATTCCTAGTGTATATATTACTGTGTTTCTAGTGTATATATATTACTGTATTTCTAATGTATATATATTACTGTATTCCTAGTGTATATATTACTGTATTTCTAGTGTATATATATTACTGTATTCCTAGTGTATACATATTACTGTGTTTCTAGTGTATATATTACTGTATTCCTAGTGTATATATATTACTGTATTTCTAGCGTATATATATTACTGTATTTCTAGTGTATATATATTACTGTATTCCTAGTGTATATATATTACTGTATTTCTAGTGTATATATATTACTGTATTCCTAGTGTATATATTACTGTATTCCTAGTGTATATATATTACTTTATTTCTAGTGTATATATATTACTGTATTCCTAGTGTATATAATACTGTATTTCTAGTGTATATATATTATTGTATTCCTAGTATATATATCTGTATTCCTAGTGTATATATATTACTGTATTCCTACTGTATATATATTACTGTATTTCTAGTGTATATATATTACTGTATTCTTAGTGTATATATATTACTATATTTCTAGTGTATATATATATTACTGTATTCCTAGTGTATATATTACTGTGTTTCTAGTGTATATATATTACTGTATTTCTAGTGTATATATATTACTGTATTCCTAGTGTATATATTACTGTGTTTCTAGTGTATATATATTACTGTGTTTCTAGTGTATATATATTACTGTATTCCTAGTGTATATTTAACTGTGTTTCTAGTGTATATATATTACTGTATTCCTAGTGTATATATATTACTGTATTCCTAGTGTATATATATTACTGTATTTCTAGTGTATATATATTACTGTATTTCTAGTGTATATATATTACTGTATTCCTAGTGTATATATATTACTGTATTTCTAGTGTATATATATTACTGTATTCCTAGTGTATATATTACTGTATTCCTAGTGTATATATATTACTTTATTTCTAGTGTATATATATTATTGTATTCCTAGTGTATATATTACTGTATTCCTAGTGTATATATATTACTTTATTTCTAGTGTATATATATGACTGTGTTTCTAGTGTATATATATTACTGTATTTCTAGTGTATATATATTACTGTATTCCTAGTGTATATATATTACTGTATTTCTAGTATATATATATTACTGTATTTCTAGTGTATATATATATTACTGTATTCCTAGTGTATATATTACTGTGTTTCTAGTGTATATATGTTACTGTATTTCTAGTGTATATATATTACTGTATTCCTAGTGTATATATATATCTGTATTCCTAGTGTATATATATTACTGTATTTCTGATGTATATATATTACTGTATTTCTAGTGTATATATTTACCATATTTCTAGTGTATATATATTACTGTATTTCTAGTGTATATATATTACTGTATTCCTAGTGTATATATATTACTGTATTCCTAGTGTATATATATATCTGTATTCCTAGTGTATATATATTACTGTATTCCTAGTGTATATATATTACTGTATTTCTAGTGTATATATATTACTGTATTCCTAGTGTATATATTACTGTATATCTAGTGTATATATTACTGTATTTCTAGTGTATATATATTAATGTATTTCTAGTGTATATATTACTGTATTCCTAGTGTATATATATTACTGTATTTCTAGTGTATATATTACTGTATTCCTAGTGTATATATATTACTGTATTTCTAGTGTATATATTACTGTATTTCTAGTGTATATATTACTGTATTTCTAGTGTATATATATTACTGTATCTCTAGTGTATATATATTACTGTATTCCTAGTGTATATATATTACTGTATTTTTAGTGTATATATATGACTGTATTTCTAGTGTATATATTACTGTATTTCTAGTGTATATATATTACTGTATCTCTAGTGTATATATATTACTGTATTCCTAGTGTATATATATGACTGTATTTCTAGTGTATATATTACTGTATTTCTAGTGTATATATATTACTGTATCTCTAGTGTATATATATTACTGTCTTCCTAGTGTATATATATTACTGTATTTCTAGTGTATATATATTACTGTATTTCTAGTATATATATATGACTGTATTTCTAGTGTATATATGTTACTGTATTTCTAGTGTATATATTACTGTATTTCTAGTGTATATATATTACTGTATTTCTAGTGTATATATATTACTGTATTTTAAGTGTATATATATTACTGTATTCCTAGTATATATATATATCTGTATTCCTAGTGTATATATATTACTGTATTTCTGGTGTATATATATTACTGTATTTCTAGTGTATATATATTACTGTATTCCTAGTGTATATATGTATCTGTATTCCTAGTGTATATATATATTACTGTATTCCTAGAGTATATATATTACTGTATTTCTAGTGTATATATATTACTGTATTCCTAGTGTATATATTACTGTATATCTAGTGTATATATTACTGTATTTCTAGTGTATATATATTACTGTATTTCTAGTGTATATATATTACTGTATTTCTAGTGTATATATATTATTGTATTTCTAGTGTATATATGTTACTGTATTTCTAGTGTGTATATATTACTGTATTCCTAGTGTATATATATTACTGTATTCCTAGTGTATATATATATCTGTATTCCTAGTGTATATATATTACTGTATTTCTCATGTATATATATTACTGTGTTTGTAGTGTATATATATTACTGTATTTCTAGTGTATATATATTACTGTGTTTGTAGTGTATATATATTACTGTATTTCTAGTGTATATATATTACTGTATTTCTAGTGTATATATATTACTGTGTTTCTAGTGTATATATATTACGGTATTTCTACTGTATATATATTACTGTATTTCTAGTGTATATATATTACTGTATTTCTGCTGTATATATATTACTGTGTTTCTAGTGTATATATATTACGGTATTTCTACTGTATATATATTACTGTATTTCTAGTGTATATATATTACTGTATTTCTAGTGAATATATATTACTGTATTTCTAGTGTATATATATTACTGTATTTCTAGTATATATATTACTGTATTCCTAGTGTATATATTACTGTATTCCTAGTGTATATATATATCTGTATTCCTAGTGTATATATATTACTGTATTTCTAGTGTATATATTACTGTATTTCTCGTGTATATATATTACTGTATTTCTAGTGTATATATATTACTGTATTCCTAGTGTATATATATATCTGTATTCCTAATGTATATATATTACTGTATTTCTGGTGTATATATTTACCGTATTTCTAGTGTATATATCTTACTGTATTTCTAGTGTATATATATTACTGTATTCCTAGTGTATATATATTACTGTATTTCTAGTGTATATATATTACTGTATTCCTAGTGTATTTATATTACTGTATTCCTAGTGTATATATATTACTGTATTCCTAGTGTATGTATATTACTGTATTTCTAGTGTCTATATATTACTGTATTCCTAGTGTATATATTACTGTATATCTAGTGTATATATTACTGTATTTCTAGTGTATATATATTACTGTATATCTAGTGTATATATTACTGTATTTCTAGTGTATATATATTAATGTATTTCTAGTGTATATATATTACTGTATTTCTAGTGTATATATATTACTGTATTCCTAGTGTATATATATTACTGTATTTCTAGTGTATATATATTACTGTATTTCTAGTGTATATATATTACTGTATTTCTAGTGTATATATTACTGTATTTCTAGTGTATATATATTACTGTATTCCTAGTGTATATATATTACTGTATTTCTAGTGTATATATATTAGTGTATTTCTAGTATATATATATGACTGTATTTCTGCTGTATATATATTACTGGATTTCTAGTGTATATATATTACTGTATTTATAGTGTATATATAGTACTGTATTTCTAGTGTATATATATTACTGTATTTCTAGTGTATATATATTACTGTATTTATAGTGTATATATAGTACTGTATTTCTAGTGTATATATATTACGGTATTTCTACTGTATATATATTACTGTATTTCTAGTGTATATATATTACTGTATTTCTAGTGTATATATATTACTGTATTTATAGTGTATATATAGTACTGTATTTCTAGTGTATATATATTACTGTATTTCTAGTGTATATATTACTGTATTTCTAGTATATATATGTTACTGTATTTCTAGTGTATATATATTACTGTATTTCTAGTATATATATTACTGTATTCCTAGTGTATATATTACTGTATTCCTAGTGTATATATATTACTGTGTTTCTAGTGTATATATATTACTGTATTCCTAGTGTATATATATTACTGTATTTCTAGTGTATATATATTACTGTATTCCTAGTGTATATATATTACTGTATTTCTAGTGTATATATATTACTGTATTTCTAGTGTATATATTACTGTATCTCTAGTGTATATATATTACTGTATTTCTAGTGTGTATATATTACTGGATTTCTAGTGTATATATATTACTGTATTTCTAGTGTATATATATATTAATGTATTTCTAGTGTATATATATTACTGTATTCCTAGTGTATATATATTCCTGTATTCCTAGTGTATATATATCTGTATTCCTAGTGTATATATATTACTGTATTCCTAGTGTATATATATTACTGTATTTCTAGTGTATATATATTACTGTATTTCTAGTGTATATATATTACTGTATTCCTAGTGTATATAATACTGTATTTCTAGTGTATATATATTATTGTATTCCTAGTATATATATCTGTATTCCTAGTGTATATATATTACTGTATTCCTAGTGTATATATATTACTGTATTTCTAGTGTATATATATTACTGTATTCTTAGTGTATATATATTACTGTATTTCTAGTGTATATATATATTACTGTATTCCTAGTGTATATATTACTGTGTTTCTAGTGTATATATATTACTGTATTTCTAGTGTATATATATTACTGTATTCCTAGTGTATATATTACTGTGTTTCTAGTGTATATATATTACTGTATTTCTAATGTATATATATTACTGTATTCCTAGTGTATATATTACTGTATTTCTAGTGTATATATATTACTGTATTCCTAGTGTATACATATTACTGTGTTTCTAGTGTATATATTACTGTATTCCTAGTGTATATATATTACTGTATTTCTAGCGTATATATATTACTGTATTTCTAGTGTATATATATTACTGTATTCCTAGTGTATATATATTACTGTATTTCTAGTGTATATATATTACTGTATTCCTAGTGTATATATTACTGTATTCCTAGTGTATATATATTACTTTATTTCTAGTGTATATATATTACTGTATTCCTAGTGTATATAATACTGTATTTCTAGTGTATATATATTATTGTATTCCTAGTATATATATCTGTATTCCTAGTGTATATATATTACTGTATTCCTACTGTATATATATTACTGTATTTCTAGTGTATATATATTACTGTATTCTTAGTGTATATATATTACTATATTTCTAGTGTATATATATATTACTGTATTCCTAGTGTATATATTACTGTGTTTCTAGTGTATATATATTACTGTATTTCTAGTGTATATATATTACTGTATTCCTAGTGTATATATTACTGTGTTTCTAGTGTATATATATTACTGTGTTTCTAGTGTATATATATTACTGTATTCCTAGTGTATATTTAACTGTGTTTCTAGTGTATATATATTACTGTATTCCTAGTGTATATATATTACTGTATTCCTAGTGTATATATATTACTGTATTTCTAGTGTATATATATTACTGTATTTCTAGTGTATATATATTACTGTATTCCTAGTGTATATATATTACTGTATTTCTAGTGTATATATATTACTGTATTCCTAGTGTATATATTACTGTATTCCTAGTGTATATATATTACTTTATTTCTAGTGTATATATATTATTGTATTCCTAGTGTATATATTACTGTATTCCTAGTGTATATATATTACTTTATTTCTAGTGTATATATATGACTGTGTTTCTAGTGTATATATATTACTGTATTTCTAGTGTATATATATTACTGTATTCCTAGTGTATATATATTACTGTATTTCTAGTATATATATATTACTGTATTTCTAGTGTATATATATATTACTGTATTCCTAGTGTATATATTACTGTGTTTCTAGTGTATATATGTTACTGTATTTCTAGTGTATATATATTACTGTATTCCTAGTGTATATATATATCTGTATTCCTAGTGTATATATATTACTGTATTTCTGATGTATATATATTACTGTATTTCTAGTGTATATATTTACCATATTTCTAGTGTATATATATTACTGTATTTCTAGTGTATATATATTACTGTATTCCTAGTGTATATATATTACTGTATTCCTAGTGTATATATATATCTGTATTCCTAGTGTATATATATTACTGTATTCCTAGTGTATATATATTACTGTATTTCTAGTGTATATATATTACTGTATTCCTAGTGTATATATTACTGTATATCTAGTGTATATATTACTGTATTTCTAGTGTATATATATTAATGTATTTCTAGTGTATATATTACTGTATTCCTAGTGTATATATATTACTGTATTTCTAGTGTATATATTACTGTATTCCTAGTGTATATATATTACTGTATTTCTAGTGTATATATTACTGTATTTCTCGTGTATATATATTACTGTATTTCTAGTGTATATATATTACTGTATTCCTAGTATATATATATATCTGTATTCCTAGTTTATATATATTACTGTATTTCTGGTGTATATATATTACTGTATTTCTAGTGTATATATTTACTGTATTTCTAGTGTATATATCTTACTGTATTTCTAGTGTATATATATTACTGTATTCCTAGTGTATATATATTACTGTATTTCTAGTGTATATATATTACTGTATTCCTAGTGTATATATATTACTGTATTCCTAGTGTATATATATATTTGTATTCCTAGTGTATATATATTACTGTATTCCTAGTGTATATATATTACTGTATTTCTAGTGTATATATATTACTGTATTCCTAGTGTATATATTACTGTATATCTATTGTATATATTACTGTATTTCTAGTGTATATATATTACTGTATTTCTAGTGTATATATATTAATGTATTTCTAGTGTATATATATTACTGTATTCCTAGTGTATATATATTACTGTATTTCTAGTGAATATATATTACTGTATTTCTAGTGTATATATGTTACTGTATTTCTATTGTACATATATATTTGTATTCCTACTCTATTTATATTACTGTATTCCTAGTGTATATATATTACTGTATTCCTAGTGTATATATATTACTGTATTTCTAGTGTATATATATTACTGCATTTCTAGTGTATATATATTACTGTATTCCTAGTGTATATATATTACTGTATTTCTAGTGTATATATATTACTGTATTTCTAGTGTATATATGTTACTGTATTTCTATTGTACATATATATTTGTATTCCTACTCTATTTATATTACTGTATTCCTAGTGTATATATATTACTGTATTCCTAGTGTATATATATTACTGTATTTCTAGTGTATATATATTACTGTATTTCTAGTGTATATATATTACTGTATTTCTAGTGTATATATATTACTGTATTTCTAGTGTATATATGTTACTGTATTTCTAGTGTGTATATATTACTGTATTCCTAGTGTATATATATTACTGTATTCCTAGTGTATATATATATCTGTATTCCTAGTGTATATATATTAATGTATTCCTAGTATATATATATTAGTGTTTCTAGTGTATATATATTACTGTATTTGTAGTGTATATATATTACTGTATTTCTAGTGTATATATATTACTGTATTTCTAGTGTATATATTACTGTATTTCTAGTTTATATATATTACTGTATTTCTAGTGTATATATATTACTGTATTTCTAATATATATATATTACTGTATTTCTGCTGTATATATATTACTGTGTTTCTAGTGTATATATATTACGGTATTTCTACTGTATATATATTACTGTATTTCTAGTGTATATATATTACTGTATTTCTAGTGTATATATATTACTGTATTTGTAGTGTATACATATTACTGTATTTCTAGTGTATATATATTACTGTATTTCTAGTGTATATATTACTGTATTTCTAGTATATATATATTACTGTATTTCGAGTGTATATATATTACTGTATTTCTAGTGTATATATTACTGTATTTCTAGTATATATATTACTGTATTCCTAGTGTATATATTACTGTATTCCTAGTGTATATATATTACTGTATTTCTAGTGTATATATATTACTGTATTCCTAGTGTATATATATTACTGTATTCCTAGTGTATATATATATCTGTATTCCTAGTGTATATATATTACTGTATTTCTAGTGTATATATTACTGTATTTCTCGTGTATATATATTACTGTATTTCTAGTGTATATATATTAATGTATTCCTAGTGTATATATATATCTGTATTCCTAATGTATATATATTACTGTATTTCTGGTGTATATATTTACCGTATTTCTAGTGTATATATCTTACTGTATTTCTAGTGTATATATATTACTGTATTTCTAGTGTATATATCTTACTGTATTTCTAGTGTATATATATTAATGTATTCCTAGTGTATATATCTTACTGTATTTCTAGTGTATATATATTACTGTATTCCTAGTGTATATATATTACTGTATTCCTAGTGTATATATATTACTGTATTCCTAGTGTATATATATATCTGTATTCCTAGTGTATATATATTACTGTATTCCTAGTGTATATATATTACTGTATTTCTAGTGTCTATATATTACTGTATTCCTAGTGTATATATTACTGTATATCTAGTGTATATATTACTGTATTTCTAGTGTATATATATTAATGTATTTCTAGTGTATATATATTACTGTATTTCTAGTGTATATATATTACTGTATTCCTAGTGTATATATATTACTGTATTTCTAGTGTATATATATTACTGTATTTCTAGTGTATATATATTACTGTATTTCTAGTGTATATATATTACTGTATTCCTAGTGTATATATATTACTGTATTTCTAGTGTATATATATTACTGTATTTCTAGTATATATATATGACTGTATTTCTAGTGTATATATATTACTGTATTTCTAGTGTATATATATTACTGTATTTCTAGTGTATATATATTACTGTATTTCTAGTGTATATATTACTGTATTTCTCGTGTATATATATTACTGTATTTCTAGTGTATATATATTACTGTATTCCTAGTATATATATATATCTGTATTCCTAGTGTATATATATTACTGTATTTCTGGTGTATATATATTACAGTATTTCTAGTGTATATATATTACTGTATTTCTAGTGTATATATATTACTGTATTTCTAGTGTATATATATTACTGTATTTCTAGTGTATATATATTACTGTATTTCTAGTGTATATATCTTACTGTATTTCTAGTGTATATATATTACTGTATTTCTAGTGTATATATATTACTGTATTCCTAGTGTATATATATTACTGTATTTCTAGTGTATATATATTACTGTATTCCTAGTGTATATATTACTGTATTCCTAGTGTATATATATTACTGTATTCCTAGTGTATATATTACTGTATTCCTAGTGTATATATATTACTTTATTTCTAGTGTATATA
The DNA here is from genome assembly GCA_964016885.1 of Eledone cirrhosa. NCBI lineage: Eukaryota > Metazoa > Mollusca > Cephalopoda > Octopoda > Eledonidae > Eledone > Eledone cirrhosa. Next base: position 375,228,674 of record OZ024742.1, read on the forward strand.
TATTATTGTATTCCTAGTGTATATATTACTGTATTCCTAGTGTATATATATTACTTTATTTCTAGTGTATATATATGACTGTGTTTCTAGTGTATATATATTACTGTATTTCTAGTGTATATATATTACTGTATTCCTAGTGTATATATATTACTGTATTTCTAGTATATATATATTACTGTATTTCTAGTGTATATATATATTACTGTATTCCTAGTGTATATATTACTGTGTTTCTAGTGTATATATGTTACTGTATTTCTAGTGTATATATATTACTGTATTCCTAGTGTATATATATATCTGTATTCCTAGTGTATATATATTACTGTATTTCTGATGTATATATATTACTGTATTTCTAGTGTATATATTTACCATATTTCTAGTGTATATATATTACTGTATTTCTAGTGTATATATATTACTGTATTCCTAGTGTATATATATTACTGTATTCCTAGTGTATATATATATCTGTATTCCTAGTGTATATATATTACTGTATTCCTAGTGTATATATATTACTGTATTTCTAGTGTATATATATTACTGTATTCCTAGTGTATATATTACTGTATATCTAGTGTATATATTACTGTATTTCTAGTGTATATATATTAATGTATTTCTAGTGTATATATTACTGTATTCCTAGTGTATATATATTACTGTATTTCTAGTGTATATATTACTGTATTCCTAGTGTATATATATTACTGTATTTCTAGTGTATATATTACTGTATTTCTCGTGTATATATATTACTGTATTTCTAGTGTATATATATTACTGTATTCCTAGTATATATATATATCTGTATTCCTAGTTTATATATATTACTGTATTTCTGGTGTATATATATTACTGTATTTCTAGTGTATATATTTACTGTATTTCTAGTGTATATATCTTACTGTATTTCTAGTGTATATATATTACTGTATTCCTAGTGTATATATATTACTGTATTTCTAGTGTATATATATTACTGTATTCCTAGTGTATATATATTACTGTATTCCTAGTGTATATATATATCTGTATTCCTAGTGTATATATATTACTGTATTCCTAGTGTATATATATTACTGTATTTCTAGTGTATATATATTACTGTATTCCTAGTGTATATATTACTGTATATCTATTGTATATATTACTGTATTTCTAGTGTATATATATTACTGTATTTCTAGTGTATATATATTAATGTATTTCTAGTGTATATATATTACTGTATTCCTAGTGTATATATATTACTGTATTTCTAGTGTATATATATTACTGTATTTCTAGTGTATATATGTTACTGTATTTCTATTGTACATATATATTTGTATTCCTACTCTATTTATATTACTGTATTCCTAATGTATATATATTACTGTATTCCTAGTGTATATATATTACTGTATTTCTAGTGTATATATATTACTGCATTTCTAGTGTATATATATTACTGTATTCCTAGTTTATATATATTACTGTATTTCTAGTGTATATATATTACTGTATTTCTAGTGTATATATGTTACTGTATTTCTATTGTACATATATATTTGTATTCCTACTCTATTTATATTACTGTATTCCTAGTGTATATATATTACTGTATTCCTAGTGTATATATATTACTGTATTTCTAGTGTATATATATTACTGTATTTCTAGTGTATATATATTACTGTATTTCTAGTGTATATATATTACTGTATTTCTAGTGTATATATGTTACTGTATTTCTAGTGTGTATATATTACTGTATTCCTAGTGTATATATATTACTGTATTCCTAGTGTATATATATATCTGTATTCCTAGTGTATATATATTAATGTATTCCTAGTATATATATATTAGTGTTTCTAGTGTATATATATTACTGTATTTGTAGTGTATATATATTACTGTATTTCTAGTGTATATATATTACTGTATTTCTAGTGTATATATTACTGTATTTCTAGTTTATATATATTACTGTATTTCTAGTGTATATATATTACTGTATTTCTAATATATATATATTACTGTATTTCTGCTGTATATATATTACTGTGTTTCTAGTGTATATATATTACGGTATTTCTACTGTATATATATTACTGTATTTCTAGTGTATATATATTACTGTATTTCTAGTGTATATATATTACTGTATTTGTAGTGTATACATATTACTGTATTTCTAGTGTATATATATTACTGTATTTCTAGTGTATATATTACTGTATTTCTAGTATATATATATTACTGTATTTCTAGTGTATATATATTACTGTATTTCTAGTGTATATATTACTGTATTTCTAGTATATATATTACTGTATTCCTAGTGTATATATTACTGTATTCCTAGTGTATATATATTACTGTATTTCTAGTGTATATATATTACTGTATTCCTAGTGTATATATATTACTGTATTCCTAGTGTATATATATATCTGTATTCCTAGTGTATATATATTACTGTATTTCTAGTGTATATATTACTGTATTTCTCGTGTATATATATTACTGTATTTCTAGTGTATATATATTAATGTATTCCTAGTGTATATATATATCTGTATTCCTAATGTATATATATTACTGTATTTCTGGTGTATATATTTACCGTATTTCTAGTGTATATATCTTACTGTATTTCTAGTGTATATATATTACTGTATTTCTAGTGTATATATCTTACTGTATTTCTAGTGTATATATATATCTGTATTCCTAGTGTATATATATTACTGTATTCCTAGTGTATATATATTACTGTATTCCTAGTGTATATATATATCTGTATTCCTAGTGTATATATATTACTGTATTCCTAGTGTATATATATTACTGTATTTCTAGTGTCTATATATTACTGTATTCCTAGTGTATATATTACTGTATATCTAGTGTATATATTACTGTATTTCTAGTGTATATATATTAATGTATTTCTAGTGTATATATATTACTGTATTTCTAGTGTATATATATTACTGTATTCCTAGTGTATATATATTACTGTATTTCTAGTGTATATATATTACTGTATTTCTAGTGTATGTATATTACTGTATTTCTAGTGTATATATTACTGTATTTCTAGTGTATATATATTACTGTATTCCTAGTGTATATATATTACTGTATTTCTAGTGTATATATATTACTGTATTTCTAGTATATATATATGACTGTATTTCTAGTGTATATATATTACTGTATTTCTAGTGTATATATATTACTGTATTTCTAGTGTATATATATTACTGTATTTCTAGTGTATATATTACTGTATTTCTCGTGTATATATATTACTGTATTTCTAGTGTATATATATTACTGTATTCCTAGTATATATATATATCTGTATTCCTAGTGTATATATATTACTGTATTTCTGCTGTATATATATTACAGTATTTCTAGTGTATATATATTACTGTATTTCTAGTGTATATATATTACTGTATTTCTAGTGTATATATATTACTGTATTTCTAGTGTATATATATTACTGTATTTCTAGTGTATATATCTTACTGTATTCCTAGTGTATATATATTACTGTATTCCTAGTGTATATATATTACTGTATTCCTAGTGTATATATATATCTGTATTCCTAGTGTATATATATTACTGTATTCCTAGTGTATATATATTACTGTATTTCTAGTATATATATTACTGTATTCCTAGTGTATATATTACTGTATTCCTAGTGTATATATATTACTGTATTTCTAGTGTATATATATTACTGTATTCCTAGTGTATATATATTACTGTATTTCTAGTGTATATATATTACTGTATTCCTAGTGTATATATATTACTGTATTTCTAGTGTATATATATTACTGTATTTCTAGTGTATATATATTACTGTATTCCTAGTGTATATATATTACACGTGAAGCGCCAACCCAGAGACCCTCCCCTACGAGTGTCGACAGACGCCCAAAACTCCGAGTTGGTACCATCAATGTAGGCTCAATGAAAGGAAGAGCAGGAGAAATCGTAGAAATGCTAGAGCGAAAGGAAGTTGATGTATGCTGTGTGCAAGAGACTAGATGGAGAGGAGGGTCTGCTAGAGTCCTTGTAGGAAAAAGCCAGTGCTACAAATTTTTCTGGGTGGGAAATGACGATGGGATGGGTGGTGTAGGTATACTATTAGCTGACAAGTGGGTAGATAAAGTAATCTCAGTGTACAGGGTAAATGCAAGAATCATTAAACTCAGACTAGTCCTGAATAAGACAATTACCACAATAATATCAGCTTACGCACCCCAATCGGGGCTGCCAGACGAACTTAAGGATAGGTTTTACGAGTCCCTAATACACACTACTGCTCTAACAGACGACAAGGACTTCCTAATCATTGCAGGAGATTTTAACGGACACGTAGGTAAACACTGCGACGGCTTCAATAGAGTACATGGAGGCCATGGAGTTGGCACAAGGAATGAGGAAGGATTCAGACTTCTAGAATTCTGCGACGCCAATGACATGTCGATATGTAACACAAACTTTAAAAAACCCGACAACCACCTGATCACCTATAGATCAGGGGAGCACTCTAGTCAGTTAGATTTTATCCTCATCAGAGGACGTGACAGATGGACGGTCGTAAACACAAAAGCCTTCCCTAGTGAGGAATGTACATCCCAACATAGCTTAGTTGTCAGCGACCTCACGGTCAGAACTAGACGAGCCCTGAAACAGAGGCCAACCTGGAGAAGAAAGATCTGGAAGCTGAAAGTCCCCTCAACCAGTAACAGATTTAAAGATATTTTACTCAACGCCTACGACAGTAAAGAAGAACAGATAGAGACATTTAACGTAGAAGAGAACTGGGAGTTCCTAAAAAATAACTTACTAGAGGCGACGGATGAGGTTTGTGGCTGGAGTAAGACCTCAAGCAGGAGGAGAGTGACTTGGTGGTGGAACAATAAGGTAGATGAAGCAGTCAAGGCCAAGAGACAGGCATGGAAAGAATGGAAGAACGGGGGGAGCAGGGTACATTACATAGAGACCAAGAGGGAAGCTAGGCGACAAGTATACTTAGCTAGGAGGGAAGCAGAGGATAGAAAATTCAAGCATGTTTTACAACGTGAGGACCAGAAACAGGAGGTATTCAAGATTGCGAGGCAGTGTGTCAGAGATAGTTGTGATGTCATTGGAGAGAAGTGTATCCGGAATGATAAAGGTGAGCTTGCCCTCACAAGTGCTGAGAAGAAAGATGCATGGAAGAGTCATTATGATAGATTACTAAATGAGGAGAATGCATGGGAAGAAGAGACCCTACCCCACGTAGACCCTATAGAGGGACCAGCAGTACAAGTCAGCGGCAGCGTAGTAAGTAAGGCAATCAGAGATATGAAGATAGGGAAGGCAACCGGTCCATCGGGTATAGCTGCCGAGATGCTGAAGGCATCTGGGTCTGTAGGTCACACTATAACCACACGTATCGTTAACCAGGTAATACTAGAGGGGGCCATACCAAAAGATTGGTGCAGTAGCATCATTGTCAACTGCTACAAAGGTAAAGGCGATGCACTAGATAGAGGAAACTATAGAGGTATAAAGTTGATGGACCAGGTCATGAAAGTAACAGAAAGAGTTATAGCACAGCTGATTAGGGACCGGGTGAATATAGACGAGATGCAATTTGGGTTTGTACCAGGGAAAGGCACCACTGATGCGCTCTTCCTTGTGAGGCAATTACAGGAAAAGTACCTAGCTAAAAGTAAGCCACTCTACTTGGCATTTGTCGACCTTGAGAAAGCCTTTGACAGAGTTCCACGTGCAGTAATCTGGTGGGCTCTTAGAAAACTAGGAGTAGATGAATGGCTTGTGAAAGCGGTACAAGCCATGTATAGGGGAGCAGTCAGCAAAGTTAGGATTGGCAATGAGTATAGCGAGGAATTTAGCGTACAGGTTGGGGTCCACCAGGGCTCTGTTCTTAGCCCTCTCCTGTTCATCATAGTCCTGCAGGCAATAACGTAGGAGTTTAAGACCGGATGCCCATGGGAACTCCTGTATGCTGATGACCTCGCACTCATAGCTGAATCTATGGTAGAACTAGAGAATAAATTCCAAACCTGGAAGCAGGGACTAGAGAGAAAGGGCCTCAAAGTCAACATGACAAAGACTAAGGTCCTTATAAGTAGACGAGAAAACAGAACCCAGATCCCCTCAGGGAAATGGCCTTGCTCAGTATGTAGGAAAGGTGTAGGTAGGAACTCCATTCTTTGCCCCAAATGCAAACAATGGGTACACAAGAGATGTAGCGGGATCTCAGGAAGCTTAATTAAGAATGTAGGATTCACATGCAGCAGCTGTGCTGAAACAGCAAGCAAACAGCCACAGGAAACAAGTACCACCAATCTCTGGGAGGGCCCTGTAGAAACAGTAGACAGCTTCTGCTACCTAGGTGACCGAATTAGCAACGGAGGTGGGTGCTCAGAAAGTACAATAACTAGGGTAAGAACGGGATGGAAGAAGTTTAGGGAACTACTACCACTGCTAGCTGCAAAAGGCTTCTCCCTCAGAATGAAAGGCAGACTGTATGATGCGTGTATCCGAACAGCGATGTTGCATGGTAGTGAGACCTGGGCGCTGAAGGTGGAAGACTTACGTAGATTAGAGAGAAACGAAGCCTGCATGCTCCGATGGATGTGTAACAGTAATATACGTGAACGACAAAGCATAAATGAATTGAGAGAGAGACTGAGCATAAGAGGAATCAAATGCTGCGTGCAGGAGAGGCGGTTACGCTGGTATGGACATGTGATGCGTATGAAGGATGACAGCTGCATAAAAAGGTGCAGAGCACTAGAAGTTGATGGAAACCGCGGAGTGGGGAGACCCAAGATGACTTGGGATGAGATGATAAAAGCCGACTTTACCCAACTACACCTCTCAAAGTCAATGACACACGACCGTGACCTCTGGCGTCACGCAGTAATACAGGGTACCCGACCTCCCATGGGTACATGCTGAAGCATATAAACAATATGCCCCCCCCCCCCCCCACCGCAAGGTGGTCGTGGAGGTGCCACGGCAAAAAAGCACCCAGCCCACACTGTAAAGTGGACGTGTAGGCGCCACGAAAAAGCACCCAGCACTCACTGTAAATGAGGTTGGTGTTAGGAAGGGCATCCAGCTGTAGAAATCAAGCCAGATCAGTTCCTGTATGAGCAAGGCATGGTCAGCCGACCAGACACTGCCCACAACAGGACAACCCGTCTAACCCATGCTAGCGTGGAAGAACGGACGTAAAACGGTGATGATGATGATGATGATTTCTAGTGTATATATATTACTGTATTTCTAGTGTATATATATTACTGTATTTCTAGTGTATATATATTACTGTATTTCTAGTGTATATATATAACTGTATTTCTAGTGTATATATATTATCGTATTCCTAGTGTATATATATTACTGTATTTCTAGTGTATATATATTATTGTATTCCTAGTGTATATATATTACTGTATTTCTAATATATATATATTACTGTATTTCTGCTGTATATATATTACTGTGTTTCTAGTGTATATATATTACGGTATTTCTACTGTATATATATTACTGTATTTCTAGTGTATATATATTACTGTATTTCTAGTGTATATATATTACTGTATTTATAGTGTATATATAGTACTGTATTTCTAGTGTATATATATTACTGTATTTCTAGTGTATATATTACTGTATTTCTAGTATATATATATTACTGTATTTCTAGTGTATATATATTACTGTATTTCTAGTATATATATTACTGTATTCCTAGTGTATATATTACTGTATTCCTAGTGTATATATATTACTGTGTTTCTAGTGTATATATATTACTGTATTCCTAGTGTATATATATTACTGTATTTCTAGTGTATATATATTACTGTATTTCTAGTGTATATATATTACTGTATTTCTAGTGTATATATATATTACTGTATTTCTAGTGTATATATATTACTGTATTCCTAGTGTATATATATTACTGTATTCCTAGTGTATATATATATCTGTATTCCTAGTGTATATATATTACTGTATTCCTAGTGTATATATATTACTGTATTTCTAGTGTATATATATTACTGTATTTCTAGTGTATATATATTACTGTATTCCTAGTGTATATAATACTGTATTTCTAGTGTATATATATTATTGTATTCCTAGTATATATATCTGTATTCCTAGTGTATATATATTACTGTATTCCTAGTGTATATATATTACTGTATTTCTAGTGAATATATATTACTGTATTCTTAGTGTATATATATTACTGTATTTCTAGTGTATATATATATTACTGTATTCCTAGTGTATATATTACTGTGTTTCTAGTGTATATATATTACTGTATTTCTAGTGTATATATATTACTGTATTCCTAGTGTATATATATTACTTTATTTCTAGTGTATATATATTACTGTATTCCTAGTGTATATATTACTGTATTCCTAGTGTATATATATTACTTTATTTCTAGTGTATATATATTACTGTGTTTCTAGTGTATATATATTACTGTATTTCTAGTGTATATATATTACTGTATTCCTAGTGTATATATATTACTGTATTTCTAGTATATATATATTACTGTATTTCTAGTGTATATATATATTATTGTATTCCTAGTGTATATATTACTGTGTTTCTAGTGTATATATGTTACTGTATTTCTAGTGTATATATATTACTGTATTCCTAGTGTATATATATATATCTGTATTCCTAGTGTATATATATTACTGTATTTCTGGTGTATATATATTACTGTATTTCTAGTGTATATATTTACCATATTTCTAGTGTATATATATTACTGTATTTCTAGTGTATATATATTACTGTATTCCTAGTGTATATATATTACTGTATTCCTAGTGTATATATATATCTGTATTCCTAGTGTATATATATTACTGTATTCCTAGTGTATATATATTACTGTATTTCTAGTGTATATATATTACTGTATTCCTAGTGTATATATTACTGTATATCTAGTGTATATATTACTGTATTTCTAGTGTATATATTACTGTATTTCTAGTGTATATATATTACTGTATTCCTAGTGTATATATATTACTGTATTTCTAGTGTATATATATTACTGTATTCCTAGTGTATATATATTACTGTGTTTCTAGTGTATATATATTACTGTATTCCTAGTGTATATATATATCTGTATTCCTAGTGTATATATATTACTGTATTTCTAGTGTATATATATTACTGTATTTCAAGTGTATATATATTGCTGTATTTCTAGTGTATATATTACTGTATTTCTAGTGTAGATATTACTGTATTTCTAGTGTATATATTACTGTATTTCTAGTGTATATATATTACTGTATCTCTAGTGTATATATATTACTGTATTTCTAGTGTATATATTACTGTATTCCTAGTGTATATATATTACTGTATTTCTAGTGTATATAGTACTGTATTTCTGGTGTATACATATTACTGTATTTCTAGTGTATATATTTACTGTATTTCTAGTGTATATATCTTACTGTATTTCTAGTGTATATATATTACTGTATTCCTAGTGTATATATATTACTGTATTTCTAGTGTATATATATTACTGTATTTCTAGTGTATATATATTACAGTATTCCCAGTGTATATATATTACTGTATTCCTAGTGTATATATATATCTGTATTCCTAGTGTATATATATTACTGTATTCCTAGTGTATATATATTACTGTATTTCTAGTGTATATATATTACTGTATTCCTAGTGTATATATTACTGTATATCTATTGTATATATTACTGTATTTCTAGTGTATATATATTACTGTATTTCTAGTGTATATATATTACTGTATTTCTAGTGTATATATATTACTGTATTTCTAGTGTATATATATTACTGTATTTCTAGTGTATATATATTACTGTATTTCAAGTGTATATATGTTACTGTATTTCTAGTGTGTATATATTACTGTATTCCTAGTGTATATATATTACTGTATTCCTAGTGTATATATATATATCTGTATTCCTAGTGTATATATATTACTGTATTTCTAGTGTATATATATTACTGTATTTCTAGTGTATATATGTTACTGTATTTGTAGTGTATATATATTACTGTATTTCTAGTGTATATATATTACTGTATTTCTAGTGTATATATATTAGTGTTTCTAGTGTATGTATTACTGTATTTCTAGTGTATATATATTACTGTATTTCTAGTGTATGTATTACTGTATTTCTAGTGTATATATATTACTGTATTTCTAGTGTATATATATTACTGTATTTCTAGTATATATATATTACTGTATTTCTAGTGTATATATTACTGTATTTCTAGTGTATATATATTACTGTATTTCTAGTGTATATATATTACTGTATTTCTAGTGTATATATATTACTGTATTTGTAGTGTATATATATTACTGTATTTCTAGTGTATATATATTACTGTATTTCTAGTGTATATATTACTGTATTTCTAGTATATATATATTACTGTATTTCTAGTGTATATATTACTGTATTTCTAGTGTATATATATTACTGTATTTCTAGTGTATATATATTACTGTATTTCTAGTATATATATTGCTGTATTCCTAGTGTATATATTACTGTATTTCTAGTATATATATTACTGTATTCCTAGTGTATATATTACTGTATTCCTAGTGTATATATATTACTGTGTTTCTACTGTATATATATTACTGTGTTTCTAGTGTATATATATTACTGTATTCCTAGTGTATATATATTATTGTATTTCTAGTGTATATATATTACTGTATTTCTAGTGTATATATATTACTGTATTCCTAGTGTATATATATTATTGTATTTCTAGTGTATATATATTACTGTATTTCTAGTGTATATATATTACTGTATTCCTAGTGTATATATATTACTGTATTCTTAGTCTATATATTACTGTTTCCTAGTGTATATATATTACTGTATTTCTAGTGTATATATGTTACTGTATTCTTAGTGTATATATATTACTGTATTTCTAGTGTATATATATATTACTGTATTCCTAGTTTATATATTACTGTATTTCTAGTGTATATATATTACTGTATTTCTAGTGTATATATATATTACTGTATTCCTAGTGTATATATTACTGTATTTCTAGTGTATATATATTACTGTATTCCTAGTGTATATATTACTGTGTTTCTAGTGTATATATATTACTGTATTTTAAGTGTATATATATTACTGTATTTCTAGTGTATATATTACTGTATTTCTAGTGTATATATTACTGTATTTCTAGTGTATATATTACTGTATTCCTAGTGTATATATATTACTGTATTTCTAGTGTATATATATTACTGTATTTCTAGTGTATATATTACTGTATTTCTCGTGTATATATATTACTGTATTTCTAGTGTATATATATTACTGTATTTCCAGTGTATATATATTACTGTATTTCTAGTGTATATATTACTGTATTTCTAGTGTATATATATTACTGTATTTCTAGTGTATATATTACTGTATTTCTCGTGTATATATATTACTGTATTTCTAGTGTATATATATTACTGTATTTCTAGTGTATATATATTACTGTATTTCTAGTGTATATATATATTACTGTATTCCTAGTATATATATATATCTGTATTCCTAGTGTATATATATTACTGTATTCCTAGTGTATATATTACTGTATTTCTAGTGTATATATATATCTGTATTCCTAGTGTATATATATTACTGTATTTCTAGTGTATATATTACTGTATTTCTAGTGTATATATATTATTGTATTCCTAGTGTATATATATTATTGTATTCCTAGTGTATATATATTACTGTATTTCTAGTATATATATATTACTGTATTTCTGCTGTATATATATTACTGTATTTCTAGTGTATATATATTACTGTATTTCTGGTGTATATATATTACTGTATTTCTAGTATATATATATTACTGTATTTCTAGTGTATATATATTACTGTATTCCTAGTGTATATATATTATTGTATTCCTAGTGTATATATATTATTGTATTCCTAGTGTATATATATTACTGTATTTCTAGTATATATATATTACTGTATTTCTGCTGTATATATATTACTGTATTTCTAGTATATATATATTACTGTATTTCTAGTGTATATATATTACTGTATTCCTAGTGTATATATATTAATGTATTCCTAGTGTATATATATTAGTGTTTCTAGTGTATATATATTACTGTATTTGTAGTGTATATATATTACTGTATTTCTAGTATATATATTACTGTATTTCTAGTGTATATATATTATTGTATTCCTAGTGTATATATATTATTGTATTCCTAGTGTATATATATTACTGTATTTCTAGTATATATATATTACTGTATTTCTGCTGTATATATATTACTGGATTTCTAGTGTATATATATTACTGTATTCCTAGTGTATATATATTATTGTATTCCTAGTGTATATATATTACTGTATTTCTAGTATATATATATTACTGTACTTCTGCTGTATATATATTACTGTATTTCTAGTGTATATATTACTGTATTTCTAGTATATATATATTACTGTATTTCTAGTGTATATATATTACTGTATTCCTAGTGTATATATATTAATGTATTCCTAGTGTATATATATTAGTGTTTCTAGTGTATATATATTACTGTATTTGTAGTGTATATATATTACTGTATTTCTAGTGTATATATTACTGTATTTCTAGTATATATATATATTACTGTATTTCTAGTGTATATATATTACTGTATTTCTAATATATATATATTACTGTATTTCTAGTGTATATATGTTACTGTATTTGTAGTGTATATATATTACTGTATTTCTAGTGTATATATATTAATGTATTCCTAGTGTATATTTATTAGTGTTTCTAGTATATATATATTACTGTATTTCTAGTGTATATATATTACTGTATTTCTAGTGTATATATTACTGTATTTCTAGTGTATATATATTACTATTTCTAGTGTATATATATTACTGTATTTCTAGTGTATATATATTACTGTATTTGTAGTGTATATATATTACTGTATTTCTAGTGTATATATATTACTGTATTTCTAGTGTATATATTACTGTATTTCTAGTATATATATATTACTGTATTTCTAGTGTATATATTACTGTATTTCTAGTGTATATATATTACTGTATTTCTAGTGTATATATATTATTGTATTTCTAGTGTATATATATTACTGTATTTCTAGTGTATATATATTACTGTATTCCTAGTGTATATATATTATTGTATTTCTAGTGTATATATATTACTGTATTTCTAGTGTATATATATTACTGTATTCCTAGTGTATATATATTATTGTATTTCTAGTATATATATATTATTGTATTTCTAGTATGTATATATTACTGTATTCCTAGTGTATATATATTACTGTATTCCTAGTTTATATATATTACTGTATTCTTAGTGTATATATATTACTGTATTTCTAGTGTATATATATTACTGTATTTCTAGTGTATATATATTACTGTATTTCTAGTATATATATATTACTGTATTTCTAGTGTATATATATTACTGTATTTCTAGTGTATATATATTACTGTATTCCTAGTGTATATATATTACTGTATTTCTAGTGTATATATATATCTGTATTCCTAGTGTATATATATTACTGTATTTCTAGTGTATATATATTACTGTATTCTTAGTGTATATATATTACTGTATTTCTAGTGTATATATATATTACTGTATTCCTAGTTTATATATTACTGTGTTTCTAGTGTATATATATTACTGTATTTCTAGTGTATATATATTACTGTATTCCTAGTGTATATATTACTGTGTTTCTAGTGTATATATATTACTGTATTTTAAGTGTATATATATTACTGTATTTCTAGTGTATATATTACTGTATTTCTAGTGTATATATTACTGTATTTCTAGTGTATATATTACTGTATTTCTAGTGTATATATATTACTGTATTTCTAGTGTATATATTACTGTATTTCTAGTGTATATATTACTGTATTTCTAGTGTATATATATTACTGTATTTCTAGTGTATATATTACTGTATTTCTAGTGTATATATTACTGTATTCCTAGTGTATATATATTACTGTATTTCTAGTGTATATATTACTGTATTTCTCGTGTATATATATTACTGTATTTCTAGTGTATATATATTACTGTATTCCTAGTATATATATTACTGTATTTCTAGTGTATATATATTACTGTATTTCTAGTGTATATATATTACTGTATTTCTAGTGTATATATATTACTGTATTCCTAGTGTATATATATTACTGTATTCCTAGTGTATATATATTACTGTATTTCTAGTGTATATATATTACTGTATTCCTAGTGTATATATATTACTGTATTTCTAGTGTATATATATTACTGTATTTCTAGTGTATATATTACTGTATTTCTAGTATATATATATTACTGTATTTCTAGTGTATATATATTACTGTATTTCAAGTGTATATATATTACTGTATTTCTAGTGTATATATATTACTGTATTTCTAGTGTATATATATTACTGTATTCCTAGTGTATATATATTACTGTATTTCTAGTGTATATATATTACTGTATTTCTAGTGTATATATATTATTGTATTCCTAGTGTATATATATTACTGTATTTCTAATATATATATATTACTGTATTTCTGCTGTATATATATTACTGTGTTTCTAGTGTATATATATTACGGTATTTCTACTGTATATATATTACTGTATTTCTAGTGTATATATATTACTGTATTTCTAGTGTATATATATTACTGTATTTCTGCTGTATATATATTACTGTGTTTCTAGTGTATATATATTACGGTATTTCTACTGTATATATATTACTGTATTTCTAGTGTATATATATTACTGTATTTCTAGTGTATATATATTACTGTATTTCTGCTGTATATATATTACTGTGTTTCTAGTGTATATATATTACGGTATTTCTACTGTATATATATTACTGTATTTCTAGTGTATATATATTACTGTATTTCTAGTGTATATATATTACTGTATTTATAGTGTATATAGTACTGTATTTCTAGTGTATATATATTACTGTATTTCTAGTGTATATATTACTGTATTTCTAGCATATATATATTACTGTATTTCTAGTGTATATATATTACTGTATTTCTAGTATATATATTACTGTATTCCTAGTGTATATATTACTGTATTCCTAGTGTATATATATTACTGTGTTTCTAGTGTATATATATTACTGTATTCCTAGTGTATATATATTACTGTATTTCTAGTGTATATATATTACTGTATTCCTAGTGTATATATATTACTGTATTTCTAGTGTATATATATTACTGTATTTCTAGTGTATATATTACTGTATCTCTAGTGTATATATATTACTGTATTTCTAGTGTATATATATTACTGGATTTCTAGTGTATATATATTACTGTATTTCTAGTGTATATATATATTACTGTATTTCTAGTGTATATATATTACTGTATTCCTAGTGTATATATATTACTGTATTCCTAGTGTATATATATATCTGTATTCCTAGTGTATATATATTACTGTATTCCTAGTGTATATATATTACTGTATTTCTAGTGTATATATATTACTGTATTTCTAGTGTATATATATTACTGTATTCCTAGTGTATATAATACTGTATTTCTAGTGTATATATATTATTGTATTCCTAGTATATATATCTGTATTCCTAGTGTATATATATTACTGTATTCCTAGTGTATATATATTACTGTATTTCTAGTGTATATATATTACTGTATTCTTCGTGTATATATATTACTGTATTTCTAGTGTATATATATATTACTGTATTCCTAGTGTATATATTACTGTGTTTCTAGTGTATATATATTACTGTATTTCTAGTGTATATATATTACTGTATTCCTAGTGTATATATTACTGTGTTTCTAGTGTATATATATTACTGTATTTCTAATGTATATATATTACTGTATTCCTAGTGTATATATATTACTGTATTTCTAGTGTATATATATTACTGTATTCCTAGTGTATATATATTACTCTATTTCTAGTGTATATATATTACTGTATTTCTAGTATATATATATTACTGTATTTCTAGTGTATATATATTACTGTATTCCTAGTGTATATATATTACAGTATTCCTAGTGTATATATATTACTGTATTCCTAGTGTATATATATTACTGTATTTCTAGTGTATATATATTACTGTATTTCTAGTGTATATATATTACTGTATTCCTAGTGTATATATATTACTGTATTTCTAGTGTATATATATTACTGTATTCCTAGTGTATATATTACTGTATTCCTAGTGTATATATATTACTTTATTTCTAGTGTATATATATTACTGTATTCCTAGTGTATATATTACTGTATTCCTAGTGTATATATATTACTTTATTTCTAGTGTATATATATTACTGTGTTTCTAGTGTATATATATTACTGTATTTCTAGTGTATATATATTACTGTATTCCTAGTGTATATATATTACTGTATTTCTAGTATATATATATTACTGTATTTCTAGTGTATATATATATTACTGTATTCCTAGTGTATATATTACTGTGTTTCTAGTGTATATATGTTACTGTATTTCTAGTGTATATATATTACTGTATTCCTAGTGTATATATATATCTGTATTCCTAGTGTATATATATTACTGTATTTCTAGTGTATATATATTACTGTATTTCTGGTGTATATATATTACTGTATTTCTAGTGTATATATTTACCATATTTCTAGTGTATATATATTACTGTATTTCTAGTGTATATATATTACTGTATTCCTAGTGTATATATATTACTGTATTCCTAGTGTATATATATATATCTGTATTCCTAGTGTATATATATTACTGTATTCCTAGTGTATATATATTACTGTATTTCTAGTGTATATATATTACTTTATTTCTAGTGTATATATTACTGTATTGCTAGTGTATATATATATCTGTATTCCTAGTGTATATATATTACTGTATTTCTAGTGTATATTATATTACTGTATCTCTAGTGTATATATATTACTGTATTTCTAGTGTATATATTACTGTATTCCTAGTGTATATATATTACTGTATTTCTAGTGTATATATTACTGTATTTCTCGTGTATATATATTACTGTATTTCTAGTGTATATATATTACTGTATTCCTAGTATATATATATTACTGTATTCCTAGTGTATATATATTTCTGTATTTCTAGTGTATATATATATCTGTATTCCTAGTTTATATATATTACTGTATTTCTGGTGTATACATATTACTGTATTTCTAGTGTATATATTTACTGTATTTCTAGTGTATATATCTTACTGTATTTCTAGTGTATATATATTACTGTATTCCTAGTGTATATATATTACTGTATTTCTAGTGTATATATATTACTGTATTTCTAGTGTATATATATTACTGTATTCCTAGTGTATATATATTACTGTATTCCTAGTGTATATATATTACTGTATTCCTAGTGTATATATATTACTGTATTTCTAGTGTATATATATTACTGTATTCCTAGTGTATATATTACTGTATATCTATTTTATATATTACTGTATTTCTAGTGTATATATATTACTGTATTTCTAGTGTATATATATTACTGTATTTCTAGTGTATATATATCACTGTATTTCTAGTGTATATATATTATTGTATTTCTAGTGTATATATATTACTGTATTCCTAGTGTACATATATATCTGTATTCCTAGTCTATATATATTACTGTATTCCTAGTGTATATATATTACTGTATTCCTAGTGTATATATATTACTGTATTTCTAGTGTATATATATTACTGTATTTCTAGTGTATATATATTACTGTATTTCTAGTGTATATATATTACTGTATTTCTAGTGTATATATGTTACTGTATTTCTAGTGTGTATATATTACTGTATTCCTAGTGTATATATATTACTGTATTCCTAGTGTATATATATATCTGTATTCCTAGTGTATATATATTAATGTATTCCTAGTGTATATATATTAGTGTTTCTAGTGTATATATATTACTGTATTTGTAGTGTATATATATTACTGTATTTCTAGTGTATATATATTACTGTATTCCTAGTGTATATATATTACTGTATTTCTAGTGTATATATGTTACTGTATTTGTAGTGTATATATATTACTGTATTTCTAGTGTATATATATTAATGTATTCCTAGTGTATATATATTAGTGTTTCTAGTGTATATATATTACTGTATTACTAGTGTATATATATTACTGTATTTGTAGTGTATATATATTACTGTATTTCTAGTGTATATATATTACTGTATTTCTAGTGTATATATTACTGTATTTCTAGTGTATATATATTACTGTATATATATTACTGTATTTCTAGTGTATATATATTACTGTATTTGTAGTGTATATATATTACTGTATTTCTAGTGTATATATATTACTGTATTTCTAGTGTATATATTACTGTATTTCTAGTATATATATATTACTGTATTTCTAGTGTATATATTACTGTATTTCTAGTGTATATATATTACTGTATTTCTAGTGTATATATATTACTGTATTTCTAGTATATATATTACTGTATTCCTAGTGTATATATTACTGTATTCCTAGTGTATATATATTACTGTGTTTCTACTGTATATATATTACTGTGTTTCTAGTGTATATATATTACTGTATTCCTAGTGTATATATATTATTGTATTTCTAGTGTATATATATTACTGTATTTCTAGTGTATATATATTACTGTATTCCTAGTGTATATATATTATTGTATTTCTAGTGTATATATATTACTGTATTTCTAGTGTATATATATTACTGTATTCCTAGTGTATATATATTACTGTATTCTTAGTCTATATATTACTGTATTCCTAGTGTATATATATTACTGTATTTCTAGTGTATATATATATCTGTATTCCTAGTGTATATATATTACTGTATTTCTAGTGTATATATATTACTGTATTCTTAGTGTATATATATTACTGTATTTCTAGTGTATATATATATTACTGTATTCCTAGTTTATATATTACTGTGTTTCTAGTGTATATATATTACTGTATTCCTAGTGTATATATATTACTATATTTCTAGTGTATATATATTACTGTATTCCTAGTGTATATATTACTGTGTTTCTAGTGTATATATATTACTGTATTTCTAGTGTATATATATTACTGTATTCCTAGTTTATATATATTACTGTATTTCTAATGTATATATATTGCTGTATTTCTAGTGTATATATATTAATGTATTTCTAGTGTATATGTTACTGTATATCTAGTGTATATATATTACTGTATTCCTAGTGTATATATATTACTGTATTTCTAGTGTATATATATTACTGTATTCCTAGTGTATATATATTACTGTGTTTCTAGTGTATATATTACTGTATTTCTAGCGTATATATTACTGTATTTCTAGTGTATATATATTACTGTATTTCTACTGTATATATATTACTGTATTTCTAGTGTATATATATTACTGTATTCCTAGTGTATATATTACTGTATTTCTAGTGTATATATATTACTGTATTTCTAGTGTATATATATTACTGTGTTTCTAGTGTATATATTACTGTATTTCTAGTGTATATATTACTGTATTTCTAGTGTATATATATTACTGTATTTCTACTGTATATATATTACTGTATTTCTAGTGTATATATATTACTGTATTCCTAGTGTATATATATTACTGTATTTCTAGTGTATATATATTACTGTATATCTAGTGTATATATATTACTGTATTTCTAGTTTATATATATTACTGTATTCCTAGTGTATATTTATTACTGTAATTCTAGTGTATATATATTACTGTATTTCTAGTGTATATATATTACTGTATTTCTAGTGTATATATATTACTGTATTTCTAGTGTATATATTACTGTATTTCTAGTGTATATATTACTGTATTTCTAGTGTATATATTACTGTATTTCTAGTGTATATATTACTGTATTCCTAGTGTATATATATTACTGTATTTCTAGTATATATATTACTGTATTTCAAATGTATATATTACTGTATTTCTAGTATATATATTACTGTATTTCTAATGTATATATTACTGTATTTCTAGTGTATATATATTACTGTACTTCTAGTGAATATATATTACTGTATTTCTAGTGTATATATTACTGTATTTCTAGTGTATATATATTACTGTACTTCTAGTGAATATATATTACTGTATTTCTAGTGTATATATATTACTGTATTTCTAGTGTATATATATTACTGTATTTCTAGTGTATATATATTACTGTATTTCTATTGTATATATTACTGTATTTCTAGTGTATATATATTACTGTATTTCTAGTGTATATATATATTACTGTATTTCTAGTGTATATATATTACTGTGTTTCTAGTGTATATATTACTGTATTTTTACTGTATATATATTACTGTATTTCTAGTGTATATATATATTACTGTATTTCTAGTGTATATATATTACTGTATTTCTAGTGTATATATATATTACTGTATTTCTAGTGTATATATATTACTGTATTTCTAGTGTATATATATATTACTGTATTTCTAGTGTATATATATTACTGTATTCCTAGTGTATATATATTAAGGTATTTCTAGTGTATATATATTACTGTATTCCTAGTGTATATATGTTAATGTATTTCTAGTGTATATATTATTGTATTTCTAGTGTATATATATTACTGTATTCCTTGTGTATATATATTACTGTATTCCTAGTGTATATTTATTACTGTATTTCTAGTGTATATATATTACTGTATTCTTAGTGTATATATATTACTGTATTCTTAGTGTATATATATTACTGTATTCCTAGTGTATATATTATTGTATTTCTAGTGTATATATATTACTGTAATTCTAGTGTATATATTATTGTATTTCTAGTGTATATATTATTGTATTTCTAGTGTATATATTACTGTATTTCTAGTGTTTATATTATTGTATTTCTAGTGTATATATATTACTGTATTCCTTGTGTATATATATTACTGTATTTCTAGTGTATATATATTACTGTATCTCTAGTGTATATATATTACTGTATTTCTAGTGTATATATATTACTGTATTTCTAGTATATATATATTACTGTATTTCTAGTGTATATATATTACTGTATTCCTAGTGTATATTTATTACTGTATTTCTAGTGTATATATATTACTGTATTTCTACTGTATATATTACTGTATTTCTAGTGTATATATGTTACTGTATTTCTAGTGTATATATTACTGTATTCCTAGTGTATATAGTACTGTATTCCTAGTGTATATATATTACTGTATTTCTAGTGTATATATATTACTGTATTTCTAGTGTATATATATTATTGTATTCCTAGTGTATATATATTACTATATTCCTAGTGTATATATATTACTGTATTTCTAGTGTATATATATTACTGTATTTCTAGTGTATATATATTACTGTATTTCTAGTGTATATATATTACTGTATTCCTAGTGTATATATATTACTGTATTTCTCGTGTATATATATTACTGTATTTCTAGTATATATATTACTGTATTTCTAGTGTATATATATTACTGTATTTCTAGTGTATATATATTACTGTATTCCTAGTATATATATTACTGTATTTCTAGTGTATATATATTACTGTATTCCTAGTGTATATATATTACTGTATTCCTAGTGTATATATATTACTGTATTCCTAGTGTATATATTACTGTATTTCTAGTGTATATATATTACTGTATTCCTAGTGTATATATATTACAGTATTCCTAGTGTATATATATTACTGTATTTCTAGTGTATATATATTACTGTATTTCTAGTGTGTATATATTACTGTATTCCTAGTATATATATATTACTGTGTTTCTAGTCTATATATTACTGTATTCCTAGTGTATATATATTACTGTATTTCTAGTATATATATTACTGTATTCCTAGTGTATATATATTACTGTATTTCAAGTGTATATATTACTGTATTCCTAGTGTATATATATTACTTTATTTCTAGTGTATATATATATTACTGTATTTCTAGTGTATATATATTACTGTATTTCTAGTGTATATAAATTACTGTATTTCTAGTGTATATATATATTACTGTATTTCTAGTGCATATATATTACTGTATTCCTAGTGCATATATATTACTGTATTCCTAGTGTATATATATTACTGTATTTCTAGTGTATATATATTACTGTTTTTCTAGTGTATATATATTACTGTATTCCTAGTGCATATATATTACTGTATTCCTAGTGTATATATATTACTGTATTCCTAGTGTATATATATTACCATATTTCTAGTGTATATAAATTACTGTATTTCTAGTGTATATATTACTGTATTTCTAGTGTATGTATATTACTGTATTTCTAGTATATATATTACTGTATTCCTAGTGTATATATATTACTGTATTTCTAGTGTATATATATTACTGTATTCCTAGTGCATATATATTACTGTATTCCTAGTGTATATATATTACTGTATTTCTAGTGTATATATGTTACTGTATTTGTAGTGTATATATATTACTGTATTTCTAGTGTATATATATTAATGTATTCCTAGTGTATATATATTAGTGTTTCTAGTGTATATATATTACTGTATTACTAGTGTATATATATTACTGTATTTGTAGTGTATATATATTACTGTATTTCTAGTGTATATATATTACTGTATTTCTAGTGTATATATTACTGTATTTCTAGTGTATATATATTACTGTATATATATTACTGTATTTCTAGTGTATATATATTACTGTATTTGTAGTGTATATATATTACTGTATTTCTAGTGTATATATATTACTGTATTTCTAGTGTATATATTACTGTATTTCTAGTATATATATATTACTGTATTTCTAGTGTATATATTACTGTATTTCTAGTGTATATATATTACTGTATTTCTAGTGTATATATATTACTGTATTTCTAGTATATATATTACTGTATTCCTAGTGTATATATTACTGTATTCCTAGTGTATATATATTACTGTGTTTCTACTGTATATATATTACTGTGTTTCTAGTGTATATATATTACTGTATTCCTAGTGTATATATATTATTGTATTTCTAGTGTATATATATTACTGTATTTCTAGTGTATATATATTACTGTATTCCTAGTGTATATATATTATTGTATTTCTAGTGTATATATATTACTGTATTTCTAGTGTATATATATTACTGTATTCCTAGTGTATATATATTACTGTATTCTTAGTCTATATATTACTGTATTCCTAGTGTATATATATTACTGTATTTCTAGTGTATATATATATCTGTATTCCTAGTGTATATATATTACTGTATTTCTAGTGTATATATATTACTGTATTCTTAGTGTATATATATTACTGTATTTCTAGTGTATATATATATTACTGTATTCCTAGTTTATATATTACTGTGTTTCTAGTGTATATATATTACTGTATTCCTAGTGTATATATATTACTATATTTCTAGTGTATATATATTACTGTATTCCTAGTGTATATATTACTGTGTTTCTAGTGTATATATATTACTGTATTTCTAGTGTATATATATTACTGTATTCCTAGTTTATATATATTACTGTATTTCTAATGTATATATATTGCTGTATTTCTAGTGTATATATATTAATGTATTTCTAGTGTATATGTTACTGTATATCTAGTGTATATATATTACTGTATTCCTAGTGTATATATATTACTGTATTTCTAGTGTATATATATTACTGTATTCCTAGTGTATATATATTACTGTGTTTCTAGTGTATATATTACTGTATTTCTAGCGTATATATTACTGTATTTCTAGTGTATATATATTACTGTATTTCTACTGTATATATATTACTGTATTTCTAGTGTATATATATTACTGTATTCCTAGTGTATATATTACTGTATTTCTAGTGTATATATATTACTGTATTTCTAGTGTATATATATTACTGTGTTTCTAGTGTATATATTACTGTATTTCTAGTGTATATATTACTGTATTTCTAGTGTATATATATTACTGTATTTCTACTGTATATATATTACTGTATTTCTAGTGTATATATATTACTGTATTCCTAGTGTATATATATTACTGTATTTCTAGTGTATATATATTACTGTATATCTAGTGTATATATATTACTGTATTTCTAGTTTATATATATTACTGTATTCCTAGTGTATATTTATTACTGTAATTCTAGTGTATATATATTACTGTATTTCTAGTGTATATATATTACTGTATTTCTAGTGTATATATATTACTGTATTTCTAGTGTATATATTACTGTATTTCTAGTGTATATATTACTGTATTTCTAGTGTATATATTACTGTATTTCTAGTGTATATATTACTGTATTCCTAGTGTATATATATTACTGTATTTCTAGTATATATATTACTGTATTTCAAATGTATATATTACTGTATTTCTAGTATATATATTACTGTATTTCTAATGTATATATTACTGTATTTCTAGTGTATATATATTACTGTACTTCTAGTGAATATATATTACTGTATTTCTAGTGTATATATTACTGTATTTCTAGTGTATATATATTACTGTACTTCTAGTGAATATATATTACTGTATTTCTAGTGTATATATATTACTGTATTTCTAGTGTATATATATTACTGTATTTCTAGTGTATATATATTACTGTATTTCTATTGTATATATTACTGTATTTCTAGTGTATATATATTACTGTATTTCTAGTGTATATATATATTACTGTATTTCTAGTGTATATATATTACTGTGTTTCTAGTGTATATATTACTGTATTTTTACTGTATATATATTACTGTATTTCTAGTGTATATATATATTACTGTATTTCTAGTGTATATATATTACTGTATTTCTAGTGTATATATATATTACTGTATTTCTAGTGTATATATATTACTGTATTTCTAGTGTATATATATATTACTGTATTTCTAGTGTATATATATTACTGTATTCCTAGTGTATATATATTAAGGTATTTCTAGTGTATATATATTACTGTATTCCTAGTGTATATATGTTAATGTATTTCTAGTGTATATATTATTGTATTTCTAGTGTATATATATTACTGTATTCCTTGTGTATATATATTACTGTATTCCTAGTGTATATTTATTACTGTATTTCTAGTGTATATATATTACTGTATTCTTAGTGTATATATATTACTGTATTCTTAGTGTATATATATTACTGTATTCCTAGTGTATATATTATTGTATTTCTAGTGTATATATATTACTGTAATTCTAGTGTATATATTATTGTATTTCTAGTGTATATATTATTGTATTTCTAGTGTATATATTACTGTATTTCTAGTGTTTATATTATTGTATTTCTAGTGTATATATATTACTGTATTCCTTGTGTATATATATTACTGTATTTCTAGTGTATATATATTACTGTATCTCTAGTGTATATATATTACTGTATTTCTAGTGTATATATATTACTGTATTTCTAGTATATATATATTACTGTATTTCTAGTGTATATATATTACTGTATTCCTAGTGTATATTTATTACTGTATTTCTAGTGTATATATATTACTGTATTTCTACTGTATATATTACTGTATTTCTAGTGTATATATGTTACTGTATTTCTAGTGTATATATTACTGTATTCCTAGTGTATATAGTACTGTATTCCTAGTGTATATATATTACTGTATTTCTAGTGTATATATATTACTGTATTTCTAGTGTATATATATTATTGTATTCCTAGTGTATATATATTACTATATTCCTAGTGTATATATATTACTGTATTTCTAGTGTATATATATTACTGTATTTCTAGTGTATATATATTACTGTATTTCTAGTGTATATATATTACTGTATTCCTAGTGTATATATATTACTGTATTTCTCGTGTATATATATTACTGTATTTCTAGTATATATATTACTGTATTTCTAGTGTATATATATTACTGTATTTCTAGTGTATATATATTACTGTATTCCTAGTATATATATTACTGTATTTCTAGTGTATATATATTACTGTATTCCTAGTGTATATATATTACTGTATTCCTAGTGTATATATATTACTGTATTCCTAGTGTATATATTACTGTATTTCTAGTGTATATATATTACTGTATTCCTAGTGTATATATATTACAGTATTCCTAGTGTATATATATTACTGTATTTCTAGTGTATATATATTACTGTATTTCTAGTGTGTATATATTACTGTATTCCTAGTATATATATATTACTGTGTTTCTAGTCTATATATTACTGTATTCCTAGTGTATATATATTACTGTATTTCTAGTATATATATTACTGTATTCCTAGTGTATATATATTACTGTATTTCAAGTGTATATATTACTGTATTCCTAGTGTATATATATTACTTTATTTCTAGTGTATATATATATTACTGTATTTCTAGTGTATATATATTACTGTATTTCTAGTGTATATAAATTACTGTATTTCTAGTGTATATATATATTACTGTATTCCTAGTGCATATATATTACTGTATTCCTAGTGCATATATATTACTGTATTCCTAGTGTATATATATTACTGTATTTCTAGTGTATATATATTACTGTTTTTCTAGTGTATATATATTACTGTATTCCTAGTGCATATATATTACTGTATTCCTAGTGTATATATATTACTGTATTCCTAGTGTATATATATTACCATATTTCTAGTGTATATAAATTACTGTATTTCTAGTGTATATATTACTGTATTTCTAGTGTATGTATATTACTGTATTTCTAGTATATATATTACTGTATTCCTAGTGTATATATATTACTGTATTTCTAGTGTATATATATTACTGTATTCCTAGTGCATATATATTACTGTATTCCTAGTGTATATATATTACTGTATTCCTAGTGTATATATATTACCATATTTCTAGTGTATATAAATTACTGTATTTCTAGTGTATATATTACTGTATTTCTAGTGTATATATATTACTGTATTTCTAGTGTATATATTACTGTATTTCTAGTGTATATATTTTTGTATTTCTAGTGTATATATTACTGTATTTCTAGTGTATATTTATTACTGTATTTCTAGTGTATATATATTACTGTATTTCTAGTGTATATATATTACTGTATTTCTAGTGTATATATATTACTGTATTTCTAGTATATATATTACTGTATTTCTAGTGTATATATATTACTGTATTTCTATTGTATATATTACTGTATTTCTAGTGTATATATATTACTGTATTTCTAGTGTATATATATTACTGTATTCCTAGTGTATATATATTACTGTATTTCTAGTATATATATTACTTTATTTCTAGTGTATATATTACTGTATTTCTAGTGTATATATATTACTGTATTTCTAGTGTATATATATTACTGTATTTCTAGTGTATATATATTACTGTTTTTCTAGTATATATATTACTGTATTTCTCGTTTATATATATTATTGTATTTCTAGTGTATATATTACTGTATTTCTAGTGTATATATATTACTGTATTTCTAGTGTATATATATTACTGTATTCCTAGTGTATATATATTACTGTATTTCTAGTATATATATTACTGTATTTCTAGTATATATATTACTGTATTTCTAGTGTATATATTACTGTATTCCTAGTGTATATATATTACTGTATTTCTAGTGTATATATATTACTGTATTTCTACTGTATATATATTACTGTATTTCTAGTATATATATATTACTGTATTTCTACTGTATATATATTACTGTATTCCTAGTGTATATATTACTGTATTTCTAGTGTATATATATTACTGTATTTCTAGCGTATATATTACTGTATTCCTAGTGTATATATATTACTGTATTCCTAGTGTATATATATTACTGTATTTCTAGTGTATATATATTACTGTATTTCTAGTGTATATATTACTGTATTCCTAGTCTATATATATTCCTGTATTTCTAGTGTATATATATTACTGTATTCCTAGTGTATATATATATTTGTATTTCTAGTGTATATATATTACTGTATTTCTAGTGTATATATATTACTGTATTTCTAGTGTATATATATTCCTGTATTTCTAGTGTATATATATTACTGTATTTCTAGTGTATATATTACTGTATTCCTAGTGTATATATATTACTGTATTCCTAGTGTATATATATTACTGTTTTCCTAGTGTATATATATTACTGTATTCCTAGTGTATATATATTACTGTATTTCTAGTGTATATATATTACTGTATTACTAGTGTATATATATTACTGTATTTCTAGTGTATATATATTACTGTATTTCTAGTGTATATATATTACTGTATTTCTAGTGTATATATATTTTTGTATTTCTAGTGTATATATATTACTGTATTCCTAGTGTATATATATTACTGTGTTTCTAGTGTATATATATTACTGTATTCCTAGTCTATATATATTACTGTATTTCTAGTGTATATATATTACTGTACTTCTAGTGTATATATTACTGTATTCCTAGTGTATATATATCGCTGTGTTTCTTGTGTATATATATTACTGTATTTCTAGTGTATATATATTACTGTATTTCTAGTGTATATATATTACTGTATTTCTACTGTATATATATTACTGTATTTCTAGTATATATATATTACTGTATTTCTACTGTATATATATTACTGTATTCCTAGTGTATATATTACTGTATTTCTAGTGTATATATATTACTGTATTTCTAGCGTATATATTACTGTATTCCTAGTGTATATATATTACTGTATTCCTAGTGTATATATATTACTGTATTTCTAGTGTATATATATTACTGTATTTCTAGTGTATATATTACTCTATTCCTAGTCTATATATATTCCTGTATTTCTAGTGTATATATATTACTGTATTCCTAGTGTATATATATATTTGTATTTCTAGTGTATATATATTACTGTATTTCTAGTGTATATATATTACTGTATTTCTAGTGTATATATATTCCTGTATTTCTAGTGTATATATATTACTGTATTTCTAGTGTATATATTACTGTATTCCTAGTGTATATATATTACTGTATTCCTAGTGTATATATATTACTGTTTTCCTAGTGTATATATATTACTGTATTCCTAGTGTATATATATTACTGTATTTCTAGTGTATATATATTACTGTATTACTAGTGTATATATATTACTGTATTTCTAGTGTATATATATTACTGTATTTCTAGTGTATATATATTACTGTATTTCTAGTGTATATATATTTTTGTATTTCTAGTGTATATATATTACTGTATTCCTAGTGTATATATATTACTGTGTTTCTAGTGTATATATATTACTGTATTCCTAGTCTATATATATTACTGTATTTCTAGTGTATATATATTACTGTACTTCTAGTGTATATATTACTGTATTCCTAGTGTATATATATTGCTGTGTTTCTTGTGTATATATATTACTGTATTTCTAGTGTATATATATTACTGTATTTCTAGTGTATATATATTACTGTATTTCTATTGTATATATATTACTGTATTCCTAGCGTATATATATTACTGTATTTCTAGTGTATATATATTACTGTATTTCTTGTGTATATATATTTCTGTATTTCTAGTGTATATATATTACTGTATTTCTAGTGTATATATATTACTGTATTTCTAGTGTATATATATTTCTGTATTTCTAGTGTATATATATTACTGTATTTCTAGTATATATATATTACTGTATTTCTAGTGTATATATATTACTGTATTCCTAGTGTATACCTCTTACTGTATTTCTACTGTATATATATTACTGTATTTCTAGTGTATATATTACTGTGTTTCTAGTGTATATATATTACTGTATTCCTAGTCAATATATATTACTGTATTCCTAGTGTATATATATTACTGTATTTCTAGTGTATATATATTACTGTATTTCTAGTGTATATATATTACTGTATTTCTATTGTATATATATTACTTTATTCCTAGTGTATATAAATTACTGTATTTCTACTGTATATATATTATTGTATTCCTAGTGTATATATTACTGTATTTCTAGTGTATATATTACTGTATTTCTAGTATATATATTACTGTATTCCTAGTGTATATATTACTGTATTTCTAGTGTATATATATTACTGTATTCCTAGTGTATATATATTACTGTATTTCTAGTGTATATATTACTGTATTTCTAGTGTATATATATTACTGTATTTCTAGGGTATATATATTACTGTATTTCTAGTGTATATATTACTGTGTTTCTAGTGTATATATATTACTGTATTCCTAGTCAATATATATTACTGTATTCCTAGTGTATATATATTACTGTATTTCTAGTGTATATATATTACTGTATTCCTAGTCTATATATATTAGTGTATTCCTAGTGTATATATATTACTGTATTTCTACTGTATATATATTACTGTATTCCTGGAGGCACATGGCTTAGTGGTTAGAGCACTGGCCTTGCAATCGAAAGGTTGTGAGTTCAATTCTCAGACCGGGTCATGTGTTGTTTCATTGAGCAAGACACTTTATTTCACATTGCTCCAGTTTACTCAGCTGTAGAAATGAGATGATAGGGACTTGAGTCCCTATCATTCCACTGCAAAGTGGTCGTGGAGGTGCCACGGCAAAAAAAAAAAGCACCCAGCACTCACTGTAAATGAGGTTGGTGTTAGGAAGGGCATCCAGCTGTAGAAATCAAGCCAGAATCAGTTCCCGTCCCACCCTTGCAAGCAGGGAAAAGTGGACGTAAAATGAAATGATGATGATGATGATACCTAGTGTATATAAATTACTGTATTCCTAGTGTATATATATTACTGTATTTCTAGTGTATATATATTACTGTATTCCTAGTGTATATATATTACTGTATTCCTAGTCTATATATATTACTGTAAATGTAGAGAAACATCAACTTACCCTAACAGTTGGATAATCAGTATTTTGACATATATTTTCTTCTGAATTAAAATCTGGAAGGCTACAAAAAATTAGAAAAAAAATTTATTTAGAAAAGTTATGGAAAAATAAAAGTTCATAAGCTATTGGTTCATTGGGCTATCACTAAAAATGTCATCTTCAGTTATTTGGAGTAGGTTTTCATTCTTTTCTCCAGTACCATATTACATTGAAAATGATGATTATAATGATGTAAAATTATTTACAATTTAAACATTTTTTGCTTAATAAGGCTGGCTGTGTTATGTCTGCATATGAATTGCAACATTGCATAGAAGTGAATCATGGACAGTGATTGCTAAGGCTGGAGAGAAGAGGGGCAATAAATGTGAAGACCGGATAGAAATGAAGTGAGCATACTTCAATGGATGTGTGATGTTAGCGTACGTAAACAGCAAAACATTGATAAGCTGAGAGAGAAACTGGGTATAAGAGGAATCAGATGTAGTATGTAAGAGAGAAGACTGAGCTGGTATGGACATGTGATAAACTGAGAGAATAACTGGGTATAAGAGGAATCTGATGTAGTATGTAAGAGAGAAGACTGAGCTGGTATGGACATGTGATAAACTGAGAGAGAAACTGGGTATAAGAGGAATCAGATGTAGTGTGTAAAAGGGAAGAGTGAGCTGGTATGGACACGTGATACATTTGGATGATGATCGTTGGGTGAAGAAGTACCAGGAACTCCCAGTGGAAGAGAGTTGCAGTAGAGGAAGATTGAGAAAAACTAGGGCAGAGGTGGGGAGAACCTATCTAACTATCTAATATGTGAACCTGACAGAAGAGATGATGAAGGAACACACAAAATGGAGGAAAACTGTGCCGGAACACACCTGTCAAACACACCTGTCCAAGCCATGTAAGCATAGGAAAATGGACATAAAAAATGATGATGAAGACAATTGTAGAGTTAAGAATGAAGCATAAGTTAATTCTAAACTCTACTTGAAATTGTAAATATATTTCATGTTTATTATAACTTACTTGATCAATGGGTTTTCATTCAAAAGATAATCCTTCATTGATGTTTGGCAAAGTTGTGGATTTGAAGAGTTATAAAAAATATTTTTAGAAGTATTTGAGTCCTCCAAATTTCTATATTCACTTGAATATGTAGAAGCAATGGGTACTGTTGCAGCAGTACAATATAATTTGTTTTCCATGAACTCTACACTAGGTGGCAAGCAGGAGTCATCCATTATTTTAAAATCCCTTGTTTTAGATTTTGGAATTATGTTGTAATGATTACCAATGTTGGGTGGGTCCTGTATTTGTTTCTTTTGATATAAATTATTTTTATTATTTGTGTCATCATTTAATCTCTGATGTTTCTGCAGTACCCCAGTAGCTTCAACTCTCGCTATTTTGGGTTGGGGCCTGTAATTGTTAGATATACAATCCAGTCGGCTAACTGAAAACTGTTTTGTTGTTTTTATATTGTTGCTATTAAAGATAGGTTTTATGACTTTGTTACTTAGAGACACATTTGAGTCTAGTTCTGGCTGTGAATATACTGCAGTAGATATTCTACTTGAGTTATAATTATTATGTGGATGAGAATTTCTGTTATCATATAAAGAATATCCTTTTCTAGGGAAACATTGATTCTGTTCATCTGATTCATTTGGAAAACTTATAAATTCTACTGGAGAAAAGTTAAAAAATGGTTTACGATTGAATATGAAATCTTTAGCCACATCTTCAATTATATTTTCTTTCGGTGTTACATTGAAATCATAACTGTTGATATCAGATTTACCACAATAGAATATTGGAGATGTATTAAAGTTATTATTTTCGAATTTTTGCCATGAATTTTCTGTAAAATTCCTGTCATTGGAAGCTGATATTGAACTCTGACATTCAACATCAATGTCATCTGATAGTTTTTCTGAAAAAATACAAAAAACGAAAGAGTTATATATTATTTACAAGAACTGTACTAAATCATCATCATTGTTTTTATGGCCCCTTTTCCACACTTGCATGGGTTAGACAGGTCTTTCTCAGCACAGCATTCATTGCACTTCTTTGTCAACTCCTCTGTGAGTCTCAGTGATTTGTGGTCAACCCTCACAACCTCTGCCCAGGTCTTTCTTAGTTTATCTCTACTGCAGCTTCCTTGCACTTCTTCACCTATCAATCATCATCCATGCACATCACATATTTTATTATTCTATATTCCTTCAACTTTAACACCAACGTCCTGTACCACATGAAACCACATTAGTATGAAGTACACATCATGGAGCACTATGACTGTACCACATTAAAATTAACGTCTTTACTTTAATACTGCAAATTTTCACAACAGTATTAGAGTAAAGACTTTAATTGTAATGCGTTAATGTGATGCAATCATAATGCAGCATCATTTGTACTTTCATATGGATTCATTGAAGCTCCGACGCCTGGCAACTGACTTGGTAAACACTCACAAAATTGTTAACCATGTTGCCAACAACAACCCTGAGTACCTTTTTGATTTCCATGTGTCTAACACACGTGGACATGCCCACAAAGTAAGAAAACAGCACAGTTCCCATGACTTTCGGAAACATTTTTTCACGCTCAGAGTTGCTGAAGCATGGAACAAACTACCTGCATCAGTTGTTAGATGTTGAGACACTGCATCCTTTAAAACTCCATGGAACAAACTACCTGCATCTGTTGTTAGCTGTCGAGACACTGCATCCTTTAAGGCCTCCATGGAACAAACTACCTGCATCAGTTGATAGCTGTTGAGACACTGCATCCTTTAAGGCCTCGATGCTTCCCGAGATCCGCCAACACTACAGCTAACACATACACACATGTACTTCCCTGACATTTGTGTATTATTCTATGTACTATACATACACCTTTGACGAGTTGTAGTGCACCTTAGCACTTTACACAATAATTTCATTATTATTATTATATGGTACAGGACGTTAGGAGTTGAAGGAATACAGTATAATTAATTAACAGGTTAGTTAATTCAAACAAGTATATCTTTACTAGTGGACAAATTATTGTGAACATTTTCACGGAGTAAAGACTTTAGTGAATTTTGCTAAAAATCTTGTTGTATTTGTGAGGTTATGAACTGATACTTAACATCCAGCTATGATTTAACAGAAAATATTTTAAAATTCATAGGAATAATTCGAAAACTCAAAAGCAAGGAACAGTTGTTAAAACAGCCAAATGTTGTCAATGACAACAGCATGTAATCATCATCATCATTTTTATGTTCACTTTTCCATGCTTGCATGGGTT
This sequence comes from Eledone cirrhosa, assembly GCA_964016885.1. NCBI lineage: Eukaryota > Metazoa > Mollusca > Cephalopoda > Octopoda > Eledonidae > Eledone > Eledone cirrhosa. The sequence goes on from OZ024742.1 coordinate 375,263,294, forward strand.
GGATAGGTCCTTCTCAGCACGGCATCTCTCCAATTGTCACATCTCAGCAATTTAAGGTCAGCTTTCATAACCTCTGCCCAGGTCTTTCTTGGTCATCCTCTACTGTGGCTTCCCTCCACTGGGATTTTCTGGCTTTTCTTTATCCATCGGTCATTGTCCATGTGTATCACATGTCCATACCAACGCAGTCTTCTCTCCTGCACACCACCTCAGATTCCCTTCGGTAAGTTGGGTAAAAATATTCCTAAGGACAGAAATCAGTGGCCAGTAGTTTATAAAGAGAAAAGTAAAGATGCAAGGAGGGTGACAGGTAGATGAAATATAGAAATGTCTTCTTTTCTTTCTTCTTATCCCTTCTACATGCCAACACACTTCTCTCTCATCTACCTGTCACACACCTCACAACTTTAATCACTCCTACAAACCAAGCCACACCTCTCTCAATCATCTCTGTTTCATCTACCTGTCACACACCTCACAACTTTACTTTTCTTTTTATCCACCATTGGCCACTAATTTGTCCTTTCAGGTATTTTTACCCGACTTACATGCTGTTGTCAGTGACAGCATTCTTCGGCTGTTTCAACAGTTATTCCTTCAGTTTTCAAATCATTCCTATAAATTTCAAATACTCACACTTCATCTTGATTTTAGAGGCAACAATGTTTATTTTAAAATGTATTTGTTAATTCAAATGATATATAACAGTTCTGCCCATCAATAAAAGAGATTAATTTAACCCTTTAGCATTTAAACTATCCGTATTTGGCCAGAATTCTCTCACCTCTTTCTGTTCAAACTAGCTGTAACTAGCCACTCATACTGATGTTAAGGTATTGTTCTCAAAATAAATAATATCAAAATCTCATAGATTTGATATTATGTGAGATAAAGTGTTTACCGAGAAAATGAATACAATAGTAAATATAGAGTAATGTAAATGTTAAAGGGTTAAGATAATAATTACAATATTATAGTTAGAATTATTAATGCATACTTACCCCTGCTCTGTAAACAGCAAGAGATGTCTGGTAAGTTGTATAATTCAGAAATGTGATTCATCACTGTTTGACCTTCACTGGACAGAATATATTTAGGAAGTACAGGTGGAACTTTTATAGGTCTCCACACTTTTGTCATCTAAAGGTGAAAGGTATTCACATTGAAAAATAAGAAAAGTATGAAATAAACAGAATGTTAATGTTAAAACTATTTATTTAATAATAATGAAATAATGAAATTATTGTGTAAAGTGCTCAGGTGCACTACAACTCGTCAAAGGTGCATGTATAGTACATAGAATAATATACAAATGTCAGGGAAGTGAATAGTGTATGAGTCGTGATATACATGTGTGTATGTGTATGGAGAGGGAACATTAGGTGCAGTGTTAGCGAATCTCAGGAAGCATGGAGGTTTTAAAGGATGCAGTGTCTCGACAGCTAACAACTGATGCAGGTAGTTTGTTCCATGCTTCAGCAACTCTGAGCATGAAAAAATGTTTCCGAAAGTCATGGGAGCTGTGCTGTTTTCTGACTTTGTGGGCATGCCCACGTGTGTTAGACACATGGAAATCAAAAAGGTACTCAGGGTTGTTGTTGGCAAGATGGTTAACAATTTTGTGGGTGTTTACCAAGTCAGTTGCCAGGCGTCGGAGCTTCAATGTATCCATGTCCAGGGAAGCAAGGCGTTCAGAGTATGGTAGATGCCTGATGGAGGGTATTCGCTTGGTTGCATGTCTCTGAACAGTTTCCAGGCGGTCAATGTTCTGAGCAAGATAGGGGTTCCAGACTGGTGATGCAAATTCTAAGTGTGGCCGCACCATAGCCATGTACATCTTTAAATAGATAGCTGGAGAGCGGCTGACAAAGGTATTGCTGAGTGATGCTAAGACACCCTCGACTTTCTTGACAATTTTAGAGACGTGCTTCGTCCAACGCAAATCGCTGCTGACCGTAATGCCCAGGTCACGTTCACAAGAAGACTTCTTGTAAGATTCCCAGTGGTGAGAGAGTTGAGACTACAGTGTTATATATTATAATGTAGTGAGAGAGTTGAGACTACAGTGTTATATATTATGTAGTGAGTTAATTGAGGCTACAGTGTTATATATAATGTAGTGAGGTAGTTGAGACTACAGTGTTATATATTATGTAGTGAGTTAGTTGAGGCTACAGTGTTTGTTATATATATTATGTTGCACCCAGTCCACCTTGTAAGGTGGTCATCTTGGAGACATAACAAAAAGCACTCTATCCATTCTATAAGGTGGTTGTGCTGGAGACATGACAAAAAGTGCCCAATCCACACTGTAAGATAGTCATGCTGGTGACATGACAAAAATTGCCCAGTCCAGCCTGTTAGATGGTCATTTTTGTGGCATGATAACAAGCACTGTAAAATGGTTGGCATTAGGAAAGGTATTCAGCCATAAAGACCAAGCCAAAATACAGATCCTTATAAACAAGACGAGGTCACCTGAGCTGATTTGTCTCATGTGCCAACCCATCTAACCCATGCAAGTGTGTAAAAATAGAAGTTACACAATGATGACAATGATGATGATGATACGTACATACCTTATGAATTATCAAAGAACTGGCAGTGTTTGAAATTTGAAAATGTGTCAGTCCCAAATGCAGAAAATACCTGTAATAAGAGTCAATTACTATAGATAATAGCTGAGAAAATTGGGTAAATTACCCCTATAGGTGGAAAACTGCACAAAGTTACCTCTGTACACTTTTCCCATCCCTCCCAACTTCATTCTGATAATGTTTTGATTTTTTCAATTCTGTGTTTCACTCTACTCTATATCTCTATTACTATTATTATTACCACTAGCAGAAAAACTACCCATGGGTGGTTTTCTGCTAGCATGTGTAGTGTGTATATTGATATTATACGCAAATACACATGCATATAGATATGATATGTCAAATAAAATCGTAATTGAGAATATACACAGAAATTGAAGAGAGACTGTTACACTGTCTTCTGTAATCAGTAAAGTAATCCATGATACATTTAAAAAAGACAATATTATATATAAACTGCATTACGGTGAAATATAATGAAAATGAAAAAGGAGAAAATTAGCGACGGAAATATAAACCTTATATAACGATGCAAATATATGAACGTTTATATAAGCGATGTGATATAGCATCTGTTATATCATAACCAGAAGTATTGACATTTGAAAATTTTAAAAGAAGTGAATCTTAAAATAAGCAATCATTATATATAAGAATATTTAAGTTTAACCAACAGCTACGAAATTTAGTAGAAAAATTATGTAATATTCATTTATTATATTGGCAGTATCAGTAGAGTCAGACGCCATGCTTTCCAGTATAGTTACATCCCTTTATGGTCTGAGTTCAAATCCCGCCAAGGTTAACTTTGCCTTTCATCCTTACGGGGTCGATAAAATAAAGTACCAGTAATGCACTGGGTAATTGCTGGCCTTGTGCCAAAAGTAGAAACAATTATTTATTCAAAGTAAGTAATCCAACTTATTTTACTAATGGGATAAAAATATATATTCAGGACACAGTCCCGCACTGCTCCATTTATTATATGATGATTGTCCTTATAATTATTAAAGCACCCATCCCATACTGTAAAGTGGTTGTGAAGGTGTCATGATAAAAAGCACTCAGACCACACAGTAAAGAAATCAAGCCAAAATCAGTTCTGTATGAGCAAGACGTGGTCATCTGACCTGGCATTACCAACAACAGGACAACCCGTCTAACCCATGCTAGCGTGAAAGAATGGACGTAAAACTGTGATGATGATGATGAACCTTACATTAAGTTACTATCTTACTTATGAAATAATTAATGATTTTAGTAAATCTCTCAAAATTCTTCATGAATTAAAATAGATTGTATTTCAGTAGAAATGCAGTCATGAAATGGTTAAAAAAAACCCAGTCATCTGTAAATTTCTGAATCAATGTTGTTCAGTACAAAATATACCATAAGCTGCTGTTTGAGAAACACTTAAATGATATTTGGTCTAGTAATGTAAAATCTTAAGCTTTCTTGCTCACATAAAAGGGAAATGGTAGTTTGGTAGTCTGTGATACCAATGAATTTTCAAAGATATTAGTAAATTAAGTAAAGCAGTTAGAAAAATTAATCATTTGATATTTACAAAACACCATCATATCAGATGGTAGTAAAATAACAGTGCGATAAGAGGTACTTAGATGTCAAAACTAACCTCCTCCCCACTAAGTTTGACAATCAATTTCCCTCTTATTTAATCCTTTATCATTTACATTACTCTATATTTACTATTGTATTTTTGTGGTAAAGGCTTTATCTTACATAATTATCTCACATAATATCAAATCTATGAGATTTTTATGTTATTTTGAGAACAATACCTTAACGTCAGTATGAGCAGCCAGTTACAGCCGGTTTGAACAGAAAGAGGTGAGAGAATCCTGGCCGGATATGGCTAGTTTAAATGCTAAAGGGTTAAGAGTTAGTCTACCTCGTGGTCCCAGCAGACAGCATAGAGAAGACGTTACCCTGAACAATGACGAGGGAGTTACACTGAAACAGCCACTCCAATTCGTGGAGTTTGCTCTTGTGGGTAACCAACTCCACCTTGATAGCAGTGAGTTGAGATGATGTCCAGAGGCCAAGAATGCCTGAAGTCTCCACTGCCACAGACTCAACCACAAACCTATCAGAGAGCGACTGATACTTCAACTGTTTGTGCTCTTTGGCCTGATGAGTAGCGAAGCTTGGGCTAATCACCAAATGCACCAGGTTGCCACGGGAACAGGTGTCACAGCATGAGACATCCCAGATGAGGTGCCGACCTCTGCAGAATTGGAAGAATGCCGTGCCCTCGATCCAGCCCTGCTGGTTCAAGCATAGAAGAGAAGCCGATGGTGTCCAAGCCATGCTTTATGATCTTATTGAGAGCAGCATGGTGTGGTAGGCAACTGGCACTATAGTGACGCGAAGGCTGAAAGAATCCACAATGGATCTGCAGCAGCATTTGCTAGTGACATGCTGTAAAGTACCCAGTCCACACTGTAATGTGGTTGGTGTTAGGAAGAGCATCTGGCCATACAAACCAAGCCAAAATACAGATCCTTATGAGCAAGACATGATCATCTGACCTGATTTGTCACATAACGTAGCAACCTCTCCAACCCATGTAATAGACATTGAAAGATGATGATGACGATTTTATATATATAGATATATAATATTATATTATACTGTAAAGAGGTTGTTTATGAGTCACGACAAAAAGCACCCAGTCCACACACACAGGGTGCGGACGATATCTGTTCGCAAGATTACTGTCTATGAAAAGATAACACAGTAGTTTTATTTTTTAAGATATATTTATCAAACTTGGGTCAGTTTGTCTTCATGACTTGTTCTTTCGATCTCACTCGATTAACCCGCCATTGGTTTTGATGATGGCCTCAAGGCGGCCTCGGAACCGGCTACAGGCCTTTGTCACTGTCCCCCGACTTAGGCCCCTAAAGGCATTTGTGATCCTGGCCTTCAGATCGTCTTTCATATTGCAGCTAGATCTGTTGGTGTCTCGTTTAACTGCGCCCCACACAAAGAAGTCGAGGGGGTTGCAGTCAGGCAAGCTGGGAGGCCAGATGTCAGGTGAAGTGTGGTCGACGAAGTTCTCTGACAGCCAGGCTTGGGTCTTTCGGCTGGTATGGCAGGGCGCTGAGTCTTGCTGCCACACGTACGGCCTACCTGCAGCTACCTGGTCAATCCAGGGCTTTACTACCTTGCTCAGAACACGGATGTAGCCATTGGTGTTCAGCTTGAGGCCCTCAGGGAAGAAGTGAGGTGGCATGACGTAACCTTGACTGCTGATGACACCTAAGACCAATATTGTCACTGGAAACTTTGTCTGTATGACTCTGGGCACGTCTTTGGATGAGACAGCGAGCCACCTGTTGTTCTGTGAGTTGATCTTCTGGTCTTGGCAGAAGTTTTTCTCGTAGGAGAAAAACCACAGCATGTCTGGCTCCAGTGGGTGTTTCAACTTGTTGATCAGCTTCTTTGCGTGCTTCAGTCGCTTTTCTTGCATCGCCTTTGACAGAAATTGTCCTTTCCTCATCTTGTATGAAACGTAGCGAATGTCTTCATGTACCACCAGCCTAATGAGCTTTTCATCCACGCCTTTCCCCCTTGCAATGGCACGCATCGACTTGCTAGGTTCATTGTTGATGATATCCTGAACTTCAGCGACGAACTCGAGCGGTCTAAAGGTGTCAGATCGTCGATCATGTTTTCCTCTCTGATGTTGCTTCGTAGTCGAATCCTGAATCTTCCAATTCCTTTCTGACCTTTTCCACCATTCTCCTGCTGACGCTGAGAAAGTCTGAAATTTCCTTATTTGTCCTCCCGGTGCAGATTCCAAGAAGAACTCCGTGTCTCTTCCACAAATTTGGAGGTTCAAAATTATTCATAATCAATTATTCTGAAAATAAATAATGGAAATATAGTCACTGTTTTTATGAAGACAAGAGTGACAACGGAAGTAAAAAAAATTTGCATAAAATTAGCAGTTGAAAATTGCGAACAAATATCATCCACACCCTGTATTATACACACACACTAGTGGAACATTCAAAATGAATCTGGTGAATCAGATAAAAAATGTTCATTTTCTTATTTCTAGTTCTATTGTCAGTGACACCCAATAAACTATTCTAGTGTTCTGCAATAAAAATTGAGTAAAAAGAAAAAAATAATTTCTTTTTTTCTATGAATGAATTCTCTTTCTAATATACTTTTCGTTTCATTTAATGTCTCACTGAGTTAAGAGTGATAGTGACTGTCCGTAAAATATAGATATAGTTCTCCAACGAATGTTACATACAACATACCATTGCCTTTACTGTATATCTGAAAGGTAAAATATATTTAATATTAAATAAATCGAGATATATTTCATTAAAAGAAAAAGGAGTAGGTTTGAATTCTATTTTATGTTATACAAACTGTGAAAGTAACTTAGAGATGTTCTCTCATTCATGTCAACCATCGTTCTAGGGAAACTGTGGACGATTAATGCCACATAGGAAACTCAACCATCTGAGATTAAACATGTAACTAGTAGAATCTAGCGATTAATAATAGGTCACGGTGTTTCCTAAGAACAATTGGTGACATTAACAAGGTATCTTCAATTTTACTTTCACTATTTTGCGCGTAAAATAACATTATCAACGACAGATCTGCCAACCTCTAAAAAGCCAAACGGGGAGTACCATGAAAAAAGGTGGCCCCAAAACGGGGAGATTTTACATAATGAAAGCTATACCATTTTCACAAAAGAAGACATCGCTCAGCCACTCCAAAGGCTATTGCAACTCTCCCCGTCGGACAACAAGCTTAGCGACATCGAGTTATGGCCCTTTGCGTTCCGAGTTCAAATCCCACCAAGGTTAGCTTTGCCTTTTATTCTTACAGGAGTTGATAAAATAAAGTACCAGTAATGCACTGGTGTCAATTTACTCGACTTTCCCCACCTCCCAAAATTGCTGGCCTTGTACCTATAGTAGAAACCATTATATTTGTAATGTTCTTCCGAACGAGCAATTTATGTTATTCGTGTATATATTTAAAACATATTTCTAATGTTATTTATACAACTGTGAATAAAAATTCTAAATATATATTTAAAAAATAACATTCACCTAAATAGATATGAGTTGAAAGATAAACTCTGTTTGATCTAGAGAAATGGCATGGATCTTACAATACAACGTACCATTATCTTTGTGGTAAATATGAAACATAAATAGGTTTAATATTAAATAAATTACATCTAGATCTCATTAAAAGAAAACGAGGAAACTACCATATTTTACGATAAGGAAATTTGGAAGTATTGTATAATTTGTGTATATAACTTTATTCAGCAAGAATTATAAACACTTAATAATTGTTTCATTTATTGGCCACAAGGCCCAAACACTTTCTTAATGTATATATTTCTACACACAAATAATATACACAATACTGTATAAAATAAGAGGTTTTATTCACAGTTGTATAAATAACATTAGAAATATGTTTTAAATACATAAATAACATTACAAATGTATAAATAACAAATTGCTGGCAATTCGTTCAGAAGATTATATATATAATGTCTTTGATAAACAATACTAATTACATTAATATTCCACATTTAGAAGTTAATCAGAAGTTAAAATGACCAAGTAATATTGTAACATTTACTCCAGTGAAACTTAACCTTATGTCAGTTTGATATCTTCAATAATCAGGACAAATTCATCATAAATTAAGACGGAACATTAAATTTAAATCAAATATGTGTAATTTTTTGATACAGAAATAAGGTTATATTTGATTTATGGTTATATTAAAATATACGATAGTACTCGCCTGCTGAATACTACGTTTTACCATGAAATCCTCTCTCAAAACTTAAATTCTCGGGTCCAACAGTTTGCACTCGCTTAAATTACAAATTCTCATACAGCCGTTTCATGGAAACCAGAATACGAAGTATATAATCGATTTTAATTATTGGTATCAATCACCATATATCCAAAAAAGATACAAATATGTCCATTTATTGAACACATACAATTATAGCTGTAAGGAGCAAACTTTTCACAAAACTGAAAAAGAGTTAGATCAGCTCCAATTTTGAGACACCCTATTAGAACTTCAATGAAGGTTAAATAAACGGAAAAAATGAAACGAAATTTCATTTCCCACTCTTAGTACGGCTGTTACTTAAATATAAATATATACACGTACATACATATATGATTACAGACGTACAGTAGTATGTATATATATATACATACATGCACACATATATATATGTTCGTATGGATTCACCGAACATTTATTATAATGTTCGGTGTGTTTGTAAACAAACATCCCGTATTAAGCCGTAGTGTCCAGCAACCATCGTTGCTCGTTGTTCAACACTGACAAATGAACGCTGTTCTAGTTTCAAGCTTATTAGCTATCGTCAGCAACGTATACCTTCCTGCCAGATTATTGAACGTATATACTTATATTATGCATATTAACGGCTGAGTAGCGCAATTTGCATATCGAGTGGGTTAATCGGCCGGGTGAACCGAAAACTATAAACGGAAAAAATGAAAAGAAATATCATTTCTGGCTCTTAGTACGGCTGTTACTTAAATATAAGTATGTACACATACATACATATATGTATACAGGCGTACAGTAGTATGTATATATATATAGACATACATGCACACATATATATATGTACGTACCGATTCACCGAACATTTATTATAATGCTGGTGTGTTTGTAAACAAACATCCCGTATTAAGCCGTAGTGTCAAGCAATCATCGTTGCTCGTTTGTTCAACACTGACAAAGGAACGGTGTACTAGTTTCAAGCTTATTAGCTATCGTCAGCAACGTATACCTTCCTGCCAGATTGTTGAACGTATATACTTACCTTATGTATATTAACGGCTGAGTAGCCCAATTTGCATATCGAGTGGGTTAAACAAACGAGCAACGATGGTTGCTGGACACTACCGACAATTTGCATATCGAGTGGGTTAATCAGCCGGGTGCACACCGAAAACTATAAACGGTAAAAATGAAACGAAATTTCATTTCCCACTCTTAGTATGGCTGTTACTTAAATATAAGTATGTACACGTACATACATATATGTATACAGACATACAGTAGTATGTATATATATATATATATATATATACATACATGCACACATATATATATGTACGTATGGATTCACCGAACATTTATTATAATGTTCGGTGTGTTTGTAAACAAACATCCCGTATTAAGCCGTAGTGTCCAGCAACCATCGTTGCTCGTTGTTCAACACTGACAAAGGAATGCTGTACTAGTTTCAAGCTTATTAGCTATCGTTTGCAACGTATACCTTCCTGCCAGATTGTTGAACGTATATACTTACCTTATGCATATTAACGGCTGAGTAGCCCAATTTGCATATCGAGTGGGTTAATCGGCCGGGTGCACCGACAACGATAAGCGGAAAAAATGAAACGAAATTTCATTTCCCACTCTTAGTACGGCTGTTACTTAAATATAAGTATGTACACATACATACATATATGTATACAGACGTACAGTATTATGTATATATACATACATACATGCACACATATATATATGTACGTATGGATCCACCGAATATTTATTATAATGCTCGGTGTGTTTGTAAACAAACATCCCGTATTAAGCCGTAGTGTGCAGCAATCATCGTTGCTCGTTTGTTCAACACTGACAAAGGAATGCTGTACTAGTTTCAAGCTTATTAGCTATCGTCAGCAACGTATACCTTCCTGCCAGATTGTTGAACGTATATAGTTACCTTATGCATATTAACGGCTGAGCAGCACAATTTGCATATCGAGTGGATTAATCGGCCGGGTGAACCGAAAACTATAAACGGAAAAAATGAAAAGAAATTTCATTTCCCACTCTTAGTACGGCTGTTACTTAAATATAAGTATGTACACGTACATACATATATGTATACAGACGTACAGTAATATATATATATATATATATATACATACATGCACACATATATATATGTACGTATGGATTCACCGAACATTTATTATAATGCTCGATGTGTTTGTAAACAAACATCCCGTATTAAGCCGTAGTGTCCAGCAACCATCGTTGCTCGTTTGTTCAACACTGACAAAGGAACGCTGTACTAGTTTCAAGCTTATTAGCTATCATCAGCAACGTATACCTTCCTGCCAGATTGTTGAACGTATATACTTACCTTATGCATATTAACTGCTGAGTAGCCTAGCCCAATTTGCATATCGAGTGGGTTAATCGGCCGGGTGCACCGAAAACGATAAACGGGAAAAATGAAACGAAATTTCATTTCCCAATCTTAGTACGGCTGTTATTTAAATATAAGTATGTACACGTACATACATATATGTATACAGACGTACAGTAGTATGTATATATACATACATGCACACATATATATATGTACGTATGGATTCACCGAACATTTATTATAATGCTCGGTGTGTTTGTAAACAAACATCTCGTATTAAGCCGTAGTGTCCAGCAACCATCGTAGCTCGTTTGTTCAACACTGACAAAGGAACGCTGTACTAGTTTCAAGCTTATTAGCTATCGTCAGCAACGTATACATTCCTGCCAGATTGTTGAACGTATATACTTACCTTATGAGTAGCCCAATTTGCATATCGAGTGGGTTAATCGGCCGGGTGCACCGAAAACGATAAACGGGAAAAATGAAACGAAATTTCATTTCCCACTCTTAGTATGGCTGTTACTTAAATATAAGTATGTACACGTACATACATATATGTTAACAGACGTACAGTAGTATGTATATATATATACATACATGCACACATATATATATGTATGTATGGATTGACCAAACATTTATTATAATGCTCGGTGTGTTTGTAAATAAACATCCCGTATTAAGCCGTAGTGTCCAGCAACCATCGTTGCTCGTTTGTTCAACACTGACAAAGGAACGCTATACTAGTTTCAAGCTTATTAGCTATCGTCAGCAACGTATATCTTCTGCCAGATTGTTGAACGTATATACTTACCTTATGCATATTAACAGCTGAGTAGCCCAATTTGCATATTGAGTGTGTAGCGGTTGTCTCCCTTGTTGTGACTCACAACCCCAATAGATTAACATCTAGACGGGAAGTAGAACCCTTTCTGTAACTTCCGGCAGAGCCCTATAAAACGAATAGCCTTCGGCTCTCTCCCTCTCATTCGCCCTTCCAGCGCCTGGCCTTCGCCAGGCGTCTTGCGTTTGCCTGTCAATCAAAACGGTAACTACTAACTTTGCTTCATTCTATCATCTATTACTTTGACATGCCAACTATACTGTTCTATATATATCCATGATTGTTAATTAAATATACACACAAACCATGTCTCCTTGTTACATTCATACAACCCAGTTCTTCGCTATATTGGTAACCCTGACGTGATACGAACACGCAGCCGTTCATCGCTATAAGTGGTCACCCCGAAAAAAAAAAAAAAAATAGCAGATTCTGGAGTTGTGTGAGTAACATTACGAATACACAGCAAATTTATTGACAAACTATGAAAATACTCAGTAAAAGAAACGAACACACCACGCACATGTGAAATTTTCGCACAGACAGACTTTTTCTCTCACGCATCAACTAACTGTCGCATTTCACGATATATATATATGTTTCTCGTTTCTTACAACGAACACTTTCAAAACAAAAAAAAAAAAAAAGAAATTTGATATTCTTTAAAAAACATTTCAACAGGAACATTTATTTTCGATGAACCATTGCCTTTTTTTTTCATCGTTTTCTTCATCGTTCAAGTTTTTTTTTCAAAAGTTCACACCAATAATTATGCTAAGTGAAGCCTTTCTTTTTCATCATTGTCACTTTCACACTTGCACTATCATTTTCTCGCGCGTTAGAAATATTATTTTTTCAATCTAACTTATCCTTGTATTGGCACGTGTAGGCAGCACAAATTCTCAACTCACGGAGATATCTCTACTCACAGAGATAGCCGCACGCCAGAGATAACGTTTCTCGCCAAGGATTCTTCAGCCTTAAGCTATATTCTCCTATTTGCCGGTTTAAAAATTTACCACGTAAATTTGCCGTTGAAAACTGCGCATTTATTCAGAATGCTTATTTCTTTGGTCGCTGGCCTCTTGACCCTTCCAGGTCAACGCATTCTCAACATCGACCATCAACTTCAGCTGTTATTTCTAGCACTTTGCGCAACTCATTTTTTCTTAAAAAAATTTTTTTACTGTGAATTTAAACACCGAATACGCTCACTCCGCGAGACAACATTCACAGCAACACAGCTTCACCAACAACCAAAACCAGCAGAACAAGCCAGAGAATTTATTTTTGCAGCACTCTTCCTGTGAGAAAATCCATTCGGAGGTTGGAAATTTCACGATATACCACAGAACAGAAACCACCTGCATTCATTCTCTGGAACACACTTTCTTTCCTGCTGTCATGTGATTGCACACCTGTGAACTATATTTTGTACATTTGAACTTTGAGCTCTTCTCTTACTTTATTACATTGTATCTTTGGGTGATGGATAGATGGATGTCCAGTTGTTCTCTGGCCAAGAGCGGTTGGCTACCTTGATATCTATCATTGATTTTTGCAAACATTCTTTTGTCGTAATTTTCATGCCTGTTACAATATTCTCGCCAACTTGCTACATATGTCATGCGATTTTTATATTCTAAAATTCTGGCGGGAGGTTATATAGCGGTTGTCTCCCTTGTTGTGACTCACAACCCCAATAGATTAACATCTAGACGGGAAGTAGAACCCTTTCTGTAACTTCCGGCAGAGCCCTATAAAACGAATAGCTCTTGGCTTTCTCTCTCTCTCATTTGCCCTTCCGGCGCCAGGCCTTCGCCAGGCGTCTCGCGTTTGCCTGGCAATCAAAACGGTAACTACTAACTTTGCTTCATTCTATCATCTATTACTTTGACAATCCAACTATACTGTTCTATATATCACCATGATTGTTAATTAAATATTATACACACAAACCATGTCTCCTTGTTACATTCATACAACCCAGTATCTTCGCTATAAGTGGGTTAATCGGCCGAGTGTACCGAAAACGATAAACGGCCGATTAACCACTCGATATGCAAATTGGGCTACTCAGCCGTTAATATGCGGGGTGTTCGGTAGTTTTTCTAGGTTGCCGCCCTTGATGTTTTAAAAACCAGAATTAGACGTTTAGTTTACTTAGTGAGACTCCGCCCCTATCCTATTTATTTTAAAACATGAGATTTTTTGTCATGTATGTTTTTTTGGCACTTACAATGCTATTAGCTGTCAGTCCAAGCAGCCGATGGAAACAGGCGAAGGTGACGTCACTCCTCAAACATCGTTTATTTCCGTAAGTGGAGTTTTCACGCGTTTTTTGGCGAGAGAGAGGCGGAGGGGGGAGTGAGAGGGGAAGAGAGAGGGAAGACTTAAAAGGGCCAAATTAGAAAACAAGTCATGGTTATAAAGCATATCGATGTAAGTGGAGTTACTTAAATGAAAATATAGGTGGCCTTTAAAAGGGCCAAATTAGAAAACAAATTTAAGTTCATTAGAAAACAAATCATGGTTATCAAATAAATTTGATTTATTCATTTATATTTTCATTATTCACCAACCTTATTGATGACGGATATGTTCTAATAACTTTTGGAAAATTTCTCCTTTAAATTCATACCGCCACATGAATTCAATGAGATGGGTTTGAAGCAAATTTCTGGCTGTCCCGTTTTCCCTTTTATTCCTATTTTTTACATGTTTCCACAAGCATTCTATGTGATTCGTTGTGGCAAATGTTACTGGATCAACAAAATTGATCGAATGGTTCACGGTCAAATGTTGATAGCCTAGCTGATCGATCGTATTATAGGAATGCCATAGATAAGATATTATGGTTGTCCCTGGCAATATACGATCCTGTATAATGGTTAAAAGTGGCTCCGCTGTCCTGTCTTCTACTGCTATTAAAATACATCTTCTGGTACTTCTTTCCAAAGCACCCAAAACCCACCGTGTTTTCACAGAATGGCCACGATGGTATTTCCTTCTCACGAATGCGCTTTCATCAATCTCGACAATTCGGTTTGGCCCGCCAAGCTTAATGTTTTGTGCCACATAGTACTCTGCACATACATCACGGCAAAAAATTTTGCCAATCTGCTTCGGCCACATTCGCGATACGACATTCCTCTGAAATCTTCTTTTGCCCCAAAATATATCAACTATTTCACACTTCAAATTGCTATTTTCTAATAGAAACCTGTTTTCTACATGGTCTTTTACATGACCAGATAATCCCATCTGACACATTTTGTTTCGCTACTTCCAACATACGTTGACCACATGAAGGGCAGACCTTTTGTGTATTCAGAAGTCCTTGAATTTTCAACCAATTGACGGTATCTGCTGTAGTAGCGGTAGCGATGGAAAGATCGCGATGGTTAATTCCCTTAACACTTGGATATATTATAGAACTCATTTTTCAACTTGCAGATGCGTGTATTATCACAAAGTGAAGATTAAAGTTTATTTATTTACACGTGGTGTTGGTGGTGATTGTTGCTGATTGTTGGGGATTGTCTCCATGGGCACTGTATCCATGCTTTTGAATAAGGTTGGTGAAAATAATTTGTTTTCTAAACATTTCTTCATAAATATATAAGGTTGGTGAAAAAAATTTGATAACCATATATTTTCATTTAAGTTAACTCCACTGTTGGTGAAAATGGCTTGTTTTTTTATATTGATAACCATAACTATGA
>OZ024742.1:375883704-376171204 GCA_964016885.1 Eledone cirrhosa
GCAGGGAGGTATGGAAGGTCTCCTGTCTATCTAGACACTCAGTAGAGAGGAGGGAGGTATGGAAGGTCTCCTGTCTATCTAGAAATTCATTAGAGAGCAGGGAGGTATGGAAGGTCTCCTGTCTATCTAGACACTCACTAGAGAGTAGGGAGGTATGGATGGTCTCCTGTCTATCTAAACACTCACTAGAGAGCAGGGAGGTATGGAAGGTCTCCTGTCTATCTAGATATTAACAAGAGAGGAGGGAGGTATGGAAGGTCTCCTGTCTGCCTAGACACTCAGTAGAGAGGAGGGAGGTATGGAAGGTCTCCTGTCTATCTAGAAATTCACTAGAGAGCAGGGAGGTATGGAAGGTCTCCTGTCTATCTAGATATTAACAAGAGAGGAGGGAGGTATGGAAGGTCTCCTGTCTATCTAGAAATTCACTAGAGAGCAGGGAGGTATGGAAGGTCTCCTGTCTATCTAGATATTAACAAGAGAGGAGGGAGGTATGGAAGGTCTCCTGTCTATCTAGATATTAACAAGAGAGGAGGGAGGTATGGAAGGTCTCCTGTCTATCTAGAAATTCACTAGAGAGCAGGTAGGTATGGAAGGTCTCCTGTCTATCTAGACACTCAGTAGAGAGCAGGGAGGTATGGAAGGTCTCCTGTCTATCTAGACACTCAGTAGAGAGCAGGGAGGTATGGAAGGTCTCCTGTCTATCTAGACACTCACTAGAGAGCAGGGAGGTATGGAAGGTCTCCTGTCTATCTAGATATTAACAAGAGAGGTGGGAGGTATGGAAGGTCTCCTGTCTGCCTAGACACTCACTAGAGTGCAGGGAGGTATGGAAGTTCTCCTGTCTATCTAGACACTCAGTAGAGAGCAGGGTGGTATGGAAGGTCTCCTGTCTATCTAGACACTCAGTAGAGAGCAGGGAGGTATGGAAGGTCTCCTGTCTATCTAGACACTCACTAGAGTGCAGGGAGGTATGGAAGTTCTCCTGTCTATCTAGACACTCACTAGAGAGCAGGGAGGTATGGAAGGTCTCCTGTCTATCTAGAAACTCACTAGAGTGCAGGGAGGTATGGAAGTTCTCCTGTCTATCTAGACACTCACTAGAGAGCAGGGACGTATGGAAGGTCTCCTGTCTATTTAGACACTCAGTAGAGAGCAGGGAGGTATGAAAGGTCTCCTGTCTATCTAGACATTCACTAGAGAGCAGGGAGGTATGGAAGGTCTCCTGTCTATTTAGACAGTCAGTAGAGTGCAGGGAGGTATGTAAGGTCTCCTGTCTATCTAGACACTCAGTAGAGAGGAGGGAGGTATGGAAGGTCTCCTGTCTATCTAGACACTCACTAGAGAGCAGGGAGATATGGAAGGTCTGCTGTCTATCTAGACACTCAGGAGAGAGCAGGGAGGTATGGAAGGTCTCCTGCCTATTTAGACACTCAGTAGAGAGGAGGGAGGTATGGAAGGTCTCCTGTCTATCTAGAAATTCACTAGAGAGCAGGGAGGTATGGAAGGTCTCCTGTCCATCTAGACACTCACTAGAGAGTAGGGAGGTATGGATGGTCTCCCGTCTATCTAAACACTTACTAGAGAGCAGGGAAGTATGGAAGGTCTCCTGTCTATCTAGACATTCACTAGAGAGCAGGGAGGTATGGAAGGTCTGCTGTCTATCTAGACACTCACTAGAGTGCAGGGAGGTATGGAAGGTCTCCTGTCTATCTAGACACTCAGTAGAGAGGAGGGAGGTATGGAAGGTCTCCTGTCTATCTAGAAATTCACTAGAGAGCAGGGAGGTATGGAAGGTCTCCTGTCTATCTAGACACTCACTAGAGAGTAGGGAGGTATGGATGGTCTCCTGTCTATCTAAACACTCACTAGAGAGCAGGGAAGTATGGAAGGTCTCCTGTCTATCTAGACACTCACTAGAGTGCAGGGAGGTATGGAAGGTCTCCTGTCTATCTAGACACTCACTAGAGAGCAGGGAGGTATGGAAGGTCTCCTGTCTATCTAGATATTAACAAGAGAGGAGGGAGGTATGGAAGGTCTCCTGTCTATCTAGAAATTCACTAGAGAGCAGGGAGGTATGGAAGGTCTCCTGTCTATCTAGATATTAACAAGAGAGGAGGGAGGTATGGAAGGTCTCCTGTCTATCTAGACATTCAGTAGAGAGGAGGGAGGTATGGAAGGTCTCCTGTCTATCTAGAAATTCACTAGAGAGCAGGGAGGTATGGAAGGTCTCCTGTCTATCTAGACACTCAGTAGAGAGCAGGGAGGTATGGAAGGTCTCCTGTCTATCTAGACACGCAGTAGAGAGCAGGGAGGTATGGAAGGTCTCCTGTCTATCTAGACACTCAGTAGAGAGCAGGGAGGTATGGAAGGTCTCCTGTCTATCTAGACACTCACTAGAGTGCAGGGAGGTATGGAAGTTCTCCTGTCTATCTAGACACTCACTAGAGAGCAGGGAGGTATGGAAGGTCTCCTGTCTATCTAGACACTCAGTAGAGAACAGAGAGGTATGGAAGGTCTCCTGTCTATCTACACACCCAGTAGAGAGGAGGGAGGTATGTAAGGTCTCCTGTCTATCTAGACACTCAGTAGAGAGTAGGGAGGTCTCCTGTCTATCAAGACACTCACTAGAGAGCAGGGAGGTATGGAAGGTCTCCTGTCTATCTAGACACTCACTAGAGAGCAGGGACGTATGGAAGGTCTCCTGTCTATTTAGACACTCAGTAGAGAGCAGGGAGGTATGAAAGGTCTCCTGTCTATCTAGACATTCACTAGAGAGCAGGGAGGTATGGAAGGTCTCCTGTCTATTTAGACAGTCAGTAGAGTGCAGGGAGGTATGTAAGGTCTCCTGTCTATCTAGACACTCAGTAGAGAGGACGGAGGTATGGAAGGTCTCGTGTCTATTTAGACATTCACTGGAGAGCAGGGAGGTATGGAAGGTCTCCTGTCTATCTAGACACTCACTAGAGAGCAGGGAGGTATGGAAGGTCTCCTGTCTATCTAGACATTCACTAGAGAGCAGGGAGGTATGGAAGGTCTCCTGTCTATCTAGACATTCACTAGAGAGCAGGGAGGTATGGAAGGTCTCCTGTCTATCTAGACACTCACTAGAGAGTAGGGAGGTATGGATGGTCTCCTGTCTATCTAAACACTCACTAGAGAGCAGGGAGGTATGGAAGGTCTCCTGTCTATCTAGACATTCACTAGAAAAGCAGGGAGGTATGGAAGGTCTCCTGTCTGCCTAGACACTCACTAGAGAGCAGGCAGGTATGGAAGGTCTCCTGTCTATCTAGACACTCACTAGAGAGCAGGGAGGTATGGAAGGTCTCCTGTCTATTTAGACACTCAGTAGAGAGCAGGGAGGTATGGAAGGTCTCCTGTCTATCTAGACACTCAGTAGAGAGCAGGGAGGTATGGAAGGTCTCCTGTCTATCTAGACACTCACTAGAGAGCAGGGACGTATGGAAGGTCTCCTGTCTATTTAGACACTCAGTAGAGAGCAGGGAGGTATGGAAGGTCTCCTGTCTATCTAGACACTCAGTAGAGAGCAGAGAGGTATGGAAGGTCTCCTGTCTATCTAGAGACTCACTAGAGAGAAGGGAGGTATGGAAGGTCTCCTGTCTATTTAGACACTCACTAGAGAGCAGGGAGGTATGGAAGGTCTCCTGTCTATCTAGACACTCACTAGAGAGCAGGGACGTATGGAAGGTCTCCTGTCTATCTAGACACTCACTAGAGAGTAGGGAGGTATGGAAGGTCTTCTTTCTATCTAGACACTCACTAGAGAGCAGGGAGGTATGGATGGTCTCCTGTCTATCTAAACACTCACTAGAGAGCAGGGAGGTATGGAAGGTCTCCTGTCTATCTAGACACTCACTAGAGAGCAGGGACGTATGGAAGGTCTCCTGTCTATTTAGACACTCACTAGAGAGCAGGGAGGTATGGAAGGTCTCCTGTCTATCTAGACACTCAGTAGAGAGCAGGGTGGTATGGAAGGTCTCCTGTCTATCTAGACACTCACTAGAGAGCAGGGAGGTATGGAAGGTCTCCTGTCTATCTAGACATTCACTAGAGATCAGGGAGGTATGGAAGGTCTCCTGTCTATCTAGACACTCACTAGAGAGGAGGGAGGTATGGAAGGTCTCCTGTCTATTTAGACACTCACTAGAGAGCAGGGAGGTATGGAAGGTCTCCTGTCTATCTAGACACTCACTAGAGAGCAGGGACGTATGGAAGGTCTCCTGTCTATTTAGACACTCAGTAGAGAGCAGGGAGGTATGAAAGGTCTCCTGTCTATCTAGACATTCACTAGAGAGCAGGGAGGTATGGAAGGTCTCCTGTCTATTTAGACAGTCAGTAGAGTGCAGGGAGGTATGTAAGGTCTCCTGTCTATCTAGACACTCAGTAGAGGGGAGGGAGGTATGGAAGGTCTCCTGTCTATCTAGACATTCACTAGAGAGCAGGGAGGTATGGAAGGTCTCCTGTCTATCTAGACACTCACTAGAGAGCAGGGAGGTATGGAAGGTCTCCTGTCTATCTAGACATTCACTAGAGAGCAGGGAGGTATGGAAGGTCTCCTGTCTATCTAGACATTCACTAGAGAGCAGGGAGGTATGGAAGGTCTCCTGTCTATCTAGACACTCACTAGAGAGTAGGGAGGTATGGATGGTCTCCTGTCTATCTAAACACTCACTAGAGAGCAGGGAGGTATGGAAGGTCTCCTGTCTATCTAGACATTCACTAGAGAGCAGGGAGGTATAGAAGGTCTCCTGTTTGTCTAGACACTCACTAGAGAGCAGGCAGGTATGGAAGGTCTCCTGTCTATCTAGACACTCACTAGAGAGCAGGGAGGTATGGAAGGTCTCCTGTCTATGTAGACACTCACTAGAGAGCAGGGAGGTATGGAAGGTCACCTGTCTAACTAGACACTCACTAGAGAGCAGGGAAGTATGGAAGGTCTCCTGTCTATCTAGACACTCACTAGAGAGCAGGGAGGTATGGAAGGTCTTCTGTCTATCTAGATACTCACTAGAGAGCAGGGTGGTATGGATGGTCTCCTGTCTATCTAGACACTCAGTAGAGAACAGAGAGGTATGGAAGGTCTCCTGTCTATCTACACACCCAGTAGAGAGGAGGGAGGTATGTAAGGTCTCCTGTCTATCTAGACACTCAGTAGAGAGTAGGGAGGTCTCCTGTCTATCAAGACACTCACTAGAGAGCAGGGAGGTATGGAAGGTCTCCTGTCTATCTAGACACTCACTAGAGAGCAGGGACGTATGGAAGGTCTCCTGTCTATTTAGACACTCAGTAGAGAGCAGGGAGGTATGAAAGGTCTCCTGTCTATCTAGACATTCACTAGAGAGCAGGGAGGTATGGAAGGTCTCCTGTCTATTTAGACAGTCAGTAGAGTGCAGGGAGGTATGTAAGGTCTCCTGTCTATCTAGACACTCAGTAGAGAGGACGGAGGTATGGAAGGTCTCGTGTCTATTTAGACATTCACTGGAGAGCAGGGAGGTATGGAAGGTCTCCTGTCTATCTAGACACTCACTAGAGAGCAGGGAGGTATGGAAGGTCTCCTGTCTATCTAGACATTCACTAGAGAGCAGGGAGGTATGGAAGGTCTCCTGTCTATCTAGACATTCACTAGAGAGCAGGGAGGTATGGAAGGTCTCCTGTCTATCTAGACACTCACTAGAGAGTAGGGAGGTATGGATGGTCTCCTGTCTATCTAAACACTCACTAGAGAGCAGGGAGGTATGGAAGGTCTCCTGTCTATCTAGACATTCACTAGAAAAGCAGGGAGGTATGGAAGGTCTCCTGTCTGCCTAGACACTCACTAGAGAGCAGGCAGGTATGGAAGGTCTCCTGTCTATCTAGACACTCACTAGAGAGCAGGGAGGTATGGAAGGTCTCCTGTCTATTTAGACACTCAGTAGAGAGCAGGGAGGTATGGAAGGTCTCCTGTCTATCTAGACACTCAGTAGAGAGCAGGGAGGTATGGAAGGTCTCCTGTCTATCTAGACACTCACTAGAGAGCAGGGACGTATGGAAGGTCTCCTGTCTATTTAGACACTCAGTAGAGAGCAGGGAGGTATGGAAGGTCTCCTGTCTATCTAGACACTCAGTAGAGAGCAGAGAGGTATGGAAGGTCTCCTGTCTATCTAGAGACTCACTAGAGAGAAGGGAGGTATGGAAGGTCTCCTGTCTATTTAGACACTCACTAGAGAGCAGGGAGGTATGGAAGGTCTCCTGTCTATCTAGACACTCACTAGAGAGCAGGGACGTATGGAAGGTCTCCTGTCTATCTAGACACTCACTAGAGAGTAGGGAGGTATGGAAGGTCTTCTTTCTATCTAGACACTCACTAGAGAGCAGGGAGGTATGTATGGTCTCCTGTCTATCTAAACACTCACTAGAGAGCAGGGAGGTATGGAAGGTCTCCTGTCTATCTAGACACTCACTAGAGAGCAGGGACGTATGGAAGGTCTCCTGTCTATTTAGACACTCACTAGAGAGCAGGGAGGTATGGAAGGTCTCCTGTCTATCTAGACACTCAGTAGAGAGCAGGGTGGTATGGAAGGTCTCCTGTCTATCTAGACACTCACTAGAGAGCAGGGAGGTATGGAAGGTCTCCTGTCTATCTAGACATTCACTAGAGATCAGGGAGGTATGGAAGGTCTCCTGTCTATCTAGACACTCACTAGAGAGGAGGGAGGTATGGAAGGTCTCCTGTCTATTTAGACACTCACTAGAGAGCAGGGAGGTATGGAAGGTCTCCTGTCTATCTAGACACTCACTAGAGAGCAGGGACGTATGGAAGGTCTCCTGTCTATTTAGACACTCAGTAGAGAGCAGGGAGGTATGAAAGGTCTCCTGTCTATCTAGACATTCACTAGAGAGCAGGGAGGTATGGAAGGTCTCCTGTCTATTTAGACAGTCAGTAGAGTGCAGGGAGGTATGTAAGGTCTCCTGTCTATCTAGACACTCAGTAGAGGGGAGGGAGGTATGGAAGGTCTCCTGTCTATCTAGACATTCACTAGAGAGCAGGGAGGTATGGAAGGTCTCCTGTCTATCTAGACACTCACTAGAGAGCAGGGAGGTATGGAAGGTCTCCTGTCTATCTAGACATTCACTAGAGAGCAGGGAGGTATGGAAGGTCTCCTGTCTATCTAGACATTCACTAGAGAGCAGGGAGGTATGGAAGGTCTCCTGTCTATCTAGACACTCACTAGAGAGTAGGGAGGTATGGATGGTCTCCTGTCTATCTAAACACTCACTAGAGAGCAGGGAGGTATGGAAGGTCACCTGTCTAACTAGACACTCACTAGAGAGCAGGGACGTATGGAAGGTCTCCTGTCTATTTAGACACTCAGTAGAGAGCAGGGAGGTATGAAAGGTCTCCTGTCTATCTAGACATTCACTAGAGAGCAGGGAGGTATGGAAGGTCTCCTGTCTATGTAGACACTCACTAGAGAGCAGGGAGGTATGGAAGGTCACCTGTCTAACTAGACACTCACTAGAGAGCAGGGAAGTATGGAAGGTCTCCTGTCTATCTAGACACTCACTAGAGAGCAGGGAGGTATGGAAGGTCTTCTGTCTATCTAGATACTCACTAGAGAGCAGGGTGGTATGGATGGTCTCCTGTCTATCTAGACACTCACTAGAGAGCAGGGAGGTATGGAAGGTCTCCTGTCTATCTAGACACTCACTAGAGAGCAGGGAGGTATGGAAGGTCTCCTGTCTATCTAGACACTCACTAGAGAGCAGGGAGGTATGGAAGGTCTCCTGTCTGCCTAGACAGTCACTAGAGAGCAGGCAGGTATGGAAGGTCTCCTGTCTATCTAGACGCTCACTAGAGAGCAGGGAGGTATGGAAGGTCTCCTGTCTATCTAGACACTCACTAGAGAGCAGGGAGGTATGGAAGGTCTCCTGTCTATTTAGACACTCAGTAGAGAGCAGGGAGGTATGGAAGGTCTCCTGTCTATCTAGACACTCAGTAGAGAGCAGGGAGGTATGGAAGGTCTCCTGTCTATCTAGACACTCACTAGAGAGCAGGGAGGTATGGAAGGTCTCCTGTCTATTTAGACACTCAGTAGAGAGCAGGGAGGTATGGAAGGTCTCCTGTCTATCTAGACACTCAGTAGAGAGCATGGAGGTATGGAAGGTCTCCTGTCTATCTAGACACTCACTAGAGAGCAGGGACGTATGGAAGGTCTCCTGTCTATTTAGACACTCAGTAGAGAGCAGGGAGGTATGGAAGGTCTCCTGTCTATCTAGACACTCAGTAGAGAGCAGAGAGGTATGGAATGTCTCCTGTCTATCTAGAGACTCACTAGAGAGAAGGGAGGTATGGAAGGTCTCCTGTCTATTTAGACACTCACTAGAGAGCAGGGAGGTATGGAAGGTCTCCTGTCTATCTAGACACTCACTAGAGAGCAGGGACGTATGGAAGGTCTCCTGTCTATCTAGACACTCACTAGAGAGTAGGGAGGTATGGAAGGTCTTCTTTCTATCTAGACACTCACTAGAGAGCAGGGAGGTATGGATGGTCTCCTGTCTATCTAAACACTCACTAGAGAGCAGGGAGGTATGGAAGGTCTCCTGTCTATCTAGACACTCAGTAGAGAGCAGGGTGGTATGGAAGGTCTCCTGTCTATCTAGACACTCACTAGAGAGCAGGGAGGTATGGAAGGTCTCCTGTCTATCTAGACATTCACTAGAGAGCAGGGAGGTATGGAAGGTCTCCTGTCTATCTAGACACTCACTAGAGAGGAGGGAGGTATGGAAGGTCTCCTGTCTATTTAGACACTCACTAGAGAGCAGGGAGGTATGGAAGGTCTCCTGTCTATCTAGACACTCAGTAGAGAGCAGGGAGGTATGGAAGGTCTCCTGTCTATCTAGACACTCACTAGAGAGCAGGGAGGTATGGAAGGTCTCCTGTCTATCTAGACATTCACTAGAGAGCAGGGAGGTATGGAAGGTCTCCTGTCTATCTAGACACTCACTAGAGAGGACGGAGGTATGGAAGGTCTCCTGTCTATTTAGACACTCACTAGAGAGCAGGGAGGTATGGAAGGTCTCCTGTCTATCTAGACACTCAGTAGAGAGCAGGGAGGTATGGAAGGTCTCCTGTCTATCTAGACACTCACTGGAGAGCAGGGAGGTATGGAAGGTCTCCTGTCTATCTAGACATTCACTAGAGAGCAGGGAGGTATGGAAGGTCTCCTGTCTATCTAGACACTCAGTAGAGAGCAGGGAGGTATGGAAGGTCTCCTGTCCATCTAGAGACTCATTAGAGAGCAGGAAGGTATGGAAGGTCTCCTGTCCATCTAGACACTCACTAGAGAGGAGGGAGGTATGGAAGGTCTCCTGTCTATTTAGACACTCACTAGAGAGCAGGGAGGTATGGAAGGTCTCCTGTCTATCTAGACACTCACTAGAGAGCAGGAAGGTATGGAAGGTCTCCTGTCCATCTAGACACTCACTAGAGAGGAGGGAGGTATGGAAGGTCTCCTGTCTATCTAGACACTCAGTAGAGAGCAGGGAGGCATGGAAGTGTGATGGAGGTCCCAAGCCCAATTGAAAGTCAATAGCTCTGCTTGAGTACTGTCTTAGTTTGTGATGTTTGTGACGACACATCCAATCGTTGCTAGTAGAGAAAACAAACATTACCTGATGATGACGATGACCCTTCCTGTATTTTCTATTCACCCTCTACTAACCCAGCTAATGTGAAACTTGAATCTTTTGTCAACCCTGATTATTTTCAAAATTATTTGAAAACAATAGGAAGAGTCTTTCAGCAGAAATATGATAACGAAAGGATTAAAAAAATATATAGTTTTAGAATAAAGAAAAACAGCAAATACCTTGTATATGTTTTATCTTTTCACAGAGTGATTCAAAAGATTCTACAGAATCAAAATATATTGAAGGATCTTCAAGTTCATCATTGAATAATTTTTCTGAAGATAAAAGAAATTTAAAGAAAAGACAAGAAAATTCTCAAATTAATAGGAATTAATTGCCAAACACAATCACAAACATGGAGAGCATTTATTTTCAGACATAATTCAGGAATGATATAAATATTTATTGTGAACTATAAACAAAGAACTTGCCTTAAGAAGCATTGGAAAAATGTTAAAATGTAGTTGCCATAACGAAAATGACTATGATAATAGTCAATTTCTATAAATGTTTCTAAAATGAAATTATGTTGGAATATTTTAGTATAAATACAAGGAGTAACGTTACTCAAAAGACCCTTTGGAGGAACCCCTTTTTGGTCACTTGTATTCGCAATCATATTCTTTTGGTCATTACCCAAGATTCATGACCATAGATAAGGGTTGGCATGAATACTGAAATAAATATAGTGAGTTTGGCTTTCACACCTGCCTCCCTTCTGGTTACTGAATGCTGAAGCTGACCCATTACTTCACCATCTCCTGTAATTCTTGCACTTAATTCAGCCTCCTGCCTTCCATCACTCATGAACACGGCCTCCTTTTTTCATTATTTAATATATTTTCTATCGAGTAACACTACTCTAAAGACCTTTCAGAGGAACCCTATTTCGGTTGCTTGTATTCACAATCATATTCTTTTGGTCATTAACCAACATTCATGACCAACCCTTGGGTTAAAAATAATAACAACATCAATGTTTTAAGCATAGAAAGATATTCAACCAACAACCATGACTTTCACAACAGTTGCCAGAAGATGTTTTGTTAGCAGATGTCAAACCTTGATTTTGTAAAGAAATCAAAACTAAGTTATTAATATACCTGTCTGTTTATCTATGTCAATATTTTCTTGGGCAAATTGTTCAGCTGCCCCTAAATGAAGTTTCTCATCAATTTCACATTCCTGTTGAGGTTGTGTAACAATTCCTGATTCCACTATTTCTTCCAGATGTCTGTCCCTATCACATTCTAATCTATTACAAGTTGTGTCCTGGTGACATGTCTCAGAACATATCTTTGGTGACATCTCATTCACATAACTTTTACAGAATTGGGGTCCAGTTTCTGAAAGAAGAGAATTGAAACTTATAGAAAAAATATATAAGAAAGAATAAAAAAAACTAGCAGGGAATGTAATACAAGTAAAAATCTAAAAGTATAAAGTCTTTCTCAGGCAGGTATTTATCGTGGTTTCATTGGTGTTCAGCAACTGAGAGTACAAGACTGCCTCCTCCTCCTCCCACAGAAAAGACGCCAGTCCATTGCAGGGTTAAACCCCTAGTTACTGCTGGTACTCATTTTCAGCTGAGTATACTGGAACAACAAGGAGTGCTGGAGTTTCCCTCTAATAATTGTTGAGGCAAGTCAACAACACACTTGCATTGTTACTGCAGGTGATAGTGAAGCTAAGACACTGGAATAGCCAAGCACTATTGTGGACATCACAAGGATCATGAGCTGAATACCTTAAACACTAACCCATACACCTTCACACTAGGAGGTCTAATAAGACTAAATAATGTTTAAAGTTGTCTCTTATAATAATAATATAATAATAATGAAATTATTGTGTACAGTACTCAGGTGCAGGTATAGTACATAGAATAATGTACAAATGTCAGGGAAATGAACAGTGTACGAGTAATGAAATGCATGTGCG
Source organism: Eledone cirrhosa (assembly GCA_964016885.1). Lineage (NCBI taxonomy): Eukaryota > Metazoa > Mollusca > Cephalopoda > Octopoda > Eledonidae > Eledone > Eledone cirrhosa. Next base: position 375,895,333 of record OZ024742.1, read on the forward strand.
TGTGTGTATGGAGGGGGGTATCAGGTATAGTGTTGGTGAATCTCAGGAAGCATGGAGGTTTTAAAGGATGCAGTGTCTCGACAGCTAACAACAGATGCAGGTAGTTTGTTCCATGCTTCAGCAACTCTGAGCGTGAAAAATGTTTCAGAAAGTCATGGGAGCTGTGCTGTTTTCTGACTTTGTTGGCATGCCCACATGTGTTAAACACATGGAAATCAAAAAGGTGCTAGAATGATCAAAATATTAGTTATTGGGCTAATATCTGTAATTAGTACTTCATACTAATTTTTTTATTAGTTTTTTGGGGGGTGACCATTGAATTAAATATATTGATACTTAATTACTGCTCTTGTGACCTTAGCCTCTGAGAGATTAGTCACCACTCCCAGATGCTTCTCATGTACATCTGATGATTGTGATCGGGTTGTGGAGATTAGCAAGGTATTCTCTCCACCTCACAAAGATGCACCTATCTTTAGAGAGGAGAACCCCAGATGCGTTCTTGATAGCAGGTAGCAAGCTGGCAATAGATAATAAAACCTGCTAACAAAAACAGCAGACCTCGTTCTTGAAGAACTTCTGAACTGATGGGCCATAGGTCTACCTGGTGATGGATGAAGATGAAGATTTAACTAGTGATGACCTTTGTACAGGTACACAACACAGTAGGTGGAGTAGTAAGATATGAACCTATTGTCATGACTCAAACTTCACAGCCATCATGATCATCAACATCATTTTATGTTATGTTGGCATGGGTTGGATGGGTTGTCATGGTCAGAGGGACCAACCTTGTTGATTACATTCCATTTTTTGGCTTGGTTTCTTACAGCTGGATGTAAACCATCATTACAGTGTATGGGGTGTATTTTATCAGGGCAGCATCACTAATACTTTACTGGGTTTATGGGGTGTATTTTATCATGGCACCATCACTAATACTTTACTGGGTTTATGGGGTGTATTTTATCAGGGCAGCATCACTAATACTTTACTGGGTTTATGGGGTGTATTTTATCATGGCACCATCACTAATACTTTACTGGGTTTATGGGGTGTATTTTATCAGGGCAGCATCACTAATACTTTACTGGGTTTATGGGGTGTATTTTATCATGGCACCATCACTAATACTTTACTGGGTTTATGGGGTGTATTTTATCAGGGCAGCATCACTAATACTTTACTGGGTTTATGGGGTGTATTTTATCATGGCACCATCACTAATACTTTACTGGGTTTATGGGGTGTATTTTATCAGGGCAGCATCACTAATACTTTACTGGGTTTATGGGGTGTATTTTATCATGGCACCATCACTAATACTTTACTGGGTTTATGGGGTGTATTTTATCAGGGCAGCATCACTAATACTTTACTGGGTTTATGGGGTGTATTTTATCATGGCACCATCATTAATACTTTACTGGGTTTATGGGGTGTATTTTATCAGGGCACCAGCATTAATACTTTACTGAGTGTATGGGGTGTATTTTATCATGGCACCAGCACTAATACTTTACTGGGTTTATGGGGTGTATTTTATCAGGGCACCAGCACTAATACTTTAGTGGGTTTATGGGGTGTATTTTATCAGGGCACCAGCATTAATACTTTACTGGGTGTATGGGGTGTATTTTATAATGGCACCATCACTAATACTTTACTGAGTGTATGGGGTGTATTTTATCATGGCACCAGCACTAATACTTTACTGAGTGTATGGGGTGTATTTTATCATGGCACCAGCATTAATACTTTACTGAGTGTATGGGGTGTATTTTATCATGGCACCAGCACTAATACTTTACTGAGTGTATGGGGTGTATTTTATCATGGCACCGGCACTAATACTTTACTGAGTGTATGGGGTGTATTTTATCATGGCACCAGCACTAATACTTTACTGAGTGTATGGGGTGTATTTTATAATGGCACCATCACTAATACTTTACTGAGTGTATGGGGGTGTATTTTATCATGGCACCAGCACTAATACTTTACTGAGTGTATGGGGTGTATTTTATCATGGCACCAGCATTAATACTTTACTGAGTGTATGGGGTGTATTTTATCATGGCACCAGCATTAATACTTTACTGAGTGTATGGGGTGTATTTTATCAGGGCAGCATCACTAATACTTTACTGGGTTTATGGGGTGTATTTTATCATGGCACCAGCACTAATACTTTACTGGGTTTATGGGGTGTATTTTATCAGGGCACCAGCATTAATACTTTACTGGGTGTATGGGGTGTATTTTATCATGGCACCAGCACTAATACTTTACTGGGTTTATGGGGTGTATTTTATCAGGGCACCAGCACTAATACTTTACTGGGTTTATGGGGTGTATTTTATCAGGGCACCAGCATTAATACTTTACTGGGTGTATGGGGTGTATTTTATCATGGCACCAGCACTAATACTTTACTGGGTTTATGGGGTGTATTTTATCATGGCACCAGCACTAATACTTTACTGAGTGTATGGGGTGTATTTTATCATGGCACCAGCACTAATACTTTACTGGGTGTATGGGGTGTATTTTATAATGGCACCATCACTAATACTTTACTGAGTGTATGGGGTGTATTTTATCATGGCACCAGCACTAATACTTTACTGAGTGTATGGGGTGTATTTTATCATGGCACCAGCACTAATACTTTACTGAGTGTATGGGGTGTATTTTATCAGGGCAGCATCACTAATACTTTACTGGGTTTATGGGGTGTATTTTATCATGGCACCAGCACTAATACTTTACTGGGTTTATGGGGTGTATTTTATCATGGCACCAGCACTAATACTTTACTGGGTTTATGGGGTGTATTTTATCAGGGCAGCATCACTAATACTTTACTGGGTTTATGGGGTGTATTTTATCATGATACCAGCATTAATACTTTACTGAGTGTATGGGGTGTATTTTATCATGGCACCAGCACTAATACTTTACTGAGTGTATGGGGTGTATTTTATAATGGCACCAGCACTAATACTTTACTGAGTGTATGGGGTGTATTTTATAATGGCACCATCACTAATACTTTACTGAGTGTATGGGGTGTATTTTATCATGGCACCAGCACTAATACTTTACTGAGTGTATGGGGTGTATTTTATCATGGCACCAGCATTAATACTTTACTGAGTGTATGGGGTGTATTTTATCATGGCACCAGCATTAATACTTTACTGAGTGTATGGGGTATATTTTATCAGGGCAGCATCACTAATACTTTACTGGGTTTATGGGGTGTATTTTATCATGGCACCAGCACTAATACTTTACTGGGTTTATGGGGTGTATTTTATCATGGCACCAGCACTAATACTTTACTGGGTTTATGGGGTGTATTTTATCAGGGCAGCATCACTAATACTTTACTGGGTTTATGGGGTGTATTTTATCATGATACCAGCATTAATACTTTACTGAGTGTATGGGGTGTATTTTATCATGGCACCAGCACTAATACTTTACTGAGTGTATGGGGTGTATTTTATAATGGCACCAGCACTAATACTTTACTGAGTGTATGGGGTGTATTTTATAATGGCACCATCACTAATACTTTACTGAGTGTATGGGGTGTATTTTATCATGGCACCAGCACTAATACTTTACTGAGTGTATGGGGTGTATTTTATCATGGCAACAGCATTAATACTTTACTGAGTGTATGGGGTGTATTTTATCATGGCACCAGCATTAATACTTTACTGAGTGTATGGGGTGTATTTTATCAGGGCAGCATCACTAATACTTTACTGAGTGTATGGGGTGTATTTTATCAGGGCAGCATCACTAATACTTTACTGAGTGTATGGGGGTGTATTTTATCATGATACCAGCATTAATACTTTACTGGGTGTATGGGGTGTATTTTATCATGATACCATCACTAATACTTTACTGAGTGTATGGGGGTGTATTTTATCATGATACCAGCATTAATAATTTACTGGGTGTATGGGGTGTATTTTATCATGATACCATCATTAATACTTTACTGAGTGTATGGGGGTGTATTTTATCATGATACCAGCATTAATACTTTACTGGGTGTATGGGGTGTATTTTATCATGATACCATCACTAATACTATACCGACTGTATGGGGTGTATTTTATCATGATACCATCATTAATACTTTACTGAGTGTATGGGGTGTATTTTATCATGATACCAGCATTAATACTTTACTGGGTGTATGGGGTGTATTTTATCATGATACCATCACTAATACTTTACCGAGTGTATGGGGGTGTATTTTATCATGATACCAGCATTAATACTTTACTGGGTGTATGGGGTGTATTTTATCATGATACCATCACTAATACTTTACCGAGTGTATGGGGTGTATTTTTTATCATGATACCAGCATTAATACTTTACTGAGTGTATGGGGTGTATTTTATCATGATACCAGCATTAATACTTTACTGAGTGTATGGGGTGTATTTTATCAGGGCACCAGCATTAATACTTTACTGGGTGTATGGGGTGTATTTTATCATGGCACCAGCATTAATATTTACTGAGTGTATGGGGTGTATTTTATCATGATACCAGCATTAATACTTTACTGGGTGTATGGGGTGTATTTTATCATGGCACCAGCATTAATACTTTACTGAGTGTATGGGGTGTATTTTATCATGATACCAGCATTAATACTTTACTGAGTGTATGGGGTGTATTTTATCAGGGCAGCATCACTAATACTTTACTGAGTGTATGGGGTGTATTTTATCAGGGCAGCATCACTAATACTTTATTGAGTGTTTGGGGTGTATTTTATCAGGGCAGCATCACTAATACTTTACTGAGTGTATGGGGTGTATTTTATCATGATACCAGCATTAATACTTTACTGAGTGTATGGGGTGTATTTTGTCATGATACCAGCATTAATACTTTACTGGGTGTATGGGGTGTATTTTATCATGATACCATCACTAATACTTTACTGAGTGTATGGGGGTGTATTTTATCATGATACCAGCATTAATACTTTACTGAGTGTATGGGGTGTATTTTATCATGATACCAGCATTAATACTTTACTGAGTGTATGGGGTGTATTTTATCATGATACCAGCATTAATACTTTATTGAGTGTATGGTTGTATTTTATCATGGCACCATCACTAATACTTTACTGAGTGTATGGGGTGTATTTTATCATGATACCAGCATTAATACTTTACTGAGTGTATGGGGGTGTATTTTATCATGATACCAGCATTAATACTTTACTGGGTGTATGGGGTGTATTTTATCATGGCACCAGCATTAATATTTACTGAGTCTATGGGGTGTATTTTATCATGGCACCATCACTAATACTTTACTGAGTGTATGGGGTGTATTTTATCATGATACCAGCATTAATACTTTACTGAGTGTATGGGGTGTATTTTATCAGGGCAGCATCACTAATACTTTACTGAGTGTATGGGGTGTATTTTATCAGGGCAGCATCACTAATACTTTATTGAGTGTATGGGGTGTATTTTATCAGGGCAGCATCACTAATACTTTACTGAGTGTATGGGGTGTATTTTATCAGGGCAGCATCACAAATACTTTACTGAGTGTATGGGGGTGTATTTTATCATGATACCAGCATTAATACTTTACTGGGTGTATGGGGTGTATTTTATCATGATACCAGCATTAATACTTTACTGAGTGTATGGGGTGTATTTTATCATGATACCATCACTAATACTTTACTGAGTGTATGGGGGCGTATGTTATCATGATACCAGCATTAATACTTTACTGAGTGTATGGGGTGTATTTTATCATGATACCAGCATTAATACTTTACTGAGTGTATGGGGTGTATTTTATCATGATACCAGCATTAATACTTTACTGAGTGTATGGGGTGTATTTTATCATGATACCATCACTAATACTTTACTGAGTGTATTTTATCATGATACCAGCATTAATACTTTACTGAGTGTATGGGGTGTATTTTATCATGATACCAGCATTAATACTTTACTGAGTGTATGGTTGTATTTTATCATGGCACCATCACTAATACTTTACTGAGTGTATGGGGTGTATTTTATCATGATACCAGCATTAAAACTTTACTGAGTGTATGGGGGTGTATTTTATCATGATACCAACATTAATACTTTACTGAGTGTATGGGGTATATTTTATCATGATACCAGCATTAATACTTTACTGAGTGTATGGTTGTATTTTATCATGGCACCATCACTAATACATTACTGAGTGTATGGGGTGTATTTTATCATGATACCAGCATTAATACTTTACTGAGTGTATGGGGTTGTATTTTATCATGATACCAGCATTAATACTTTACTGAGTGTATGGGGTGTATTTTATCATGGCACCAGCATTAATACTTTACTGAGTGTATGGGGTGTATTTTATCATGATACCAGCATTAATACTTTACTGAGTGTATGGGGGTGTATTTTATCATGGCACCAGCATTAATATTTACTGAGTGTATGGGGTGTATTTTAGCATGTTACCAGCATTAATACTTTACTGGGTGTATGGGGTGTATTTTATCATGGCACCAGCATTAATATTTACTGAGTGTACGGGGTGTATTTTATCATGGCACCAGCATTAATATTTACTGAGTCTATGGGGTGTATTTTATCATGGCACCATCACTGCTACTTTACTGAGTGTATGGGGTGTATTTTATCATGGCACCAACATTAATATTTACTGAGTGTATGGGGTGTATTTTATCATGGCACCATCACTAGTACTTTACTGAGTGTATGGGGTGTATTTTATCAGGGCACCAGTATTAATACTTTACTGAGTGTATGGGGGGGGGTGTATTTTATCATGATACCAGCATTAATACTTTACTGAGTGTATGGGGTGTATTTTATCATGATACCAGCATTAATACTTTACTGAGTGTATGGTTGTATTTTATCATGGCACCATCACTAATACTTTACTGAGTGTATGGGGTGTATTTTATCATGATACCAGCATTAATACTTTACTGAGTGTATGGGGGTGTATTTTATAATGATACCAGCATTAATACTTTACTGAGTGTATGGGGTGTATTTTATCATGATACCAGCATTAATACTTTACTGAGTGTATGGTTGTATTTTATCATGGCACCATCACTAATACTTTACTGAGTGTATGGGGTGTATTTTATCATGATACCAGCATTAATACTTTACTGGGTGTATGGGGTGTATTTTATTATGATACCATCACTAATACTTTACTGAGTGTATGGGGGTGTATTTTATCATGATACCAGCATTAATACTTTACTGAGTGTATGGGGTGTATTTTATCATGATACCAGCATTAATACTTTACTGAGTGTATGGGGTGTATTTTATCATGATACCAGCATTAATACTTTACTGAGTGTATGGTTGTATTTTATCATGGCACCATCACTAATACTTTACTGAGTGTATGGGGTGTATTTTATCATGATACCAGCATTAAAACTTTACTGAGTGTATGGGGGTGTATTTTATCATGATACCAGCATTAATACTTTACTGAGTGTATGGGGTGTATTTTATCATGGCACCAGCATTAATACTTTACTGAGTGTATGGGGTGTATTTTATCAGGGCAGCATCACTAATACTTTACTGAGTGTATGGGGTGTATTTTATCAGGGCAGCATCACTAATACTTTACTGAGTGTATGGGGGTGTATTTTATCATGATACCAGCATTAATACTTTACTGGGTGTATGGGGTGTATTTTATCATGATACCATCACTAATACTTTACTGAGTGTATGGGGGTGTATTTTATCATGATACCAGCATTAATAATTTACTGGGTGTATGGGGTGTATTTTATCATGATACCATCATTAATACTTTACTGAGTGTATGGGGGTGTATTTTATCATGATACCAGCATTAATACTTTACTGGGTGTATGGGGTGTATTTTATCATGATACCATCACTAATACTATACCGAGTGTATGGGGTGTATTTTATCATGATACCATCATTAATACTTTACTGAGTGTATGGGGTGTATTTTATCATGATACCAGCATTAATACTTTACTGGGTGTATGGGGTGTATTTTATCATGATACCATCACTAATACTTTACCGAGTGTATGGGGGTGTATTTTATCATGATACCAGCATTAATACTTTACTGGGTGTATGGGGTGTATTTTATCATGATACCATCACTAATACTTTACCGAGTGTATGGGGTGTATTTTTTATCATGATACCAGCATTAATACTTTACTGAGTGTATGGGGTGTATTTTATCATGATACCAGCATTAATACTTTACTGAGTGTATGGGGTGTATTTTATCAGGGCACCAGCATTAATACTTTACTGGGTGTATGGGGTGTATTTTATCATGGCACCAGCATTAATATTTACTGAGTGTATGGGGTGTATTTTATCATGATACCAGCATTAATACTTTACTGGGTGTATGGGGTGTATTTTATCATGGCACCAGCATTAATACTTTACTGAGTGTATGGGGTGTATTTTATCATGATACCAGCATTAATACTTTACTGAGTGTATGGGGTGTATTTTATCAGGGCAGCATCACTAATACTTTACTGAGTGTATGGGGTGTATTTTATCAGGGCAGCATCACTAATACTTTATTGAGTGTTTGGGGTGTATTTTATCAGGGCAGCATCACTAATACTTTACTGAGTGTATGGGGTGTATTTTATCATGATACCAGCATTAATACTTTACTGAGTGTATGGGGTGTATTTTGTCATGATACCAGCATTAATACTTTACTGGGTGTATGGGGTGTATTTTATCATGATACCATCACTAATACTTTACTGAGTGTATGGGGGTGTATTTTATCATGATACCAGCATTAATACTTTACTGAGTGTATGGGGTGTATTTTATCATGATACCAGCATTAATACTTTACTGAGTGTATGGGGTGTATTTTATCATGATACCAGCATTAATACTTTATTGAGTGTATGGTTGTATTTTATCATGGCACCATCACTAATACTTTACTGAGTGTATGGGGTGTATTTTATCATGATACCAGCATTAATACTTTACTGAGTGTATGGGGGTGTATTTTATCATGATACCAGCATTAATACTTTACTGGGTGTATGGGGTGTATTTTATCATGGCACCAGCATTAATATTTACTGAGTCTATGGGGTGTATTTTATCATGGCACCATCACTAATACTTTACTGAGTGTATGGGGTGTATTTTATCATGATACCAGCATTAATACTTTACTGAGTGTATGGGGTGTATTTTATCAGGGCAGCATCACTAATACTTTACTGAGTGTATGGGGTGTATTTTATCAGGGCAGCATCACTAATACTTTATTGAGTGTATGGGGTGTATTTTATCAGGGCAGCATCACTAATACTTTACTGAGTGTATGGGGTGTATTTTATCAGGGCAGCATCACAAATACTTTACTGAGTGTATGGGGGTGTATTTTATCATGATACCAGCATTAATACTTTACTGGGTGTATGGGGTGTATTTTATCATGATACCAGCATTAATACTTTACTGAGTGTATGGGGTGTATTTTATCATGATACCATCACTAATACTTTACTGAGTGTATGGGGGCGTATGTTATCATGATACCAGCATTAATACTTTACTGAGTGTATGGGGTGTATTTTATCATGATACCAGCATTAATACTTTACTGAGTGTATGGGGTGTATTTTATCATGATACCAGCATTAATACTTTACTGAGTGTATGGGGTGTATTTTATCATGATACCATCACTAATACTTTACTGAGTGTATTTTATCATGATACCAGCATTAATACTTTACTGAGTGTATGGGGTGTATTTTATCATGATACCAGCATTAATACTTTACTGAGTGTATGGGGTGTATTTTATCATTATACCAGCATTAATACTTTACTGAGTGTATGGTTGTATTTTATCATGGCACCATCACTAATACTTTACTGAGTGTATGGGGTGTATTTTATCATGATACCAGCATTAAAACTTTACTGAGTGTATGGGGGTGTATTTTATCATGATACCAACATTAATACTTTACTGAGTGTATGGGGTATATTTTATCATGATACCAGCATTAATACTTTACTGAGTGTATGGTTGTATTTTATCATGGCACCATCACTAATACATTACTGAGAGAATGGGGTGTATTTTATCATGATACCAGCATTAATACTTTACTGAGTGTATGGGGTTGTATTTTATCATGATACCAGCATTAATACTTTACTGAGTGTATGGGGTGTATTTTATCATGGCACCAGCATTAATACTTTACTGAGTGTATGGGGTGTATTTTATCATGATACCAGCATTAATACTTTACTGAGTGTATGGGGGTGTATTTTATCATGGCACCAGCATTAATATTTACTGAGTGTATGGGGTGTATTTTAGCATGTTACCAGCATTAATACTTTACTGGGTGTATGGGGTGTATTTTATCATGGCACCAGCATTAATATTTACTGAGTGTACGGGGTGTATTTTATCATGGCACCAGCATTAATATTTACTGAGTCTATGGGGTGTATTTTATCATGGCACCATCACTGCTACTTTACTGAGTGTATGGGGTGTATTTTATCATGGCACCAACATTAATATTTACTGAGTGTATGGGGTGTATTTTATCATGGCACCATCACTAGTACTTTACTGAGTGTATGGGGTGTATTTTATCAGGGCACCAGTATTAATACTTTACTGAGTGTATGGGGGGGGGGGGGGGGTATTTTATCATGATACCAGCATTAATACTTTACTGAGTGTATGGGGTGTATTTTATCATGATACCAGCATTAATACTTTACTGAGTGTATGGTTGTATTTTATCATGGCACCATCACTAATACTTTACTGAGTGTATGGGGTGTATTTTATCATGATACCAGCATTAATACTTTACTGAGTGTATGGGGGTGTATTTTATAATGATACCAGCATTAATACTTTACTGAGTGTATGGTTGTATTTTATCATGGCACCATCACTAATACTTTACTGAGTGTATGGGGTGTATTTTATCATGATACCAGCATTAATACTTTACTGGGTGTATGGGGTGTATTTTATTATGATACCATCACTAATACTTTACTGAGTGTATGGGGGTGTATTTTATCATGATACCAGCATTAATACTTTACTGAGTGTATGGGGTGTATTTTATCATGATACCAGCATTAATACTTTACTGAGTGTATGGGGTGTATTTTATCATGATACCAGCATTAATACTTTACTGAGTGTATGGTTGTATTTTATCATGGCACCATCACTAATACTTTACTGAGTGTATGGGGTGTATTTTATCATGATACCAGCATTAAAACTTTACTGAGTGTATGGGGGTGTATTTTATCATGATACCAGCATTAATACTTTACTGAGTGTATGGGGTGTATTTTATCATGATACCAGCATTAATACTTTACTGAGTGTATTTTATCATGATACCAGCATTAATACTTTACTGAGTGTATGGGGTGTATTTTATCATGATACCAGCATTAATACTTTACTGGGTGTATGGGGTGTATTTTATCATGATACCATCACCAATACTTTACTGAGTGTATGGGGGTGTATTTTATCATGATACCAGCATTAATACTTTACTGAGTGTATGGGGTGTATTTTATCATGATACCAGCATCAATACTTTACTGAGTGTATGGGGTGTATTTTATCATGATACCAGCATTAATACTTTACTGAGTGTATGGTTGTATTTTATCATGGCACCATCACTAATACTTTACTGAGTGTATGGGGTGTATTTTATCATGATACAACTGGTATTGACACTAATACCAACCTAGTAAACACTAGCTCTGGTTATATAAAACTAGATGAGGAACAACTGGTATTGACACTAGTACCAACCTAGTAAACACCAGCCATGGTAATATAAAACTAGATGGAGAACAACAGGTATTGACACTAGTACCAACCTAGTAAACATAAGCTCTGGTTATATAAAACTAGATAGACAACTGGTATTGACACTAGTACCAACCTAGTAAACACCAGCTCTGGTTATATAAAATTAGATGGAGAACAATTGGTATTGACACTAGTACCAACCTAGTAAACACCAGCTCTGGTTATATAAAACTAGGGAGACAACTGGTATAGACACTAGTACCAACCTAGTAAACACCAGCTCTGGTTATATAAAACTAGGGAGAGAACTGGTATAGACACTAGTACCAACCTAGTAAACACCAGCTCTGGTTATATAAAACTAGATGGAGAACAACTGGTATTGACACTAGTACCAACCCAGTAAACACCAGCTCTGGTTATATAAAACTAGATAGAGAACAACTGGTATTGACACTAGTACCAACCTGGTAAACACCAGCTCTGGCTATATAAAATTAGATAGAGAACAATTGATATTGCCACTAGTACTAATCTAGTAAACACTAAGCTCTGGTTATATAAAACTAGATGAGGAACAACTGGTATTGACACTAGTACCAACCTAGTAAACACCAGCTCTGATTATATAAAACTAGATAGAGAACAACTGGTATTGACACTAGTACCAACCTGGTAAACACCAGCTCTGGTTATATAAGATTAGATGGAGAACAATTGGTATTGAAACTAGTACCAACCTAGTAAACACCAGCTCTGTTTATATAAAATTAGATAGAGAACAACTGGTATTGACACTAGTACCAACCTAGTAAACACCATCACTGGTCATATAAAACTAGATAGAGAACAACTGGTATTGACACTAATACCAACCTGGTACACACCAGCTCTGGTTATATAAAACTAGATAGAGAACAACTGGTATTGAGACTAGTACCAACCTAGTAAACACCAGCTCTGGTTATATAAAACTAGATAGAGAACAACTGGTATTGACACTAGTACCAACCTAGTAAACACTAAGCTCTGGTTATATAAAACTAGATGAGGAACAACTGGTATTGACACTAGTACCAACCTAGTAAACACCAGCTCTGATTATATAAAACTAGATAGAGAACAACTGGTATTGACACTAGTACCAACCTGGTAAACACCAGCTCTGGTTATATAAGATTAGATGGAGAACAATTGGTATTGAAACTAGTACCAACCTAGTAAACACCAGCTCTGTTTATATAAAACTAGATAGAGAACAACTGGTATTGACACTAGTACCAACCTAGTAAACACCAGCTCTGGTTATATAAAACTAGGGAGAGACTGGTATAGACACTAGTACCAACCTAGTAAACACCAGCTCTGGTTATATAAAGCTAGATAGAGAACAATGGTATTGACACTAGTACCAACCTAGTAAACACCAGCTCTGGTTATATACAACTAGATAGAGAACAACTGGTATTGACACTAGTACCAACCTAGTAAACACCAGCTCTGGTTATATAAAACTAGATAGAGAACAACAGGTATTGACACTAATACCAACCTAGTAAACACTAGCTCTGGTTATATAAAACTAGGGAGAGACTGGTATAGACACTAGTACCAACCTAGTAAACACCAGCTCTGGTTATATAAAGCTAGATAGAGAACAATGGTATTGACACTAGTACCAACCTAGTAAACACCAGCTCTGGTTATATACAACTAGATAGAGAACAACTGGTATTGACACTAGTACCAACCTAGTAAACACCAGTTCTGGTTATATAAAACTAGATAGACAACTGGTATTGACACTAGTACCAACCTAGTAAACACCAGTTCTGGTTATATAAAACTAGATAGACAACTGGTATTGACACTAGTACCAACCTAGTAAACACCAGCCCTGGTAATATAAAACTAGATAGAGAACAACTGGTATTGACATTAGTACCAACCTAGTAAACACCAACTCTGGTTATATAAAACTAGGGAGAGAACTGATATACACACTAGTATCAACCTAGTAAACACCAGCTCTGGTTATATAAAACTAGATAGAGAACAACTGGTATTGACACTAGTACCAACCTAGTAAACACCAGCTCTGGTTATATAAAACTAGGGAGAGAACTGGTATTGACACTAGTACCAACCTAGTAAACACCAGCTCTGTTTATATACAACTAGATAGAGAACAACTGGTATTGACACTAGTACCAACCTAGTAAACACCAGCTCTGGTTATATAAAACTAGATAGACAACTGGTATTGACACTAGTACCAACCTAGTAAACACCAGTTCTGGTTATATAAAACTAGATAGACAACTGGTATTGACACTAGTACCAACCTAGTAAACACCAGCCCTGGTAATATAAAACTAGATAGAGAACAACTGGTATTGACACTAGTACCAACCTAGTAAACACCAGCTCTGGTTATATAAAACTAGGGAGAGAACTGATATACACACTAGTATCAACCTAGTAAACACCAGCTCTGGTTATATAAAACTAGATAGAGAACAACTGGTATTGACACTAGTACCAACCTAGTAAACACCAGCTCTGGTTATATAAAACTAGGGAGAGAACTGGTATAGACACTAGTACCAACCTAGTAAACACCAGCTCTGGTTATATAAAACTAGATAGAGAACAATGGTATTGACACTAGTACCAACCTAGTAAACACCAGGTCTGGTTATATACAACTAGATAGAGAACAACTGGTATTGACACTAGGACCAACCTAGTAAACACCAGCTCTGGTTATATAAAACTAGATAGAGAACAACTGGTATTGACACTAGTACCAACCTAGTAAACACCAGCTCTGGTTATATAAAACTAGATAGACAACAGGTATTGACACTAGTACCAACCTAGTAAACACCAGCTCTGGTTATATAAAACTAGATAGACAACTGGTATTGACACTAGTACCAACCTAGTAAACACCAGTTCTGGTTATATAAAACTAGATAGACAACTGGTATTGACACTAGGACCAACCTAGTAAACACCAGGTCTGGTTATATACAACTAGATAGAGAACAACTGGTATTGACACTAGGACCAACCTAGTAAACACCAGCTCTGGTTATATAAAACTAGATAGAGAACAATGGTATTGACACTAGTACCAACCTAGTAAACACCAGCTCTGGTTATATAAAACTAGATAGAGAACAATGGTATTGACACTAGTACCAACCTAGTAAACACCAGCTCTGGTTATATACAACTAGATAGAGAACAACTGGTATTGACACTAGTACCAACCTAGTAAACACCAGCTCTGGTTATATAAAACTAGATAGACAACTGGTATTGACACTAGTACCAACCTAGTAAACACCAGTTCTGGTTATATAAAACTAGATAGACAACTGGTATTGACACTAGTACCAACCTAGTAAACACCAGCCCTGGTAATATAAAACTAAATAGAGGACAACTGGTATTGACACTAGTACCAACCTAGTAAACACCAGCCCTGGTAATATAAAACTAGATAGAGAACAACTGGTATTGACACTAGTACCAACCTAGTAAACACCAGCTCTGGTTATATAAAACTAGGGAGAGAACTGGTATAGACACTAGTACCAACCTAGTAAACACCAGCTCTGGTTATATAAAACTAGATGGAGAACAACTGGTATTGACACTAGTACCAACCTAGTAAACACCAGCTCTGGTTATATAAAACTAGATAGAGAACAACTGGTATTGACACTAGTACCAACCTAGTAAACACCAGCTCTGGTTATATAAAACTAGGGAGAGAACTGATATACACACTAGTATCAACCTAGTAAACACCAGCTCTGGTTATATAAAATTAGATGGAGAACAATTGATATTGACACTAGTACCAACATAGTAAACACCAGCTCTGGTTATATAAAACTAGGGAGAGAACTGATATACACACTAGTATCAACCTAGTAAACACCAGCTCTGGTTATATAAAACTAGATAGAGAACAACTGGTATTGACACTAGTACCAACCTAGTAAACACCAGCTCTGGTTATATAAAACTAGATAGAGAACAACTGGTATTGACACTAGTACCAACCTAGTAAACACCAGCTCTGGTTATATAAAACTAGATGGAGAACAACTGGTATTGACACTAGTACCAACCTAGTAAACACCAGCTCTGGTTATATAAAACTAGATAGAGAACAACTGGTATTGACACTAGTACCAACCTGGTAAACACCAGCTCTTGTTATATGAAATTAGATGGAGAACAATTGGTATTGACACTAGTATCAACATAGTAAACACCAGCTCTGGTTATATAAAACTAGATAGAGAACAACTGGTATTGAGACTAGTACCAACCTAGTAAACACCAGCTATGGTTATATAAAACTAGATAGAGAACAACTGGTATTGACACTAGTACCAACCTAGTAAACACCAGCTCTGGTTATATAAAACTAGATAGAGAACTGGTATTGAGACTAGTACCAACCTAGTAAACACCATCCCTGGTAATATAAAACTAGATAGAGAACAACTGGTATTGAAACTAGTACCAATCTAGTAAACACAAGCTCTGGTAATGTAAAACTAGATAGAGAACAACTGGTATTGACACTAGTACCAATCTAATAAACACCAGCTCTGGTTATATAAAACTAGATAGAGAACAACTGGTATTGACACTAGTACCAACCTAGTAAACACCAGCTCTGGTTATATAAAACTAGATAGACAACTGGTATTGACACTAGTACCAACCTAGTAAACACTAGCTCTGGTTATATAAAACTAGATAGAGAACAACTGGTATTGACACTAGTACCAACCTAGTAAACACTAGCTCTGGTTATATAAAACTAGATGGAGAACAACTGGTATTGACACTAGTACCAATCTAGTAAACACCAGCTCTGGTTATATAAAACTAGATAGAGAACAACTGGTATTGACACTAGTACCAACCTAGTAAACACCAGCTCTGGTTATATAAAACTAGATAGAGAACAACTGGTATTGACACTAATACCAACCTAGTAAACACTAGCTCTGGTTATATAAAACTAGATGAGGAACAACTGGTATTGACACTAGTACCAACCTAGTAAACACCAGCTCTGGTTATATAAAACTAGATAGAGAACAACTGGTATTGACACTAGTACCAACCTGGTAAACACCAGCTCTGGTTATATAAAATTAGATGGAGAACAACTGGTATTGACACTAGTACTAATCTAGTAAACACCAGCCCTGGTAATATAAAACTAGATGGAGAACAACAGGTATTGACACTAGTACCAACCTAGTAAACACAAGCTCTGGTTATATAAAACTAGATAGACAACTGGTATTGACACTAGTACCAACCTAGTAAACACCAGCTCTGGTTATATAAAATTAGATGGAGAACAATTAGTATTGACACTAGTACCAACCTAGTAAACACCAGCTCTGGTTATATAAAACTAAATAGAGTACATCTGGTATTGACACTAGTACCAACCTAGTAAACACCAGCTCTGGTTATATAAAACTAGGGAGAGAACTGGTATAGACACTAGTACCAACCTAGTAAACACCAGCTCTGGTTATATAAAACTAGATGGAGAACAACTGGTATTGACACTAGTACCAACCCAGTAAACACCAGCACTGGTTATATAAAACTAGATAGAGAACAACTGGTATTGACACTAGTACCAACCTGGTAAACACCAGCTCTGGTTATATGAAATTAGATGGAGAACAATTGATATTGACACTAGTACCAACATAGTAAACACCAGCTCTGGTTATATAAAACTAGATAGAGAACAACTGGTATTGAGACTAGTACCAACCTAGTAAACACCAGCTCTGGTTATATAAAACTAGATAGAGAACAACTGGTATTGACACTAGTACCAACCTAGTAAACACCAGTTCTGGTTATATAAAACTAGATAGAAAACAACTGGTATTGAGACTAGTACCAACCTAGTAAACACCAGCCCTGGTAATATAAAACTAGATAGAGAACAACTGGTATTGAAACTAGTACCAACCTAGTAAACACAAGCTCTGGTAATGTAAAACTAGATGGAGAACAACTGGTATTGACACTAGTACCAATCTAGTAAACACCAGCTCTGGTTATATAAAACTAGATAGAGAACAACTGGTATTGACACTAGTACCAACCTAGTAAACACCAGCTCTGGTTATATAAAACTAGATAGACAACTGGTATTGACACTAGTACCAACCTAGTAAACACTAGCTCTGGTTATATAAAACTAGATAGAGAACAACTGGTATTGACACTAGTACCAACCTAGTAAACACCAGCTCTGGTTATATAAAACTAGATGGAGAACAACTGGTATTGGCACTAGTACCAATCTAGTAAACACCAGCTCTGGTTATATAAAACTAGATAGAGAACAACTGGTATTGACACTAGTACCAACCTAGTAAACACCAGCTCTGGTTATATAAAACTAGATAGAGAACAACTGGTATTGACACTAATACCAACCTAGTAAACACCAGTTCTGGTTATATAGAATTAGATGGAGAACAATTGGTATTGACACTAGTACCAACCTAGTAAACACCAGCTCTGGTTATATAAAACTAGATGAGGAACAACTGGTATTGACACTAGTACCAACCTAGTAAACACCAGCCCTGGTAACATAAAACTAGATGGAGAACAACAGGTATTGACACTAGTACCAACCTAGTAAACACAAGCTCTGGTTATATAAAACTAGATAGACAACTGGTATTGACACTAGTACCAACCTAGTAAACACCAGTTCTGGTTATATAAAATTAGATGGAGAACAATTGGTATTGACACTAGTACCAACCTAGTAAACACCAGCTCTGGTTATATAAAACTAAATAGAGTACATCTGGTATTGACACTAGTACCAACCTAGTAAACACCAGCTCTGGTTATATAAAACTAGGGAGAGAACTGGTATAGACACTAGTACCCACCTAGTAAACAACAGCTCTGGTTATATAAAACTAGATGGAGAACAACTGGTATTGACACTAGTACCAACCTAGTAAACAGCAGCTCTGGTTATATAAAACTAGATGGAGAACAACTGGTATTGACACTAGTACCAACCTGGTAAACACCAGCTCTGGTTATATAAAACTAGATAGAGAACAACTGGTATTGACACTAGTACCAACCTGGTAAACACCAGCTCTTGTTATATGAAATTAGATGGAGAACAATTGGTATTGACACTAGTACCAACATAGTAAACACCAGCTCTGGTTATATAAAACTAGATAGAGAACAACTGGTATTGAGACTAGTACCAACCTAGTAAACACCAGCTCTGGTTATATAAAACTAGATAGAGAACAACTGGTATTGACACTAGTACCAACCTAGTAAACACCAGCTCTGGTTATATAAAACTAGATAGAGAACTGGTATTGAGACTAGTACCAACCTAGTAAACACCATCCCTGGTAATATAAAACTAGATAGAGAACAACTGGTATTGAAACTAGTACCAATCTAGTAAACACAAGCTCTGGTAATGTAAAACTAGATAGAGAACAACTGGTATTGAGACTAGTACCAATCTAGTAAACACCAGCTCTGGTTATATAAAACTAGATGGAGAACAACTGGTATTGACACTAGTACCAATCTAGTAAACACCAGCTCTGGTTATATAAAACTAGATAGAGAACAACTGGTATTGACACTAGTACCAACCTAGTAAACACCAGCTCTGGTTATATAAAACTAGATAGACAACTGGTATTGACACTAGTACCAACCTAGTAAACACTAGCTCTGGTTATATAAAACTAGATAGAGAACAACTGGTATTGACACTAGTACCAACCTAGTAAACACTAGCTCTGGTTATATAAAACTAGATGGAGAACAACTGGTATTGACACTAGTACCAATCTAGTAAACACCAGCTCTGGTTATATAAAACTAGATAGAGAACAACTGGTATTGACACTAGTACCAACCTAGTAAACACCAGCTCTGGTTATATAACACTAGATAGAGAACAACTGGTATTGACACTAATACCAACCTAGTAAACACTAGCTCTGGTTATATAAAACTAGATGAGGAACAACTGGTATTGACACTAGTACCAACCTAGTAAACACCAGCCCTGGTAATATAAAACTAGATGGAGAACAACAGGTATTGACACTAGTACCAACCTAGTAAACACAAGCTCTGGTTATATAAAACTAGATAGACAACTGGTATTGACACTAGTACCAACCTAGTAAACACTAGCTCTGGTTATATAAAACTAGATAGAGAACAACTGGTATTGACACTAGTACCAACCTAGTAAACACAAGCTCTGGTTATATAAAACTAGATGGAGAACAACTGGTATTGACACTAGTACCAACCTAGTAAACACCAGCTCTGGTTATATAAAACTAGATAGAGAACAACTGGTATTGACACTAGTACCAACCTAGTAAACACCAGCTCTGGTTATATAAAACTAGATAGAGAACAACTGGTATTGACACTAGTACCAACCTAGTAAACACCAGCTCTGGTTATATAAAACTAGATGGAGAACAACTGGTATTGACACTAGTACCAACCTAGTAAACACCAGCTCTGGTTATATAAAACTAGATAGAGAACAACTGGTATTGACACTAGTACCAACCTGGTAAACACCAGCTCTTGTTATATGAAATTAGATGGAGAACAATTGGTATTGACACTAGTATCAACATAGTAAACACCAGCTCTGGTTATATAAAACTAGATAGAGAACAACTGGTATTGAGACTAGTACCAACCTAGTAAACACCAGCTCTGGTTATATAAAACTAGATAGAGAACAACTGGTATTGACACTAGTACCAACCTAGTAAACACCAGCTCTGGTTATATAAAACTAGATAGAGAACTGGTATTGAGACTAGTACCAACCTAGTAAACACCATCCCTGGTAATATAAAACTAGATAGAGAACAACTGGTATTGAAACTAGTACCAATCTAGTAAACACAAGCTCTGGTAATGTAAAACTAGATAGAGAACAACTGGTATTGACACTAGTACCAATCTAATAAACACCAGCTCTGGTTATATAAAACTAGATAGAGAACAACTGGTATTGACACTAGTACCAACCTAGTAAACACCAGCTCTGGTTATATAAAACTAGATAGACAACTGGTATTGACACTAGTACCAACCTAGTAAACACTAGCTCTGGTTATATAAAACTAGATAGAGAACAACTGGTATTGACACTAGTACCAACCTAGTAAACACTAGCTCTGGTTATATAAAACTAGATGGAGAACAACTGGTATTGACACTAGTACCAATCTAGTAAACACCAGCTCTGGTTATATAAAACTAGATAGAGAACAACTGGTATTGACACTAGTACCAACCTAGTAAACACCAGCTCTGGTTATATAAAACTAGATAGAGAACAACTGGTATTGACACTAATACCAACCTAGTAAACACTAGCTCTGGTTATATAAAACTAGATGAGGAACAACTGGTATTGACACTAGTACCAACCTAGTAAACACCAGCTCTGGTTATATAAAACTAGATAGAGAACAACTGGTATTGACACTAGTACCAACCTGGTAAACACCAGCTCTGGTTATATAAAATTAGATGGAGAACAACTGGTATTGACACTAGTACTAATCTAGTAAACACCAGCCCTGGTAATATAAAACTAGATGGAGAACAACAGGTATTGACACTAGTACCAACCTAGTAAACACAAGCTCTGGTTATATAAAACTAGATAGACAACTGGTATTGACACTAGTACCAACCTAGTAAACACCAGCTCTGGTTATATAAAATTAGATGGAGAACAATTAGTATTGACACTAGTACCAACCTAGTAAACACCAGCTCTGGTTATATAAAACTAAATAGAGTACATCTGGTATTGACACTAGTACCAACCTAGTAAACACCAGCTCTGGTTATATAAAACTAGGGAGAGAACTGGTATAGACACTAGTACCAACCTAGTAAACACCAGCTCTGGTTATATAAAACTAGATGGAGAACAACTGGTATTGACACTAGTACCAACCCAGTAAACACCAGCTCTGGTTATATAAAACTAGATAGAGAACAACTGGTATTGACACTAGTACCAACCTGGTAAACACCAGCTCTGGTTATATAAAATTAGATGGAGAACAATTGATATTGACACTAGTACCAACATAGTAAACACCAGCTCTGGTTACATAAAACTAGATAGAGAACAACTGGTATTGAGACTAGTACCAACCTAGTAAACACCAGCTCTGGTTATATAAAACTAGATAGAGAACAACTGGTATTGACACTAGTACCAACCTAGTAAACACCAGTTCTGGTTATATAAAACTAGATAGAAAACAACTGGTATTGAGACTAGTACCAACCTAGTAAACACCAGCCCTGGTAATATAAAACTAGATAGAGAACAACTGGTATTGAAACTAGTACCAACCTAGTAAACACAAGCTCTGGTAATGTAAAACTAGATGGAGAACAACTGGTATTGACACTAGTACCAATCTAGTAAACACCAGCTCTGGTTATATAAAACTAGATAGAGAACAACTGGTATTGACACTAGTACCAACCTAGTAAACACCAGCTCTGGTTATATAAAACTAGATAGACAACTGGTATTGACACTAGTACCAACCTAGTAAACACTAGCTCTGGTTATATAAAACTAGATAGAGAACAACTGGTATTGACACTAGTACCAACCTAGTAAACACCAGCTCTGGTTATATAAAACTAGATGGAGAACAACTGGTATTGGCACTAGTACCAATCTAGTAAACACCAGCTCTGGTTATATAAAACTAGATAGAGAACAACTGGTATTGACACTAGTACCAACCTAGTAAACACCAGCTCTGGTTATATAAAACTAGATAGAGAACAACTGGTATTGACACTAATACCAACCTAGTAAACACCAGTTCTGGTTATATAGAATTGGATGGAGAACAATTGGTATTGACACTAGTACCAACCTAGTAAACACCAGCTCTGGTTATATAAAACTAGATGAGGAACAACTGGTATTGACACTAGTACCAACCTAGTAAACACCAGCCCTGGTAACATAAAACTAGATGGAGAACAACAGGTATTGACACTAGTACCAACCTAGTAAACACAAGCTCTGGTTATATAAAACTAGATAGACAACTGGTATTGACACTAGTACCAACCTAGTAAACACCAGTTCTGGTTATATAAAATTAGATGGAGAACAATTGGTATTGACACTAGTACCAACCTAGTAAACACCAGCTCTGGTTATATAAAACTAAATAGAGTACATCTGGTATTGACACTAGTACCAACCTAGTAAACACCAGCTCTGGTTATATAAAACTAGGGAGAGAACTGGTATAGACACTAGTACCCACCTAGTAAACAACAGCTCTGGTTATATAAAACTAGATGGAGAACAACTGGTATTGACACTAGTACCAACCTAGTAAACAGCAGCTCTGGTTATATAAAACTAGATGGAGAACAACTGGTATTGACACTAGTACCAACCTGGTAAACACCAGCTCTGGTTATATAAAACTAGATAGAGAACAACTGGTATTGACACTAGTACCAACCTGGTAAACACCAGCTCTTGTTATATGAAATTAGATGGAGAACAATTGGTATTGACACTAGTACCAACATAGTAAACACCAGCTCTGGTTATATAAAACTAGATAGAGAACAACTGGTATTGAGACTAGTACCAACCTAGTAAACACCAGCTCTGGTTATATAAAACTAGATAGAGAACAACTGGTATTGACACTAGTACCAACCTAGTAAACACCAGCTCTGGTTATATAAAACTAGATAGAGAACTGGTATTGAGACTAGTACCAACCTAGTAAACACCATCCCTGGTAATATAAAACTAGATAGAGAACAACTGGTATTGAAACTAGTACCAATCTAGTAAACACAAGCTCTGGTAATGTAAAACTAGATAGAGAACAACTGGTATTGAGACTAGTACCAATCTAGTAAACACCAGCTCTGGTTATATAAAACTAGATGGAGAACAACTGGTATTGACACTAGTACCAATCTAGTAAACACCAGCTCTGGTTATATAAAACTAGATAGAGAACAACTGGTATTGACACTAGTACCAACCTAGTAAACACCAGCTCTGGTTATATAAAACTAGATAGACAACTGGTATTGACACTAGTACCAACCTAGTAAACACTAGCTCTGGTTATATAAAACTAGATAGAGAACAACTGGTATTGACACTAGTACCAACCTAGTAAACACTAGCTCTGGTTATATAAAACTAGATGGAGAACAACTGGTATTGACACTAGTACCAATCTAGTAAACACCAGCTCTGGTTATATAAAACTAGATAGAGAACAACTGGTATTGACACTAGTACCAACCTAGTAAACACCAGCTCTGGTTATATAACACTAGATAGAGAACAACTGGTATTGACACTAATACCAACCTAGTAAACACTAGCTCTGGTTATATAAAACTAGATGAGGAACAACTGGTATTGACACTAGTACCAACCTAGTAAACACCAGCCCTGGTAATATAAAACTAGATGGAGAACAACAGGTATTGACACTAGTACCAACCTAGTAAACACAAGCTCTGGTTATATAAAACTAGATAGACAACTGGTATTGACACTAGTACCAACCTAGTAAACACTAGCTCTGGTTATATAAAACTAGATAGAGAACAACTGGTATTGACACTAGTACCAACCTAGTAAACACAAGCTCTGGTTATATAAAACTAGATAGACAACTGGTATTGACACTAGTACCAACCTAGTAAACACCAGCTCTGGTTATATAAAATTAGATGGGGAACAATTAGTATTGACACTAGTACCAACCTAGTAAACACCAGCTCTGGTTATATAAAACTAAATAGAGTACATCTGGTATTGACACTAGTACCAACCTAGTAAACACCAGCTCTGGTTATATAAAACTAGGGAGAGAACTGGTATTGACACTAGTACCAATCTAGTAAACACCAGCTCTGGCTATATAAAACTAGATAGAGAACAACTGGTATTGACAGTAGTACCAACCTAGTAAACACCAGCTCTGGTTATATAAAACTAGATAGAGAACAACTGGTATTGACACTAATACCAACCTAGTAAACACTAGCTCTGGTTATATAAAACTAGATGAGGAACAACTGGTATTGACACTAGTACCAACCTAGTAAACACCAGCCCTGGTAATATAAAACTAGATGGAGAACAACAGGTATTGACACTAGTACCAACCTAGTAAACACAAGCTCTGGTTATATAAAACTAGATAGACAACTGGTATTGACACTAGTACCAACCTAGTAAACACCAGCTCTGGTTATATAAAATTAGATGGGGAACAATTAGTATTGACACTAGTACCAACCTAGTAAACACCAGCTCTGGTTATATAAAACTAAATAGAGTACATCTGGTATTGACACTAGTACCAACCTAGTAAACACCAGCTCTGGTTATATAAAACTAGGGAGAGAACTGGTATAGACACTAGTACCAACCTAGTAAACACCAGCTCTGGTTATATAAAACTAGGGAGAGAACTGGTATAGACACTAGTACCAACCTAGTAAACACCAGCTCTGGTTATATAAAACTAGATAGACAACTGGTATTGACACTAGTACCAACCTAGTAAACACTAGCTCTGGTTATATAAAACTAGATAGAGAACAACTGGTATTGACACTAGTACCAACCTAGTAAACACCAGCTCTGGTTATATAAAACTAGATGGAGAACAACTGGTATTGGCACTAGTACCAATCTAGTAAACACCAGCTCTGGTTATATAAAACTAGATAGAGAACAACTGGTATTGACACTAGTACCAAACTAGTAAACACCAGCTCTGGTTATATAAAACTAGATAGAGAACAACTGGTATTGACACTAATACCAACCTAGTAAACACCAGTTCTGGTTATATAAAATTAGATGGAGAACAATTGGTATTGACACTAGTACCAACCTAGTAAACACCAGCTCTGGTTATATAAAACTAAATAGAGTACATCTGGTATTGACACTAGTACCAACCTAGTAAACACTAGCTCTGGTTATATAAAACTAGATGAGGAACAACTGGTATTGACACTAGTACCAACCTAGTAAACACCAGCCCTGGTAATATAAAACTAGATGGAGAACAACAGGTATTGACACTAGTACCAACCTAGTAAACACAAGCTCTGGTTATATAAAACTAGATAGACAACTGGTATTGACACTAGTACCAACCTAGTAAACACCAGTTCTGGTTATATAAAATTAGATGGAGAACAATTGGTATTGACACTAGTACCAACCTAGTAAACACCAGCTCTGGTTATATAAAACTAAATAGAGTACATCTGGTATTGACACTAGTACCAACCTAGTAAACACCAGCTCTGGTTATATAAAACTAGGGAGAGAACTGGTATAGACACTAGTACCCACCTAGTAAACAACAGCTCTGGTTATATAAAACTAGATGGAGAACAACTGGTATTGACACTAGTACCAACCTAGTAAACAGCAGCTCTGGTTATATAAAACTAGATGGAAAACAACTGGTATTGACACTAGTACCAACCTGGTAAACACCAGCTCTGGTTATATGAAATTAGATGGAGAACAATTGGTATTGACACTAGTAACAACATAGTAAACACCAGCTCTGGTTATATAAAACTAGATAGAGAACAACTGGTATTGAGACTACTACCAACCTAGTAAACACCAGCTCTGGTTATATAAAACTAGATAGAGAACAACTGGTATTGACACTAGTACCAACCTAGTAAACACCAGCTCTGGTTATATAAAACTAGATAGAGAACAACAGGTATTGACACTAGTACCAACCTAGTAAACACCAGCTCTGGTTATATAAAACTAGATAGAGAACTGGTATTGAGACTAGTACCAACCTAGTAAACACCATCCCTGGTAATATAAAACTAGATAGAGAACAACTGGTATTGAAACTAGTACCAATCTAGTAAACACAAGCTCTGGTAATGTAAAACTAGATAGAGAACAACTGGTATTGAGACTAGTACCAATCTAGTAAACACCAGCTCTGGTTATATAAAACTAGATGGAGAACAACTGGTATTGACACTAGTACCAATCTAGTAAACACCAGCTCTGGTTATATAAAACTAGATAGAGAACAACTGGTATTGACACTAGTACCAACCTAGTAAACACCAGCTCTGGTTATATAAAACTAGATAGACAACTGGTATTGACACTAGTACCAACCTAGTAAACACTAGCTCTGGTTATATAAAACTAGATAGAGAACAACTGGTATTGACACTAGTACCAACCTAGTAAACACTAGCTCTGGTTATATAAAACTAGATGGAGAACAACTGGTATTGACACTAGTACGAATCTAGTAAACACCAGCTCTGGTTATATAAAACTAGATAGAGAACAACTGGTATTGACACTAGTACCAACCTAGTAAACACCAGCTCTGATTATATAACACTAGATAGAGAACAACTGGTATTGACACTAATACCAACCTAGTAAACACTAGCTCTGGTTATATAAAACTAGATGAGGAACAACTGGTATTGACACTAGTACCAACCTAGTAAACACCAGCCCTGGTAATATAAAACTAGATGGAGAACAACAGGTATTGACACTAGTACCAACCTAGTAAACACAAGCTCTGGTTATATAAAACTAGATAGACAACTGGTATTGACACTAGTACCAACCTAGTAAACACTAGCTCTGGTTATATAAAACTAGATAGAGAACAACTGGTATTGACACTAGTACCAACCTAGTAAACACTAGCTCTGGTTATATAAAACTAGATGGAGAACAACTGGTATTGACACTAGTACCAATCTAGTAAACACCAGCTCTGGCTATATAAAACTAGATAGAGAACAACTGGTATTGACACTAGTACCAACCTAGTAAACACCAGCTCTGGTTATATAAAACTAGATAGAGAACAACTGGTATTGACACTAATACCAACCTAGTAAACACTAGCTCTGGTTATATAAAACTAGATGAGGAACAACTGGTATTGACACTAGTACCAACCTAGTAAACACCAGCCCTGGTAATATAAAACTAGATGGAGAACAACAGGTATTGACACTAGTACCAACCTAGTAAACACAAGCTCTGGTTATATAAAACTAGATAGACAACTGGTATTGACACTAGTACCAACCTAGTAAACACCAGCTCTGGTTATATAAAATTAGATGGGGAACAATTAGTATTGACACTAGTACCAACCTAGTAAACACCAGCTCTGGTTATATAAAACTAAATAGAGTACATCTGGTATTGACACTAGTACCAACCTAGTAAACACCAGCTCTGGTTATATAAAACTAGGGAGAGAACTGGTATAGACACTAGTACCAACCTAGTAAACACCAGCTCTGCTTATATAAAACTAGGGAGAGAACTGGTATAGACACTAGTACCAACCTAGTAAACACCAGCTCTGGTTATATAAAACTAGATGGAGAACAACTGGTATTGACACTAGTACCAACCCAGTAAACACCAGCTCTGGTTATATAAAACTAGATAGAGAACAACTGGTATTGACACTAGTACCAACCTGGTAAACACCAGCTCTGGTTACATAAAATTAGATGGAGAACAATTGATATTGACACTAGTACCAACATAGTAAACACCAGCTCTGGTTATATAAAACTAGATAGAGAACAACTGGTATTGACACTAGTACCAACCTAGTAAACACCAGCTCTGGTTATAGAAAACTAGGGAGAGAACTGGTATAGACACTAGTACCAACCTAGTAAACACCAGCTCTGGTTATATAAAACTAGGGAGAGAACTGGTATAGACACTAGTACCAACCTAGTAAACACCAGCTCTGGTTATATAAAGCTAGATGGAGAACAACTGGTATTGACACTAGTACCAACCCAGTAAACACCAGCTCTGGTTATATAAAACTAGATAGAGAACAACTGGTATTGACACTAGTACCAACCTGGTAAACACCAGCTCTGGTTATATAAAATTAGATGGAGAACAATTGATATTGACACTAGTACCAACATAGTAAACACCAGCTCTGGTTATATAAAACTAGATAGAGAACAACTGGTATTGAAACTAGTACCAACCTAGTAAACACCAGCTCTGGTTATATAAAACTAGATAGAGAACAACTGGTATTGACACTAGTACCAACCTAGTAAACACCAGTTCTGGTTATATAAAACTAGATAGAAAACAACTGGTATTGACACTAGTACCAACCTAGTAAACACTAAGCTCTGGTTATATAAAACTAGATGAGGAACAACTGGTATTGACACTAGTACCAACCTAGTAAACACCAGCCCTGGTAATATAAAACTAGATAGAGAACAACTGGTATTGAAACTAGTACCAATCTAGTAAACACAAGCTCTGGTAATATAAAACTAGATAGAGAACAACTGGTATTGAGACTAGTACCAACCTAGTAAACACCAGCTCTGGTTATATAAAACTAGATAGAGAACAACTGGTATTGACACTAGTACCAACCTAGTAAACACTAAGCTCTGGTTATATAAAACTAGATGAGGAACAACTGGTATTGACACTAGTACCAACCTAGTAAACACCAGCTCTGATTATATAAAACTAGATAGAGAACAACTGGTATTGACACTAGTACCAACCTGGTAAACACCAGCTCTGGTTATATAAGATTAGATGGAGAACAATTGGTATTGTAACTAGTACCAACCTAGAAAACACCAGCTCTGTTTATATAAAATTAGATAGAGAACAACTGGTATTGACACTAGTACCAACCTAGTAAACACCAGCTCTGGTCATATAAAACTAGATAGAGAACAACTGGTATTGACACTAATACCAACCTAGTAAACACCAGCTCTGGTTATATAAAACTAGATAGAGAACAACTGGTATTGACACTAGTACCAACCTAGTAAACACCAGCTCTGGTTATATAAAACTAGATAGAGAACAACTGGTATTGACACTAGTACCAACCTAGTAAACACTAGCTCTGGTTATATAAAACTAGATAGAGAACAACAGGTATTGACACTAGTACCAACCTAGTAAACACCAGCTCTGGTTATATAAAACTAGGGAGAGACTGGTATAGACACTAGTACCAACCTAGTAAACACCAGCTCTGGTTATATAAAGCTAGATGGAGAACAACTGGTATTGACACTAGTACCAACCTAGTAAACACTAGCTCTGGTTATATAAAACTAGATGGAGAACAACTGGTATTGACACTAGTACCAATCTAGTAAACACCAGCTCTGGTTATATAACACTAGATAGAGAACAACTGGTATTGACGCTAGTACCAACCTAGTAAACACTAAGCTCTGGTTATATAAAACTAGATGAGGAACAACTGGTATTGACACTAGTACCAACCTAGTAAACACTAGCTCTGGTTATATAAAACTAGATGGAGAACAACTGGTATTGACACTAGTACCAACCTAGCAAACACTAGCTCTGGTTATATAAAACTAGATGGAGAACAACTGGTATTGACACTAGTACCAATCTAGTAAACACCAGCTCTGGTTATATAAAACTAGATAGAGAACAACTGGTATTGACACTAGTACCAACCTAGTAAACACCAGCTCTGGTTATATAACACTAGATAGAGAACAACTGGTATTGACACTAATACCAACCTAGTAAACACTAGCTCTGGTTATATAAAACTAGATGAGGAACAACTGGTATTGACACTAGTACCAACCTAGTAAACACCAGCCCTGGTAATATAAAACTAGATGGAGAACAACAGGTATTGACACTAGTACCAACCTAGTAAACACAAGCTCTGGTTATATAAAACTAGATAGACAACTGGTATTGACACTAGTACCAACCTAGTAAACACTAGCTCTGGTTATATAAAACTAGATAGAGAACAACTGGTATTGACACTAGTACCAACCTAGTAAACACTAGCTCTGGTTATATAAAACTAGATGGAGAACAACTGGTATTGACACTAGTACCAATCTAGTAAACACCAGCTCTGGCTATATAAAACTAGATAGAGAACAACTGGTATTGACACTAGTACCAACCTAGTAAACACCAGCTCTGGTTATATAAAACTAGATGGAGAACAACTGGTATTGACACTAGTACCAACCCAGTAAACACCAGCTCTGGTTATATAAAACTAGATAGAGAACAACTGGTATTGACACTAGTACCAACCTGGTAAACACCAGCTCTGGTTACATAAAATTAGATGGAGAACAATTGATATTGACACTAGTACCAACATAGTAAACACCAGCTCTGGTTATATAAAACTAGATAGAGAACAACTGGTATTGACACTAGTACCAACCTAGTAAACACCAGCTCTGGTTATAGAAAACTAGGGAGAGAACTGGTATAGACACTAGTACCAACCTAGTAAACACCAGCTCTGGTTATATAAAACTAGGGAGAGAACTGGTATAGACACTAGTACCAACCTAGTAAACACCAGCTCTGGTTATATAAAGCTAGATGGAGAACAACTGGTATTGACACTAGTACCAACCCAGTAAACACCAGCTCTGGTTATATAAAACTAGATAGAGAACAACTGGTATTGACACTAGTACCAACCTGGTAAACACCAGCTCTGGTTATATAAAATTAGATG
This sequence comes from Eledone cirrhosa, assembly GCA_964016885.1. Classification (NCBI taxonomy): domain Eukaryota; kingdom Metazoa; phylum Mollusca; class Cephalopoda; order Octopoda; family Eledonidae; genus Eledone; species Eledone cirrhosa. The sequence goes on from OZ024742.1 coordinate 375,927,072, forward strand.
GAGAACAATTGATATTGACACTAGTACCAACATAGTAAACACCAGCTCTGGTTATATAAAACTAGATAGAGAACAACTGGTATTGAAACTAGTACCAACCTAGTAAACACCAGCTCTGGTTATATAAAACTAGATAGAGAACAACTGGTATTGACACTAGTACCAACCTAGTAAACACCAGTTCTGGTTATATAAAACTAGATAGAAAACAACTGGTATTGACACTAGTACCAACCTAGTAAACACTAAGCTCTGGTTATATAAAACTAGATGAGGAACAACTGGTATTGACACTAGTACCAACCTAGTAAACACCAGCCCTGGTAATATAAAACTAGATAGAGAACAACTGGTATTGAAACTAGTACCAATCTAGTAAACACAAGCTCTGGTAATATAAAACTAGATAGAGAACAACTGGTATTGAGACTAGTACCAACCTAGTAAACACCAGCTCTGGTTATATAAAACTAGATAGAGAACAACTGGTATTGACACTAGTACCAACCTAGTAAACACTAAGCTCTGGTTATATAAAACTAGATGAGGAACAACTGGTATTGACACTAGTACCAACCTAGTAAACACCAGCTCTGATTATATAAAACTAGATAGAGAACAACTGGTATTGACACTAGTACCAACCTGGTAAACACCAGCTCTGGTTATATAAGATTAGATGGAGAACAATTGGTATTGTAACTAGTACCAACCTAGAAAACACCAGCTCTGTTTATATAAAATTAGATAGAGAACAACTGGTATTGACACTAGTACCAACCTAGTAAACACCAGCTCTGGTCATATAAAACTAGATAGAGAACAACTGGTATTGACACTAATACCAACCTAGTAAACACCAGCTCTGGTTATATAAAACTAGATAGAGAACAACTGGTATTGACACTAGTACCAACCTAGTAAACACCAGCTCTGGTTATATAAAACTAGATAGAGAACAACTGGTATTGACACTAGTACCAACCTAGTAAACACTAGCTCTGGTTATATAAAACTAGATAGAGAACAACAGGTATTGACACTAGTACCAACCTAGTAAACACCAGCTCTGGTTATATAAAACTAGGGAGAGACTGGTATAGACACTAGTACCAACCTAGTAAACACCAGCTCTGGTTATATAAAGCTAGATGGAGAACAACTGGTATTGACACTAGTACCAACCTAGTAAACACTAGCTCTGGTTATATAAAACTAGATGGAGAACAACTGGTATTGACACTAGTACCAATCTAGTAAACACCAGCTCTGGTTATATAACACTAGATAGAGAACAACTGGTATTGACACTAGTACCAACCTAGTAAACACTAAGCTCTGGTTATATAAAACTAGATGAGGAACAACTGGTATTGACACTAGTACCAACCTAGTAAACACTAGCTCTGGTTATATAAAACTAGATGGAGAACAACTGGTATTGACACTAGTACCAACCTAGCAAACACTAGCTCTGGTTATATAAAACTAGATGGAGAACAACTGGTATTGACACTAGTACCAATCTAGTAAACACCAGCTCTGGTTATATAAAACTAGATAGAGAACAACTGGTATTGACACTAGTACCAACCTAGTAAACACCAGCTCTGGTTATATAACACTAGATAGAGAACAACTGGTATTGACACTAATACCAACCTAGTAAACACTAGCTCTGGTTATATAAAACTAGATGAGGAACAACTGGTATTGACACTAGTACCAACCTAGTAAACACCAGCCCTGGTAATATAAAACTAGATGGAGAACAACAGGTATTGACACTAGTACCAACCTAGTAAACACAAGCTCTGGTTATATAAAACTAGATAGACAACTGGTATTGACACTAGTACCAACCTAGTAAACACTAGCTCTGGTTATATAAAACTAGATAGAGAACAACTGGTATTGACACTAGTACCAACCTAGTAAACACTAGCTCTGGTTATATAAAACTAGATGGAGAACAACTGGTATTGACACTAGTACCAATCTAGTAAACACCAGCTCTGGCTATATAAAACTAGATAGAGAACAACTGGTATTGACACTAGTACCAACCTAGTAAACACCAGCTCTGGTTATATAAAACTAGATAGAGAACAACTGGTATTGACACTAGTACCAACCTAGTAAACACCAGCCCTGGTAATATAAAACTAGATGGAGAACAACAGGTATTGACACTAGTACCAACCTAGTAAACACAAGCTCTGGTTATATAAAACTAGATAGACAACTGGTATTGACACTAGTACCAACCTAGTAAACACCAGCTCTGGTTATATAAAATTAGATGGGGAACAATTAGTATTGACACTAGTACCAACCTAGTAAACACCAGCTCTGGTTATATAAAACTAAATAGAGTACATCTGGTATTGACACTAGTACCAACCTAGTAAACACCAGCTCTGGTTATATAAAACTAGGGAGAGAACTGGTATAGACACTAGTACCAACCTAGTAAACACCAGCTCTGGTTATATAAAACTAGATGGAGAACAACTGGTATTGACACTAGTACCAACCCAGTAAACACCAGCTCTGGTTATATAAAACTAGATATAGAACAACTGGTATTGACACTAGTACCAACCTGGTAAAGACCAGCTCTGGTTACATAAAATTAGATGGAGAACAATTGATATTGACACTAGTACCAACATAGTAAACACCAGCTCTGGTTATATAAAACTAGATAGAGAACAACTGGTATTGACACTAGTACCAACCTAGTAAACACCAGCTCTGGTTATAGAAAACTAGGGAGAGAACTGGTATAGACACTAGTACCAACCTAGTAAACACCAGCTCTGGTTATATAAAACTAGGGAGAGAACTGGTATAGACACTAGTACCAACCTAGTAAACACCAGCTCTGGTTATATAAAGCTAGATGGAGAACAACTGGTATTGACACTAGTACCAACCCAGTAAACACCAGCTCTGGTTATATAAAACTAGATAGAGAACAACTGGTATTGACACTAGTACCAACCTGGTAAACACCAGCTCTGGTTATATAAAATTAGATGGAGAACAATTGATATTGACACTAGTACCAACATAGTAAACACCAGCGCTGGTTATATAAAACTAGATAGAGAACAACTGGTATTGAAACTAGTACCAACCTAGTAAACACCAGCTCTGGTTATATAAAACTAGATAGAGAACAACTGGTATTGACACTAGTACCAACCTAGTAAACACCAGTTCTGGTTATATAAAACTAGATAGAAAACAACTGGTATTGAGACTAGTACCAACCTAGTAAACACCAGCCCTGGTAATATAAAACTAGATAGAGAACAACTGGTATTGAAACTAGTACCAATCTAGTAAACACAAGCTCTGGTAATATAAAACTAGATAGAGAACAACTGGTATTGAGACTAGTACCAACCTAGTAAACACCAGCTCTGGTTATATAAAACTAGATAGAGAACAACTGGTATTGACACTAGTACCAACCTAGTAAACACAAAGCTCTGGTTATATAAAACTAGATGAGGAACAACTGGTATTGACACTAGTACCAACCTAGTAAACACCAGCTCTGATTATATAAAACTAGATAGAGAACAACTGGTATTGACACTGGTACCAACCTGGTAAACACCAGCTCTGGTTATATAAGATTAGATGGAGAACAATTGGTATTGAAACTAGTACCAACCTAGAAAACACCAGCGCTGTTTATATAAAATTAGATAGAGAACAACTGGTATTGACACTAGTACCAACCTAGTAAACACCAGCTCTGGTCATATAAAACTAGATAGAGAACAACTGGTATTGACACTAATACCAACCTAGTAAACACCAGCTCTGGTTATATAAAACTAGATAGAGAACAACTGGTATTGACACTAGTACCAACCTAGTAAACACCAGCTCTGGTTATATAAAACTAGATAGAGAACAACTGGTATTGACACTAGTACCAACCTAGTAAACACTAGCTCTGGTTATATAAAACTAGATAGAGAACAACAGGTATTGACACTAGTACCAACCTAGTAAACACCAGCTCTGGTTATATAAAACTAGGGAGAGACTGGTATAGACACTAGTACCAACCTAGTAAACACCAGCTCTGGTTATATAAAGCTAGATAGAGAACAATGGTATTGACACTAGTACCAACCTAGTAAACACCAGCTCTGGTTATATAAAACTAGATAGACAACTGGTATTGACACTAGTACCAACCTAGTAAACACCAGTTCTGGTTATATAAAACTAGATAGACAACTGGTATTGACACTAGTACCAACCTAGTAAACACCAGCCCTGGTAATATAAAACTAGATAGAGAACAACTGGTATTGACACTAGTACCAACCTAGTAAACACCAGCTCTGGTTATATAAAACTAGGGAGAGAACTGATATACACACTAGTATCAACCTAGTAAACACCAGCTCTGGTTATATAAAACTAGATAGAGAACAACTGGTATTGACACTAGTACCAACCTAGTAAACACCAGCTCTGGTTATATAAAACTAGATAGAGAACAACTGGTATTGACACTAGTACCAACCTAGTAAACACCAGCTCTGGTTATATAAAACTAGATGGAGAACAACTGGTATTGACACTAGTACCAACCTAGTAAACACCAGCTCTGGTTATATAAAACTAGATTGAGAACAACTGGTATCGACACTAGTACCAACCTGGTAAACACCAGCTCTTGTTATATGAAATTAGATGGAGAACAATTGGTATTGACACTAGTACCAACATAGTAAACACCACCTCTGGTTATATAAAACTAGATAGAGAACAACTGGTATTGAGACTAGTACCAACCTAGTAAACACCAGCTCTGGTTATATAAAACTAGATAGAGAACAACTGGTATTGACACTAGTACCAACCTAGTAAACACCAGCTCTGGTTATATAAAACTAGATAGAGAACTGGTATTGAGACTAGTACCAATCTAGTAAACACCAGCTCTGGTTATATAAAACTAGATAGAGAACAACTGGTATTGACACTAGTACCAACCTAGTAAACACCAGCTCTGGTTATATAAAACTAGATAGACAACTGGTATTGACACTAGTACCAACCTAGTAAACACTAGCTCTGGTTATATAAAACTAGATAGAGAACAACTAGTATTGACACTAGTACCAACCTAGTAAACACCAGCTCTGGTTATATAAAACTAGATAGAGAACAACTGGTATTGACACTAATACCAACCTAGTAAACACTAGCTCTGGTTATATAAAACTAGATGAGGAACAACTGGTATTGACACTAGTACCAACCTAGTAAACACCAGCCCTGGTAATATAAAACTAGATGGAGAACAACAGGTATTGACACTAGTACCAACCTAGTAAACACAAGCTCTGGTTATATAAAACTAGATAGACAACTGGTATTGACACTAGTACCAACCTAGTAAACACCAGCTCTGGTTATATAAAATTAGATGGGGAACAATTAGTATTGACACTAGTACCAACCTAGTAAACACCAGCTCTGGTTATATAAAACTAAATAGAGTACATCTGGTATTGACACTAGTACCAACCTAGTAAACACCAGCTCTGGTTATATAAAACTAGGGAGAGAACTGGTATAGACACTAGTACCAACCTAGTAAACACCAGCTCTGCTTATATAAAACTAGGGAGAGAACTGGTATAGACACTAGTACCAACCTAGTAAACACCAGCTCTGGTTATATAAAACTAGATGGAGAACAACTGGTATTGACACTAGTACCAACCCAGTAAACACCAGCTCTGGTTATATAAAACTAGATAGAGAACAACTGGTATTGACACTAGTACCAACCTGGTAAACACCAGCTCTGGTTACATAAAATTAGATGGAGAACAATTGATATTGACACTAGTACCAACATAGTAAACACCAGCTCTGGTTATATAAAACTAGATAGAGAACAACTGGTATTGACACTAGTACCAACCTAGTAAACACCAGCTCTGGTTATAGAAAACTAGGGAGAGAACTGGTATAGACACTAGTACCAACCTAGTAAACACCAGCTCTGGTTATATAAAACTAGGGAGAGAACTGGTATAGACACTAGTACCAACCTAGTAAACACCAGCTCTGGTTATATAAAGCTAGATGGAGAACAACTGGTATTGACACTAGTACCAACCCAGTAAACACCAGCTCTGGTTATATAAAACTAGATAGAGAACAACTGGTATTGACACTAGTACCAACCTGGTAAACACCAGCTCTGGTTATATAAAATTAGATGGAGAACAATTGATATTGACACTAGTACCAACATAGTAAACACCAGCTCTGGTTATATAAAACTAGATAGAGAACAACTGGTATTGAAACTAGTACCAACCTAGTAAACACCAGCTCTGGTTATATAAAACTAGATAGAGAACAACTGGTATTGACACTAGTACCAACCTAGTAAACACCAGTTCTGGTTATATAAAACTAGATAGAAAACAACTGGTATTGACACTAGTACCAACCTAGTAAACACTAAGCTCTGGTTATATAAAACTAGATGAGGAACAACTGGTATTGACACTAGTACCAACCTAGTAAACACCAGCCCTGGTAATATAAAACTAGATAGAGAACAACTGGTATTGAAACTAGTACCAATCTAGTAAACACAAGCTCTGGTAATATAAAACTAGATAGAGAACAACTGGTATTGAGACTAGTACCAACCTAGTAAACACCAGCTCTGGTTATATAAAACTAGATAGAGAACAACTGGTATTGACACTAGTACCAACCTAGTAAACACTAAGCTCTGGTTATATAAAACTAGATGAGGAACAACTGGTATTGACACTAGTACCAACCTAGTAAACACCAGCTCTGATTATATAAAACTAGATAGAGAACAACTGGTATTGACACTAGTACCAACCTGGTAAACACCAGCTCTGGTTATATAAGATTAGATGGAGAACAATTGGTATTGTAACTAGTACCAACCTAGAAAACACCAGCTCTGTTTATATAAAATTAGATAGAGAACAACTGGTATTGACACTAGTACCAACCTAGTAAACACCAGCTCTGGTCATATAAAACTAGATAGAGAACAACTGGTATTGACACTAATACCAACCTAGTAAACACCAGCTCTGGTTATATAAAACTAGATAGAGAACAACTGGTATTGACACTAGTACCAACCTAGTAAACACCAGCTCTGGTTATATAAAACTAGATAGAGAACAACTGGTATTGACACTAGTACCAACCTAGTAAACACTAGCTCTGGTTATATAAAACTAGATAGAGAACAACAGGTATTGACACTAGTACCAACCTAGTAAACACCAGCTCTGGTTATATAAAACTAGGGAGAGACTGGTATAGACACTAGTACCAACCTAGTAAACACCAGCTCTGGTTATATAAAGCTAGATGGAGAACAACTGGTATTGACACTAGTACCAACCTAGTAAACACTAGCTCTGGTTATATAAAACTAGATGGAGAACAACTGGTATTGACACTAGTACCAATCTAGTAAACACCAGCTCTGGTTATATAACACTAGATAGAGAACAACTGGTATTGACACTAGTACCAACCTAGTAAACACTAAGCTCTGGTTATATAAAACTAGATGAGGAACAACTGGTATTGACACTAGTACCAACCTAGTAAACACTAGCTCTGGTTATATAAAACTAGATGGAGAACAACTGGTATTGACACTAGTACCAACCTAGCAAACACTAGCTCTGGTTATATAAAACTAGATGGAGAACAACTGGTATTGACACTAGTACCAATCTAGTAAACACCAGCTCTGGTTATATAAAACTAGATAGAGAACAACTGGTATTGACACTAGTACCAACCTAGTAAACACCAGCTCTGGTTATATAACACTAGATAGAGAACAACTGGTATTGACACTAATACCAACCTAGTAAACACTAGCTCTGGTTATATAAAACTAGATGAGGAACAACTGGTATTGACACTAGTACCAACCTAGTAAACACCAGCCCTGGTAATATAAAACTAGATGGAGAACAACAGGTATTGACACTAGTACCAACCTAGTAAACACAAGCTCTGGTTATATAAAACTAGATAGACAACTGGTATTGACACTAGTACCAACCTAGTAAACACTAGCTCTGGTTATATAAAACTAGATAGAGAACAACTGGTATTGACACTAGTACCAACCTAGTAAACACTAGCTCTGGTTATATAAAACTAGATGGAGAACAACTGGTATTGACACTAGTACCAATCTAGTAAACACCAGCTCTGGCTATATAAAACTAGATAGAGAACAACTGGTATTGACACTAGTACCAACCTAGTAAACACCAGCTCTGGTTATATAAAACTAGATAGAGAACAACTGGTATTGACACTAGTACCAACCTAGTAAACACCAGCCCTGGTAATATAAAACTAGATGGAGAACAACAGGTATTGACACTAGTACCAACCTAGTAAACACAAGCTCTGGTTATATAAAACTAGATAGACAACTGGTATTGACACTAGTACCAACCTAGTAAACACCAGCTCTGGTTATATAAAATTAGATGGGGAACAATTAGTATTGACACTAGTACCAACCTAGTAAACACCAGCTCTGGTTATATAAAACTAAATAGAGTACATCTGGTATTGACACTAGTACCAACCTAGTAAACACCAGCTCTGGTTATATAAAACTAGGGAGAGAACTGGTATAGACACTAGTACCAACCTAGTAAACACCAGCTCTGGTTATATAAAACTAGATGGAGAACAACTGGTATTGACACTAGTACCAACCCAGTAAACACCAGCTCTGGTTATATAAAACTAGATATAGAACAACTGGTATTGACACTAGTACCAACCTGGTAAAGACCAGCTCTGGTTACATAAAATTAGATGGAGAACAATTGATATTGACACTAGTACCAACATAGTAAACACCAGCTCTGGTTATATAAAACTAGATAGAGAACAACTGGTATTGACACTAGTACCAACCTAGTAAACACCAGCTCTGGTTATAGAAAACTAGGGAGAGAACTGGTATAGACACTAGTACCAACCTAGTAAACACCAGCTCTGGTTATATAAAACTAGGGAGAGAACTGGTATAGACACTAGTACCAACCTAGTAAACACCAGCTCTGGTTATATAAAGCTAGATGGAGAACAACTGGTATTGACACTAGTACCAACCCAGTAAACACCAGCTCTGGTTATATAAAACTAGATAGAGAACAACTGGTATTGACACTAGTACCAACCTGGTAAACACCAGCTCTGGTTATATAAAATTAGATGGAGAACAATTGATATTGACACTAGTACCAACATAGTAAACACCAGCGCTGGTTATATAAAACTAGATAGAGAACAACTGGTATTGAAACTAGTACCAACCTAGTAAACACCAGCTCTGGTTATATAAAACTAGATAGAGAACAACTGGTATTGACACTAGTACCAACCTAGTAAACACCAGTTCTGGTTATATAAAACTAGATAGAAAACAACTGGTATTGAGACTAGTACCAACCTAGTAAACACCAGCCCTGGTAATATAAAACTAGATAGAGAACAACTGGTATTGAAACTAGTACCAATCTAGTAAACACAAGCTCTGGTAATATAAAACTAGATAGAGAACAACTGGTATTGAGACTAGTACCAACCTAGTAAACACCAGCTCTGGTTATATAAAACTAGATAGAGAACAACTGGTATTGACACTAGTACCAACCTAGTAAACACAAAGCTCTGGTTATATAAAACTAGATGAGGAACAACTGGTATTGACACTAGTACCAACCTAGTAAACACCAGCTCTGATTATATAAAACTAGATAGAGAACAACTGGTATTGACACTGGTACCAACCTGGTAAACACCAGCTCTGGTTATATAAGATTAGATGGAGAACAATTGGTATTGAAACTAGTACCAACCTAGAAAACACCAGCGCTGTTTATATAAAATTAGATAGAGAACAACTGGTATTGACACTAGTACCAACCTAGTAAACACCAGCTCTGGTCATATAAAACTAGATAGAGAACAACTGGTATTGACACTAATACCAACCTAGTAAACACCAGCTCTGGTTATATAAAACTAGATAGAGAACAACTGGTATTGACACTAGTACCAACCTAGTAAACACCAGCTCTGGTTATATAAAACTAGATAGAGAACAACTGGTATTGACACTAGTACCAACCTAGTAAACACTAGCTCTGGTTATATAAAACTAGATAGAGAACAACAGGTATTGACACTAGTACCAACCTAGTAAACACCAGCTCTGGTTATATAAAACTAGGGAGAGACTGGTATAGACACTAGTACCAACCTAGTAAACACCAGCTCTGGTTATATAAAGCTAGATAGAGAACAATGGTATTGACACTAGTACCAACCTAGTAAACACCAGCTCTGGTTATATAAAACTAGATAGACAACTGGTATTGACACTAGTACCAACCTAGTAAACACCAGTTCTGGTTATATAAAACTAGATAGACAACTGGTATTGACACTAGTACCAACCTAGTAAACACCAGCCCTGGTAATATAAAACTAGATAGAGAACAACTGGTATTGACACTAGTACCAACCTAGTAAACACCAGCTCTGGTTATATAAAACTAGGGAGAGAACTGATATACACACTAGTATCAACCTAGTAAACACCAGCTCTGGTTATATAAAACTAGATAGAGAACAACTGGTATTGACACTAGTACCAACCTAGTAAACACCAGCTCTGGTTATATAAAACTAGATAGAGAACAACTGGTATTGACACTAGTACCAACCTAGTAAACACCAGCTCTGGTTATATAAAACTAGATGGAGAACAACTGGTATTGACACTAGTACCAACCTAGTAAACACCAGCTCTGGTTATATAAAACTAGATTGAGAACAACTGGTATTGACACTAGTACCAACCTGGTAAACACCAGCTCTTGTTATATGAAATTAGATGGAGAACAATTGGTATTGACACTAGTACCAACATAGTAAACACCACCTCTGGTTATATAAAACTAGATAGAGAACAACTGGTATTGAGACTAGTACCAACCTAGTAAACACCAGCTCTGGTTATATAAAACTAGATAGAGAACAACTGGTATTGACACTAGTACCAACCTAGTAAACACCAGCTCTGGTTATATAAAACTAGATAGAGAACTGGTATTGAGACTAGTACCAACCTAGTAAACACCATCCCTGATAATATAAAACTAGATAGAGAAAAACTGGTATTGAAACTAGTACCAACCTAGTAAACACAAGCTCTGGTAATGTAAAACTAGATGGAGAACAACTGGTATTGACACTAGTACCAATCTAGTAAACACCAGCTCTGGTTATATAAAACTAGATAGAGAACAACTGGTATTGACACTAGTACCAACCTAGTAAACACCAGCTCTGGTTATATAAAACTAGATAGACAACTGGTATTGACACTAGTACCAACCTAGTAAACACTAGCTCTGGTTATATAAAACTAGATAGAGAACAACTAGTATTGACACTAGTACCAACCTAGTAAACACCAGCTCTGGTTATATAAAACTAGATGGAGAACAACTGGTATTGGCACTAGTACCAATCTAGTAAACACCAGCTCTGGTTATATAAAACTAGATAGAGAACAACTGGTATTGACACTAGTACCAACCTAGTAAACACCAGCTCTGGTTATATAAAACTAGATAGAGAACAACTGGTATTGACACTAATACCAACCTAGTAAACACTAGCTCTGGTTATATAAAACTAGATGAGGAACAACTGGTATTGACACTAGTACCAACCTAGTAAACACAAGCTCTGGTTATATAAAACTAGATAGACAACTGGTATTGACACTAGTCCCAACCTAGTAAACACCAGCTCTGGTTATATAAAATTAGATGGAGAACAATTGGTATTGACACTAGTACCAACCTAGTAAACACCAGCTCTGGTTATATAAAACTAAATAGAGTACATCTGGTATTGACACTAGTACCAACCTAGTAAACACCAGCTCTGGTTATATAAAACTAGGGAGAGAACTGGTATAGACACTAGTACCAACCTAGTAAACACCAGCTCTGGTTATATAAAACTAGGGAGAGAACTGGTATAGACACTAGTACCAACCTAGTAAACACCAGCTCTGGTTATATAAAACTAGATGGAGAACAACTGGTATTGACACTAGTACCAACCCAGTAAACACCAGCTCTGGTTATATAAAACTAGATAGAGAACAACTGGTATTGACACTAGTACCAACCTGGTAAACACCAGCTCTGGTTACATAAAATTAGATGGAGAACAATTGATATTGACACTAGTACCAACATAGTAAACACCAGCTCTGGTTATATAAAACTAGATAGAGAACAACTGGTATTGACACTAGTACCAACCTAGTAAACACCAGCTCTGGTTATATAAAACTAGGGAGAGAACTGGTATAGACACTAGTACCAACCTAGTAAACACCAGCTCTGGTTATATAAAGCTAGATGGAGAACAACTGGTATTGACACTAGTACCAACCCAGTAAACACCAGCTCTGGTTATATAAAACTAGATAGAGAACAACTGGTATTGACACTAGTACCAACCTGGTAAACACCAGCTCTGGTTATATAAAATTAGATGGAGAACAATTGATATTGACACTAGTACCAACATAGTAAACACCAGCTCTGGTTATATAAAACTAGATAGAGAACAACTGGTATTGAAACTAGTACCAACCTAGTAAACACCAGCTCTGGTTATATAAAACTAGATAGAGAACAACTGGTATTGACACTAGTACCAACCTAGTAAACACCAGTTCTGGTTATATAAAACTAGATAGAAAACAACTGGTATTGAGACTAGTACCAACCTAGTAAACACCAGCCCTGGTAATATAAAACTAGATAGAGAACAACTGGTATTGAAACTAGTACCAATCTAGTAAACACAAGCTCTGGTAATATAAAACTAGATAGAGAACAACTGGTATTGAGACTAGTACCAACCTAGTAAACACCAGCTCTGGTTATATAAAACTAGATAGAGAACAACTGGTATTGACACTAGTACCAACCTAGTAAACACTAAGCTCTGGTTATATAAAACTAGATGAGGAACAACTGGTATTGACACTAGTACCAACCTAGTAAACACCAGCTCTGGTTATATAAAACTAGATAGACAACTGGTATTGACACTAGTCCCAACCTAGTAAACACCAGCTCTGGTTATATAAAATTAGATGGAGAACAATTGGTATTGACACTAGTACCAACCTAGTAAACACCAGCTCTGGTTATATAAAACTAAATAGAGTACATCTGGTATTGACACTAGTACCAACCTAGTAAACACCAGCTCTGGTTATATAAAACTAGGGAGAGAACTGGTATAGACACTAGTACCAACCTAGTAAACAGCAGCTCTGGTTATATAAAACTAGATGGAGAACAACTGGTATTGACACTAGTACCAACCTGGTAAACACCAGCTCTGGTTATATAAAATTAGATGGAGAACAATTGATATTGACACTAGTACCAACATAGTAAACACCAGCTCTGGTTATATAAAACTAGATAGAGAACAACTGGTATTGAGACTAGTACCAACCTAGTAAACACCAGCTCTGGTGATATAAAACTAGATAGACAACAACTGGTATTGACACTAGTACCAACCTAGTAAACACCAGTTCTGGTTATATAAAACTAGATAGAGAACAACTGGTATTGAGACTAGTACCAACCTAGTAAACACCAGCCCTGGTAATATAAAACTAGATAGAGAACAACTGGTATTGAAACTAGTACCAATCTAGTAAACACAAGCTCTGGTAATATAAAACTAGATAGAGAACAACTGGTATTGAGACTAGTACCAACCTAGTAAACACCAGCTCTGGTTATATAAAACTAGATAGAGAACAACTGGTATTGACACTAGTACCAACCTAGTAAACACTAAGCTCTGGTTATATAAAACTAGATGAGGAACAACTGGTATTGACACTAGTACCAACCTAGTAAACACCAGCTCTGATTATATAAAACAAGATAGAGAACAACTGGTATTGACACTAGTACCAACCTGGTAAACACCAGCTCTGGTTATATAAGATTAGATGGAGAACAATTGGTATTGAAACTAGTACCAACCTAGTAAACACCAGCTCTGTTTATATAAAATTAGATAGAGAACAACTGGTATTGACACTAGTACCAACCTAGTAAACACCAGCTCTGGTCATATAAAACTAGATAGAGAACAACTGGTATTGACACTAATACCAACCTGGTACACACCAGCTCTGGTTATATAAAACTAGATAGAGAACAACTGGTATTGACACTAGTACCAACCTAGTAAACACCAGCTCTGGTTATATAAAACTAGATGGAGAACAACTGGTATTGACACTAGTACCAACCTAGTAAACACCAGCTCTGGTTATACAAAACTAGATAGAGAACAACTGGTATTGACACTAGTACCAACCTGGTAAACACCAGCTCTTGTTATATAAATCTAGGGAGAGAACTGATATACACACTAGTATCAACCTAGTAAACACCAGCTCTGGTTATATAAAACTAGATAGAGAACAACTGGTATTGACACTAGTACCAACCTAGTAAACACCAGCCCTGGTAATATAAAACTAGATAGAGAACAACTGGTATTGACACTAGTACCAACCTAGTAAACACCAGCTCTGGTTATATAAATCTAGGGAGAGAACTGATATACACACTAGTATCAACCTAGTAAACACCAGCTCTGGTTATATAAAACTAGATAGAGAACAACTGGTATTGACACTAGTACCAACCTAGTAAACACCAGCTCTGGTTATATAAAACTAGATAGAGAACAACTGGTATTGACACTAGTACCAACCTAGTAAACACCAGCTCTGGTTATATAAAACTAGATGGAGAACAACTGGTATTGACACTAGTACCAACCTAGTAAACACCAGCTCTGGTTATACAAAACTAGATAGAGAACAACTGGTATTGACACTAGTACCAACCTGGTAAACACCAGCTCTTGTTATATGAAATTAGATGGAGAACAATTGGTATTGACACTAGTACCAACCTAGTAAACACCAGCTCTGGTTATATAAAACTAGATAGAGAACAACTGGTATTGACACTAGTACCAACCTAGTAAACACCAGCTCTGGTTATATAAAACTAGATAGAGAACTGGTATTGAGACTAGTACCAACCTAGTAAACAACATCCCTGGTAATATAAAACTAGATAGAGAACAACTGGTATTGAAACTAGTACCAATCTAGTAAACACAAGCTCTGGTAATGTAAAACTAGATAGAGAACAACTGGTATTGAGACTAGTACCAACCTAGTAAACACCAGCTCTGGTTATATAAAACTAGATGGAGAACAACTGGTATTGACACTAGTACCAATGTAGTAAACACCAGCTCTGGTTATATAAAACTAGATAGAGAACAACTGGTATTGACACTAGTACCAATCTAGTAAACACCAGCTCTGGTTATATAAAACTAGATAGAGAACAACTGGTATTGACACTAGTACCAACCTAGTAAACACCAGCTCTGGTTATATAAAACTAGATGGAGAACAACTGGTATTGACACTAGTACCAACCTAGTAAACACCAGCTCTGGTTATATAAAACTAGATGGAGAACAACTGGTATTGACACTAGTACCAATGTAGTAAACACCAGCTCTGGTTATATAAAACTAGATAGAGAACAACTGGTATTGAAACTAGTACCAACCTAGTAAACACCAGCTCTGGTTATATAAAACTAGATGGAGAACAACTGGTATTGACACTAGTACCAATGTAGTAAACACCAGCTCTGGTTATATAAAACTAGATAGAGAACAACTGGTATTGACACTAGTACCAACCTAGTAAACACCAGCTCTGGTTATATAAAACTAGATGGAGAACAACTGGTATTGACACTAGTACCAATGTAGTAAACACCAGCTCTGGTTATATAAAACTAGATAGAGAACAACTGGTATTGAAACTAGTACCAACCTAGTAAACACCAGCTCTGGTTATATAAAACTAGATGGAGAACAACTGGTATTGACACTAGTACCAATGTAGTAAACACCAGCTCTGGTTATATAAAACTAGATAGAGAACAACTGGTATTGACACTAGTACCAATCTAGTAAACACCAGCTCTGGTTATATAAAACTAGATAGAGAACAACTGGTATTGACACTAGTACCAACCTAGTAAACACCAGCTCTGGTTATATAAAACTAGATAGAGAACAACTGGTATTGACACTAATACCAACCTAGTAAACACTAGCTCTGGTTATATAAAACTAGATGAGGAACAACTGGTATTGACACTAGTACCAACCTAGTAAACACCAGCCCTGGTAATATAAAACTAGATGGAGAACAACAGGTATTGACACTAGTACCAACCTAGTAAACACAAGCTCTGGTTATATAAAACTAGATAGACAACTGGTATTGACACTAGTACCAACCTAGTAAACACCAGCTCTGGTTATATAAAATTAGATGGAGAACAATTAGTATTGACACTAGTACCAACCTAGTAAACACCAGCTCTGGTTATATAAAACTAAATAGAGTACATCTGGTATTGACACTAGTACCAACCTAGTAAACACCAGCTCTGGTTATATAAAACTAGGGAGAGAACTGGTATAGACACTAGTACCAACCTAGTAAACACCAGCTCTGGTTATATAAAACTAGGGAGAGAACTGGTATAGACACTAGTACCAACCTAGTAAACACCAGCTCTGGTTATATAAAACTAGATGGAGAACAACTGGTATTGACACTAGTACCAACCCAGTAAACACCAGCTCTGGTTATATAAAACTAGATAGAGAACAACTGGTATTGACACTAGTACCAACCTGGTAAACACCAGCTCTGGTTATATAAAATTAGATGGAGAACAATTGATATTGACACTAGTACCAACATAGTAAACACCAGCTCTGGTTATATAAAACTAGATAGAGAACAACTGGTATTGAGACTAGTACCAACCTAGTAAACACCAGCTCTGGTTATATAAAACTAGATAGAGAACAACTGGTATTGACACTAGTACCAACCTGGTAAACACCAGCTCTGGTTATATAAGATTAGATGGAGAACAATTGGTATTGAAACTAGTACCAACCTAGTAAACACCAGCTCTGTTTATATAAAATTAGATAGAGAACAACTGGTATTGACACTAGTACCAACCTAGTAAACACTAAGCTCTGGTTATATAAAACTAGATGAGGAACAACTGGTATTGACACTAGTACCAACCTAGTAAACACCAGCTCTGATTATATAAAACTAGATAGAGAACAACTGGTATTGACACTAGTACCAACCTGGTAAACACCAGCTCTGGTTATATAAGATTAGATGGAGAACAATTGGTATTGAAACTAGTACCAACCTAGTAAACACCAGCTCTGTTTATATACAACTAGATAGAGAACAACTGGTATTGACACTAGTACCAACCTAGTAAACACCAGCTCTGTTTATATAAAATTAGATAGAGAACAACTGGTATTGACACTAGTACCAACCTAGTAAACACCAGCTCTGGTCATATAAAACTAGATAGAGAACAACTGGTATTGACACTAATACCAACCTGGTACACACCAGCTCTGGTTATATAAAACTAGATAGAGAACAACTGGTATTGACACTAGTACCAACCTAGTAAACACCAGCTCTGGTTATATAAAACTAGATAGAGAACAACTGGTATTGACACTAGTACCAACCTAGTAAACACTAGCTCTGGTTATATAAAACTAGATAGAGAACAAATGGTATTGACACTAGTACCAACCTAGTAAACACCAGCTCTGGTTATATAAAACTAGATAGAGAACAACTGGTATTGACACTAGTACCAACCTAGTAAACACTAGCTCTGGTTATATAAAACTAGATAGAGAACAACTGGTATTGACACTAGTACCAACCTAGTAAACACCAGCTCTGGTTATATAAAACTAGATAGAGAACAACTGGTATTGACACTAGTACCAACCTAGTAAACACCAGCTCTGGTTATATAAAACTAGATAGAGAACAACTGGTATTGACACTAGTACCAACCTAGTAAACACTAGCTCTGGTTATATAAAACTAGATAGAGAACAACAGGTATTGACACTAGTACCAACCTAGTAAACACCAGCTCTGGTTATATAAAACTAGGGAGAGAACTGATATACACACTAGTATCAACCTAGTAAACACCAGCTCTGGTTATATAAAACTAGATAGAGAACAACTGGTATAGACACTAGTACCAACCTAGTAAACACCAGCTCTGGTTATATAAAGCTAGATAGAGAACAATGGTATTGACACTAGTACCAACCTAGTAAACACCAGCTCTGGTTATATAAAACTAGATAGACAACTGGTATTGACACTATTACCAACCTAGTAAACACCAGTTCTGGTTATATAAAACTAGATAGACAACTGGTATTGACACTAGTACCAACCTAGTAAACACCAGCCCTGGTAATATAAAACTAGATAGAGAACAACTGGTATTGACACTAGTACCAACCTAGTAAACACCAGCTCTGGTTATATAAAACTAGGGAGAGAACTGATATACACACTAGTATCAACCTAGTAAACACCAGCTCTGGTTATATAAAACTAGATAGAGAACAACTGGTATTGACACTAGTACCAACCTAGTAAACACCAGCTCTGGTTATATAAAACTAGATGGAGAACAACTGGTATTGACACTAGTACCAACCTAGTAAACACCAGCTCTGGTTATATAAAACTAGATAGACAACTGGTATTGACACTAGTACCAACCTAGTAAACACCAGTTCTGGTTATATAAAACTAGATAGACAACTGGTATTGACACTAGTACCAACCTAGTAAACACCAGCCCTGGTAATATGAAACTAAATAGAGAACAACTGGTATTGACACTAGTACCAACCTAGTAAACACCAGCTCTGGTTATATAAAACTAGGGAGAGAACTGATATACACACTAGTATCAACCTAGTAAACACCAGCTCTGGTTATATAAAACTAGATAGAGAACAACTGGTATTGACACTAGTACCAACCTAGTAAACACCAGCTCTGGTTATATAAAACTAGATAGAGAACAACTGGTATTGACACTAGTACCAACCTAGTAAACACCAGCTCTGGTTATATAAAACTAGATGGAGAACAACTGGTATTGACACTAGTACCAACCTAGTAAACACCAGCTCTGGTTATATAAAACTAGATTGAGAACAACTGGTATTGACACTAGTACCAACCTGGTAAACAGCAGCTCTTGTTATATGAAATTAGATGGAGAACAATTGGTATTGACACTAGTACCAACATAGTAAACACCAGCTCTGGTTATATAAAACTAGATAGAGAACAACTGGTATTGAGACTAGTACCAACCTAGTAAACACCAGCTCTGGTTATATAAAACTAGATAGAGAACAACTGGTATTGACACTAGTACCAACCTAGTAAACACCAGCTCTGGTTATATAAAACTAGATAGAGAACTGGTATTGAGACTAGTACCAACCTAGTAAACACCATCCCTGGTAATATAAAACTAGATAGAGAACAACTGGTATTGAAACTAGTACCAACCTAGTAAACACAAGCTCTGGTAATGTAAAACTAGATGGAGAACAACTGGTATTGACACTAGTACAAATCTAGTAAACACCAGCTCTAGTTATATAAAACTAGATAGAGAACAACTGGTATTGACACTAGTACCAACCTAGTAAACACCAGCTCTGGTTATATAAAACTAGATAGACAACTGGTATTGACACTAGTACCAACCTAGTAAACACTAGCTCTGGTTATATAAAACTAGATAGAGAACAACTAGTATTGACACTAGTACCAACCTAGTAAACACCAGCTCTGGTTATATAAAACTAGATGGAGAACAACTGGTATTGGCACTAGTACCAATCTAGTAAACACCAGCTCTGGTTATATAAAACTAGATAGAGAACAACTGGTATTGACACTAGTACCAACCTAGTAAACACCAGCTCTGGTTATATAAAACTAGATAGAGAACAACTGGTATTGACACTAATACCAACCTAGTAAACACTAGCTCTGGTTATATAAAACTAGATGAGGAACAACTGGTATTGACACTAGTACCAACCTAGTAAACACAAGCTCTGGTTATATAAAACTAGATAGACAACTGGTATTGACACTAGTACCAACCTAGTAAACACCAGCTCTGGTTATATAAAACTAGATGGAGAACAACTGGTATTGATACTAGTACCAACCTAGTAAACAGCAGCTCTGGTTATATAAAACTAGATGGAGAACAACTGGTATTGACACTAGTACCAACCTGGTAAACACCAGCTCTGGTTATATAAAATTAGATGGAGAACAATTGATATTGACACTAGTACCAACATAGTAAACACCAGCTCTGGTTATATAAAACTAGATAGAGAACAACTGGTATTGAGACTAGTACCAACCTAGTAAACACCAGCTCTGGTGATATAAAACTAGATAGACAACAACTGGTATTGACACTAGTACCAACCTAGTAAACACCAGTTCTGGTTATATAAAACTAGATAGAGAACAACTGGTATTGAGACTAGTACCAACCTAGTAAACACCAGCCCTGGTAATATAAAACTAGATAGAGAACAACTGGTATTGAAACTAGTACCAATCTAGTAAACACAAGCTCTGGTAATATAAAACTAGATAGAGAACAACTGGTATTGAGACTAGTACCAACCTAGTAAACACCAGCTCTGGTTATATAAAACTAGATAGAGAATAACTGGTATTGACACTAGTACCAACCTAGTAAACACTAAGCTCTGGTTATATAAAACTAGATGAGGAACAACTGGTATTGACACTAGTACCAACCTAGTAAACACCAGCTCTGATTATATAAAACTAGATAGAGAACAACTGGTATTGACACTAGTACCAACCTGGTAAACACCAGCTCTGGTTATATAAGATTAGATGGAGAACAATTGGTATTGAAACTAGTACCAACCTAGTAAACACCAGCTCTGTTTATATAAAATTAGATAGAGAACAACTGGTATTGACACTAGTACCAACCTAGTAAACACCAGCTCTGGTCATATAAAACTAGATAGAGAACAACTGGTATTGACACTAATACCAACCTGGTACACACCAGCTCTGGTTATATAAAACTAGATAGAGAACAACTGGTATTGACACTAGTACCAACCTAGTAAACACCAGCTCTGGTTATATAAAACTAGATAGAGAACAACTGGTATTGACACTAGTACCAACCTAGTAAACACTAGCTCTGGTTATATAAAACTAGATAGAGAACAACAGGTATTGACACTAGTACCAACCTAGTAAACACCAGCTCTGGTTATATAAAACTAGGGAGAGACTGGTATAGACACTAGTACCAACCTAGTAAACACCAGCTCTGGTTATATAAAGCTAGATAGAGAACAATGGTATTGACACTAGTACCAACCTAGTAAACACCAGCTCTGGTTATATACAACTAGATAGAGAACAACTGGTATTGACACTAGTACCAACCTAGTAAACACCAGCTCTGGTTATATAAAACTAGATAGACAACTGTTATTGACACTAGTACCAACCTAGTAAACACCAGTTCTGGTTATATAAAACTAGATAGACAACTGGTATTGACACTAGTACCAACCTAGTAAACACCAGCCCTGGTAATATAAAACTAGATAGAGAACAACTGGTATTGACACTAGTACCAACCTAGTAAACACCAGCTCTGGTTATATAAATCTAGGGAGAGAACTGATATACACACTAGTATCAACCTAGTAAACACCAGCTCTGGTTATATAAAACTAGATAGAGAACAACTGGTATTGACACTAGTACCAACCTAGTAAACACCAGCTCTGGTTATATAAAACTAGATAGAGAACAACTGGTATTGACACTAGTACCAACCTAGTAAACACCAGCTCTGGTTATATAAAACTAGATGGAGAACAACTGGTATTGACACTAGTACCAACCTAGTAAACACCAGCTCTGGTTATACAAAACTAGATAGAGAACAACTGGTATTGACACTAGTACCAACCTGGTAAACACCAGCTCTTGTTATATGAAATTAGATGGAGAACAATTGGTATTGACACTAGTACCAACATAGTAAACACCAGCTCTGGTTATATAAAAGTAGATAGAGAACAACTGGTATTGAGACCAGTACCAACCTAGTAAACACCAGCTCTGGTTATATAAAACTAGATAGAGAACAACTGGTATTGACACTAGTACCAACCTAGTAAACACCAGCTCTGGTTATATAAAACTAGATAGAGAACTGGTATTGAGACTAGTACCAACCTAGTAAACAACATCCCTGGTAATATAAAACTAGATAGAGAACAACTGGTATTGAAACTAGTACCAATGTAGTAAACACCAGCTCTGGTTATATAAAACTAGATAGAGAACAACTGGTATTGACACTAGTACCAACCTAGTAAACACCAGCTCTGGTTATATAAAACTAGATAGACAACTGGTATTGACACTAGTACCAACCTAGTAAACACTAGCTCTGGTTATATATAACTAGATAGAGAACAACTGGTATTGACACCAGTACCAACCTAGTAAACACTAGCTCTGGTTATATAAAACTAGATGGAGAACAACTGGTATTGACACTAGTACCAATCTAGTAAACACCAGCTCTGGTTATATAAAACTAGATAGAGAACAACTGGTATTGACACTAGTACCAACCTAGTAAACACCAGCTCTGGTTATATAAAACTAGATAGAGAACAAGTGGTATTGACACTAATACCAACCTAGTAAACACTAGCTCTGGTTATATAAAACTAGATGAGGAACAACTGGTATTGACACTAGTACCACCCTAGTAAACACCAGCTCTGGTTATATAAAACTAGATGGAGAACAACTGGTATTGACACTAGTACCAATCTAGTAAACACCAGCTCTGGTTATATAAAACTAGATAGAGAACAACTGGTATTGACACTAGTACCAACCTAGTAAACACCAGCTCTGGTTATATAAAACTAGATAGAGAACAAGTGGTATTGACACTAATACCAACCTAGTAAACACAAGCTCTGGTTATATAAAACTAGATAGAGAACAACTGGTATTGACACTAGTACCAATCTAGTAAACACCAGCTCTGGTTATATAAAACTAGATAGAGAACAACAGGTATTGACACTAGTACCAACCTAGTAAACACCAGCTCTGGTTATATAAAACTAGGGAGAGACTGGTATAGACACTAGTACCAACCTAGTAAACACCAGCTCTGGTTATATAAAGCTAGATAGAGAACAATGGTATTGACACTAGTACCAACCTAGTAAACACCAGCTCTGGTTATATACAACTAGATAGAGAACAACTGGTATTGACACTAGTACCAACCTAGTAAACACCAGCTCTGGTTATATAAAACTAGATAGAGAACAACTGGTATTGACACTAGTACCAACCTAGTAAACACCAGCTCTGGTTATATAAAACTAGATGGAGAACAACTGGTATTGACACTAGTACCAACCTAGTAAACACCAGCTCTGGTTATACAAAACTAGATAGAGAACAACTGGTATTGACACTAGTACCAACCTGGTAAACACCAGCTCTTGTTATATGAAATTAGATGGAGAACAATTGGTATTGACACTAGTACCAACATAGTAAACACCAGCTCTGGTTATATAAAAGTAGATAGAGAACAACTGGTATTGAGACCAGTACCAACCTAGTAAACACCAGCTCTGGTTATATAAAACTAGATAGAGAACAACTGGTATTGACACTAGTACCAACCTAGTAAACACCAGCTCTGGTTATATAAAACTAGATAGAGAACTGGTATTGAGACTAGTACCAACCTAGTAAACAACATCCCTGGTAATATAAAACTAGATAGAGAACAACTGGTATTGAAACTAGTACCAATCTAGTAAACACAAGCTCTGGTAATGTAAAACTAGATAGAGAACAACTGGTATTGAGACTAGTACCAACCTAGTAAACACCAGCTCTGGTTATATAAAACTAGATAGACAACTGGTATTGACACTAGTACCAACCTAGTAAACACTAGCTCTGGTTATATATAACTAGATAGAGAACAACTGGTATTGACACCAGTACCAACCTAGTAAACACTAGCTCTGGTTATATAAAACTAGATGGAGAACAACTGGTATTGACACTAGTACCAATCTAGTAAACACCAGCTCTGGTTATATAAAACTAGATAGAGAACAACTGGTATTGACACTAGTACCAACCTAGTAAACACCAGCTCTGGTTATATAAAACTAGATAGAGAACAAGTGGTATTGACACTAATACCAACCTAGTAAACACTAGCTCTGGTTATATAAAACTAGATGAGGAACAACTGGTATTGACACTAGTACCACCCTAGTAAACACCAGCTCTGGTTATATAAAATTAGATGGAGAACAATTGGTATTGACACTAGTACCAACCTAGTAAACACCAGCTCTGGTTATATAAAACTAAATAGAGTACATCTGGTATTGACACTAGTACCAACCTAGTATACACCAGCTCTGGTTATATAAAACTAGATAGAGAACAACTGGTATTGACACTAGTACCAACCTAGTAAACACCAGCTCTGGTTATATAAAACTAGATAGACAACTGGTATTGACACTAGTACCAACCTAGTAAACACCAGTTCTGGTTATATAAAACTAGATAGACAACTGGTATTGACACTAGTACCAACCTAGTAAACACCAGCCCTGGTAATATAAAACTAGATAGAGAACAACTGGTATTGAGACTAGTACCAACCTAGTAAACACCAGCTCTGGTTATATAAAACTAGATAGAGAACAACTGGTATTGACACTAGTACCAACCTAGTAAACACCAGCTCTGGTTATATAAAACTAGATGGAGAACAACTGGTATTGACACTAGTACCAACCTAGTAAACACCAGCTCTGGTTATATAAAACTAGATAGAGAACAACTGGTATTGACACTAGTACCAACCCAGTAAACACCAGCTCTGGTTATATAAAACTAGATAGAGAACAACTGGTATTGACACTAGTAACAACCTAGTAAACACCAGCTCTTGTTATATGAAATTAGATGGAGAACAATTGGTATTGACACTAGTACCAACATAGTAAACACCAGCTCTGGTTATATAAAACTAGATAGAGAACAACTGGTATTGAGACTAGTACCATCCTAGTAAACACCAGCTCTGGTTATATAAAACTAGATAGAGAACTGGTATTGACACTAGTACCAACCTAGTACACACCAGCTCTGTTATATAAAACTAGATAGACAACTGGTATTGACACTAGTACCAACCTAGTAAACACCAGCTCTTGTTATATAAAATTAGATGGAGAACAATTGGTATTGACACTAGTACCAACCTAGTAAACACCAGTTCTGGTTATATAAAACTAAATAGAGTACATCTGGTATTGACACTAGTACCAACCTAGTAAACACCAGCTCTGGTTATATAAAACTAGATAGAGAACAACTGGTATTGAGACTAGTACCAACCTAGTAAACACCAGCCCTGGTAATATAAAACTAGATAGAGAACAACTGGTATTGAAACTAGTACCAATCTAGTAAACACAAGCTCTGGTAATATAAAACTAGATAGAGAACAACTGGTATTGAGACTAGTACCAACCTAGTAAACACTAAGCTCTGGTTATATAAAACTAGATGAGGAACAACTGGTATTGACACTAGTACCAACCTCGTAAACACCAGCTCTGATTATATAAAACTAGATAGAGAACAACTGGTATTGACACTAGTACCAACCTGGTAAACACCAGCTCTGGTTATATAAAATTAGCTGGAGAACAATTGGTATTGAAACTAGTACCAACCTAGTCAACACCAGCTCTGGTTATATAAAATTAGATAGAGAACAACTGGTATTGACACTAGTACCAACCTAGTAAACACCAGCTCTGGTCATATAAAACTAGATAGAGAACAACTGATATTGACACTAATACCAACCTGGTACACACCAGCTCTGGTTATATAAAACTAGATAGAGAACAACTGGTATTGACACTAGTACCAACCTGGTAAACACCAGCTCTTGTTATATGAAATTAGATGGAGAACAATTGGTATTGACACTAGTACCAACATAGTAAACACCAGCTCTGGTTATATAAAACTAGATAGAGAACAACTGGTATTGAGACTAGTACCAACCTAGTAAACACCAGCTCTGGTTATATAAAACTAGATAGAGAACAACTGGTATTGACACTAGTACCAACCTAGTAAACACCAGCTCTGGTTATATAAAACTAGATAGACAACGGGTATTGACACTAGTACCAACCTAGTAAACACCAGCCCTGGTAATATAAAACTAAATAGAGAACAACTGGTATTGACACTAGTACCAACCTAGTAAACACCAGCTCTGGTTATATAAAACTAAATAGAGAACAACTGGTATTGACACTAGTACCAACCTAGTAAACACCAGCTCTGGTTATATAAAACTAGATAGAGAACAACTGGTATTGACACTAGTACCAACCTGGTAAACACCAGCTCTTGTTATATGAAATTAGATGGAGAACAATTGGTATTGACACTAGTACCAACATAGTAAACACCAGCTCTGGTTATATAAAACTAGATAGAGAACAACTGGTATTGAGACTAGTACCAACCTAGTAAACACCAGCTCTGGTTATATAAAACTAGATAGAGAACAACTGGTATTGACACTAGTACCAACCTAGTAAACACCAGCTCTGGTTATATAAAACTAGATAGAGAACTGGTATTGAGACTAGTACCAACCTATTAAACACCATCCCTGGTAATATAAAACTAGATAGAGAACAAATGGTATTGAAACTAGTACCAATCTAGTAAACACAAGCTCTGGTAATGTAAAACTAGGTAGAGAACAACTGGTATTGAGACTAATACCAACCTAGTAAACACCAGCTCTGGTTATATAAAACTAGCTGGAGAACAACTGGTATTGACACTAGTACCAATCTAGTAAACACCAGCTCTGGTTATATAAAACTAGATAGAGAACAACTGGTATTGACACTAGTACCAACCTAGTAAACACCAGCTCTGGTTATATAAAACTAGATAGACAACTGGTATTGACACTAGTACCAACCTAGTAAACTAGCTCTGGTTATATAAAACTAGATAGAGAACAACTGGTATTGACACTAGTACCAACCTAGTAAACACTAGCTCTGGTTATATAAAACTAGATGGAGAACAACTGGTATTGACACTAGTACCAATCTAGTAAACACCAGCTCTGGTTATATAAAACTAGATAGAGAACAACTGGTATTGACACTAGTACCAACCTAGTAAACACCAGCTCTGGTTATATAAAACTAGATAGACAACTGGTATTGACACTAGTACCAACCTAGTAAACTAGCTCTGGTTATATAAAACTAGATGAGGAACAACTGGTATTGACACTAGTACCAACCTAGTAAACACCAGCCCTGGTAATATAAAACTAGATGGAGAACAACAGGTATTGACACTAGTACCAACCTAGTAAACACAAGCTCTGGTTATATAAAACTAGATAGACAACAGGTATTGACACTAGTACCAACCTAGTAAACATCAGCTCTGGTTATATAAAATTAGATGGAGAACAATTGGTATTGACACTAGTACCAACCTAGTAAACACCAGCTCTGGTTATATAAAACTAAATAGAGTACATCTGGTATTGACACTAGTACCAACCTAGTATACACCAGCTCTGGTTATATAAAACTAGATAGAGAACAACTGCTATTGACACTAGTACCAACCTACTAAACACCAGCTCTTGTTATATAAAACTAGATAGAGAACAACTGGTATTGACACTAATACCAACCTAGTAAACACTAGCTCTGGTTATATAAAACTAGATGAGGAACAACTGGTATTGACACTAGTACCAACCAAGTAAACACCAGCTCTGGTTATATAAAACTAATTAGAGTACAACTGGTATTGACACTAGTACCAACCTAGTAAACACCAGCTCTGGTTATATAAAACTAGACGGAGAACAACTGCTATTGACACTAGTACCAACCTAGTAAACACCAGCTCTGGTTATATAAAACTAGATAGACAACTGGTATTGAAACTAGTACCAATCTAGTAAACACAAGCTCTGGTAATATAAAACTAGATAGAGAACTGGTATTGAGACTAGTACCAACCTAGTAAACACCAGCTCTGGTTATATAAAACTAGATAGAGAACAACTGGTATTGACACTAGTACCAACCTAGTAAACACCAGCTCTGGTTATATAAAACTAGATTAGGAACAACTGGTATTGACACTAGTACCAACCTAGTAAACACCAGCTCTGATTATATAAAACTAGATAGAGAACAACTGGTATTGACACTAGTACCAACCTGGTAAACACCAGCTCTGGTTATATAAAATTAGATGGAGAACAATGGGTATTGACACTAGTACCAACCTAGTAAACACCAGCTCTGGTTATATAAAATTAGATAGAGAACAACTGGTATTGACACTAGTACCAACCTAGTAAACACCAGCTCTGGTCATATAAAACTAGATAGAGAACAACTGGTATTGACACTAATACCAACCTGGTACACACCAGCTCTGGTTATATAAAACTAGATAGAGAACAACTGGTATTGACACTAGTACCAACCTAGTAAACACCAGCTCTGGTTATATAAAACTAGATAGAGAACAACTGGTATTGACACTAGTACCAACCTAGTAAACACTAGCTCTGGTTATATAAAACTAGATAGAGAACAACAGGTATTGACACTAGTACCAACCTAGTAAACACCAGCTCTGGTTATATAAAACTAGGGCCAGAACTGGTATAGACACTAGTACCAACCTAGTAAACACCAGCTCTGGTTATATAAAAGTAGATAGAGAACAATGGTATTGACACTAGTACCAACCTAGTAAACACCAGCTCTGGTTATATACAACTAGATAGAGAACAACTGGTATTGACACTAGGACCAACCTAGTAAACACCAGCTCTGGTTATATAAAACTAGATAGAGAACAACTGGTATTGACACTAGTACCAACCTAGTAAACACCAGCTCTGGTTATATAAAACTAGATAGACAACTGGTATTAACACTAGTACCAACCTAGTAAACACCAGTTCTGGTTATATAAAACTAGATAGACAACTGGTATTGACACTAGTACCAACCTAGTAAACACCAGCCCTGGTAATATAAAACTAGATGGAGAACAACTGGTATTGAAACTAAGTACCAATCTAGTAAACACAAGCTCTGGTAATATAAAACTAGATAGAGAACAACTGGTATTGAGACTAGTACCAACCTAGTAAACACCAGCTCTGGTTATATAAAACTAGATAGAGAACAACTGGTATTGACACTAGTACCAACCTAGTAAACACTAAGCTCTGGTTATATAAAACTAGATGAGGAACAACTGGTATTGACACTATTACCAACCTAGTAAACACCAGCTCTGATTATATAAAACTAGATAGAGAACAACTGGTATTGACACTAGTACCAACCTGGTAAACACCAGCTCTGGTTATATAAAATTAGATGGAGAACAATTGGTATTGAAACTAGTACCAACCTAGTCAACACCAGCTCTGGTTATATAAAATTAGATAGAGAACAACTGGTATTGACACTAATACCAACCTGGTACACACCAGCTCTGGTTATATAAAACTAGATAGAGAACAACTGGTATTGACACTAGTACCAACCTAGTAAACACCAGCTCTGGTTATATAAAACTAGATAGAGAACAACTGGTATTGGCACTAGTACCAACCTAGTAAACACTAGCTCTGGTTATATAAAACTAGATAGAGAACAACAGGTATTGACACTAGTACCAACCTAGTAAACACCAGCTCTGGTTATATAAAACTAGGGAGAGAACTGGTATAGACACTAGTACCAACCTAGTAAACACCAGCTCTGGTTATATAAAACTAAATAGAGAACAATGGTATTGACACTAGTACCAACCAAGTAAACACCAGCTCTGGTTATATACAACTAGATAGAGAACAACTGGTATTGACACTAGTACCAACCTAGTAAACACCAGCTCTGGTTATATAAAACTAGATAGACAACTGGTATTGACACTAGTACCAACCTAGTAAACACCAGTTCTGGTTATATAAAACTAGATAGACAACTGGTATTGACACTAGTACCAACCTAGTAAACACCAGCCCTGGTAATATAAAACTAAATAGAGAACAACTGGTATTGACACTAGTACCAACCTAGTAAACACCAGCTCTGGTTATATAAAACTAGATAGAGAACAACTGGTATTGACACTGCTACCAACCTGGTAAACACCAGCTCTTGTTATATGAAATTAGATGGAGAACAATTGGTATTGACACTAGTACCAACATAGTAAACACCAGCTCTGGTTATATAAAACTAGATAGAGAACAACTGGTATTGAGACTAGTACAAACCTAGTAAACACCAGCTCTGGTTATATAAAACTAGATAGAGAACAACTGGTATTGACACTAGTACCAACCTAGTAAACACCAGCTCTGGTTATATAAAACTAGATAGAGAACTGGTATTGAGACTAGTACCAACCTATTAAACACCATCCCTGGTAATATAAAACTAGATAGAGAACAACTGGTATTGAAACTAGTACCAATCCAGTAAACACAAGCTCTGGTAATGTAAAACTAGGTAGAGAACAACTGGTATTGACACTAGTACCAACCTAGTAAACACCAGCTCTGGTTATATAAAACTAGATAGACAACTGGTATTGACACTAGTACCAACCTAGTAAACTAGCTCTGGTTATATAAAACTAGATGGAGAACAACTGGTATTGACACTAGTACCAACCTAGTAAACACTAGCTCTGGTTATATAAAACTAGATGGAGAACAACTGGTATTGACACTAGTACCAATCTAGTAAACACCAGCTCTGGTTATATAAAACTAGATAGAGAACAACTGGTATTGACACTAATACCAACCTAGTAAACACTAGCTCTGGTTATATAAAACTAGATGAGGAACAACTGGTATTGACACTAGTACCAACCTAGTAAACACCAGCCCTGGTAATATAAAACTAGATGGAGAACAACAGGTATTGACACTAGTACCAACCTAGTAAACACAAGCTCTGGTTATATAAAACTAGATAGACAACAGGTATTGACACTAGTACCAACCTAGTAAACACCAGCTCTGGTTATATAAAATTAGATGGAGAACAATTGGTATTGACACTAGTACCAACCTAGTAAACACCAGCTCTGGTTATATAAAACTAAATAGAGTACATCTGGTATTGACACTAGTACCAACCTAGTATACACCAGCTCTGGTTATATAAAACTAGATAGAGAACAACTGGTATTGACACTAGTACCAACCTACTAAACACCAGCTCTTGTTATATAAAACTAGATAGAGAACAACTGGTATTGACACTAATACCAACCTAGTAAACACTAGCTCTGGTTATATAAAACTAGATGAGGAACAACTGGTATTGACACTAGTACCAACCTAGTAAACACCAGCTCTGGTTATATAAAACTAATTAGAGTACAACTGGTATTGACACTAGTACCAACCTAGTTAACACCAGCTCTAGTTAAATAAAATTAGATGGAGAACAATAGGTATTGACACTAGTACCAACCTAGTAAACACAAGCTCTTGTTATATAAACTAGATAGACAACTGGTATTGACACTAGTACCAACCTAGTAAACACCAGCTCTGGTTATATAAAATTAGATGGAGAACAATTGGTATTGACACTAGTACCAACCTAGTAAACACCAGCTCTGGTTATATAAAACTAAATAGAGTACATCTGGTATTGACACTAGTACCAACCTAGTATACACCAGCTCTGGTTATATAAAACTAGATAGAGAACAACTGGTATTGACACTAGTACCAACCTAGTAAACACTAGCTCTGGTTATATAAAACTAGATGAGGAACAACTGGTATTGACACTAATACCAACCTAGTAAACATCAGCTCTGGTTATATAAAACTAATTAGAGTACAACTGGTATTGACACTAGTACCAACCTAGTATACACCAGCTCTGGTTATATAAAACTAGACGGAGAACAACTGGTATTGACACTAGTACCAACCTAGTAAACACCAGCTCTGGTTATATAAAACTAGATAGACAACTGGTATTGAAACTAGTACCAATCTAGTAAACACAAGCTCTGGTAATATAAAACTAGATAGAGAACAACTGGTATTGAGACTAGTACCAACCTAGTAAATACCAGCTCTGGTTATATAAAACTAGATAGAGAACAACTGGTATTGACACTAGTACCAACCTAGTAAACACCAGCTCTGGTTATATAAAACTAGATTAGGAACAACTGGTATTGACACTAGTACCAACCTAGTAAACACCAGCTCTGATTATATAAAACTAGATAGAGAACAACTGGTATTGACACTAGTACCAACCTAGTAAACACCAGCTCTGGTTATATAAAACTAGATGGAGAACAACTCGTATTGACACTAGTACCAACCTAGTAAACACCAGCTCTGGTTATATAAAACTAGATAGAGAACAAGTGGTATTGACACTAGTACCAACCTGGTAAACACCAGCTCTTGTTATATAAAACTAGATAGGGAACAACTGGTATTGACACTAGTACCAACCTAGTAAACACTAGCTCTGGTTATATAAAACTAGATAGAGAACAACAGGTATTGACACTAGTACCAACCTAGTAAACACCAGCTCTGGTTATATAAAACTAGGGAGAGAACTGGTATAGACACTACTACCAACCTAGTAAACACCAGCTCTGGTTATATAAAAGTAGATAGAGAACAATGGTATTGACACTAGTACCAACCTAGTAAACACCAGCTCTGGTTATATACAACTAGATAGAGAACAACTGGTATTGACACTAGGACCAACCTAGTAAACACCAGCTCTGGTTATATAAAACTAGATAGAGAACAACTGGTATTGACACTAGTACCAACCTAGTAAACACCAGCTCTGGTTATATAAAACTAGATAGACAACTGGTATTGACACTAGTACCAACCTAGTAAACACCAGTTCTGGTTCTATAAAACTAGATAGACAACTGGTATTGACACTAGTACCAACCTAGTAAACACCAGCCCTGGTAATATAAAACTAGATAGAGAACAACTGGTATTGACACTAGTACCAACCTAGTAAACACCAGCTCTGGTTATATAAAACTAGGGAGAGAACTGATATACACACTAGTATCAACCTAGTAAACACCAGCTCTGGTTATATAAAACTAGATAGAGAACAACTGGTATTGACACTAGTACCAACCTAGTAAACACCAGCTCTGGTTATATAAAACTAGATAGAGAACAACTGGTATTGACACTAGTACCAACCTAGTAAACACCAGCTCTGGTTATATAAAACTAGATGGAGAATAACTCGTATTGACACTAGTACCAACCTAGTAAACACCAGCTCTGGTTATATAAAACTAGATAGAGAACAACTGGTATTGACACTAGTACCAACCTAGTAAACACCAGCTCTGGTTATATAAAACTAGATAGAGAACAACTGGTATTGACACTAGTACCAACCTGGTAAACACCAGCTCTTGTTATATGAAATTAGATGGAGAACAATTGGTATTGACACTAGTACCAACATAGTAAACACCAGCTCTGGTTATATAAAACTAGATAGAGAACAACTGGTATTGAGACTAGTACCAACCTAGTAAACACCAGCTCTGGTTATATAAAACTAGATAGAGAACTGGTATTGACACTAGTACCAATCTAGTAAACACAAGCTCTGGTAATGTAAAATTAGATAGAGAACAACTGGTATTGAGACTAGTACCAACCTAGTAAACACTAGCTCTGGTTATATAAAACTAGATGAGGAACAACTGGTATTGACACTAGTACTAATCTAGTAAACACCAGCCCTGGTAATATAAAACTAGATGGAGAACAACAGGTATTGACACTAGTACCAACCTAGTAAACACCAGCTCTGGTTATATAAAACTAGATAGACAACTGGTATTGACACTAGTACCAACCTAGTAAACACAAGCTCTGGTTATATAAAACTAGATAGACAACTGGTATTGACACTAGTATCAACCTAGTAAACACCAGCTCTGGTTATATAAAACTAAATAGAGTACATCTGGTATTGACACTAGTACCAACCTAGTATACACCAGCTCTGGTTATATAAAACTAGATAGAGAACAACTGGTATTGACACTAGTACCAACCTAGTAAACACCAGCTCTTGTTATATAAAACTGGATAGAGAACAACTGGTATTGACACTAATACCAACCTAGTAAACACTAGCTCTGGTTATATAAAACTAGATGACGAACAACTGGTATTGACACTAGTACCAACCTAATAAACACCAGCTATGGTTATATAAAAATAATTAGAGTACAACTGGATTTGACATTAGTACCAACCTAGTATACACCAGCTCTAGTTATATAAAACTAGACAGAGAACAACTGGTATTGACACTAGTACCAACCTAGTAAACACCAGCTCTGGTTATATACAACTAGATAGAGAACTGGTATTGACACTAGTACCAACCTAGTAAACACCAGCTCTGGTTATATAAAACTAGATAGAGAACTGGTATTGAGACTAGTACCAACCTAGTAAACACCATCCCTGGTAATATAAAACTACATAGAGAACAACTGGTATTGAAACTAGTACCAATCTAGTAAACACAAGCTCTGGTAATGTAAAACTAGATAGAGAACAACTGGTATTGAGACTAGTACCAACCTAGTAAACAACAGCTCTGGTTACATAAAACTAGATGGAGAACAACTGGTATTGACACTAGTACCAACCTAGTAAACACTAGCTCTGGTTATATAAAACTAGATGAGGAACAACTGGTATTGACACTAATACCAACCTAGTAAACATCAGCTCTGGTTATATAAAACTAATTAGAGTACAACTGGTATTGACACTAGTACCAACCTAGTATACACCAGCTCTGGTTATATAAAACTAGACGGAGAACAACTGGTATTGACACTAGTACCAACCTAGTAAACACCAGCTCTGGTTATATAAAACTAGATAGACAACTGGTATTGAAACTAGTACCAATCTAGTAAACACAAGCTCTGGTAATATAAAACTAGATAGAGAACAACTGGTATTGAGACTAGTACCAACCTAGTAAACACCAGCTCTGGTTATATAAAACTAGATAGAGAACAACTGGTATTGACACTAGTACCAACCTAGTAAACACCAGCTCTGGTTATATAAAACTAGATTAGGAACAACTGGTATTGACACTAGTACCAACCTAGTAAACACCAGCTCTGATTATATAAAACTAGATAGAGAACAACTGGTATTGACACTAGTACCAACCTAGTAAACACCAGCTCTGGTTATATAAAACTAGATGGAGAACAACTCGTATTGACACTAGTACCAACCTAGTAAACACCAGCTCTGGTTATATAAAACTAGATAGAGAACAAGTGGTATTGACACTAGTCGCAACCTGGTAAACACCAGCTCTTGTTATATAAAACTAGATAGGGAACAACTGGTATTGACACTAGTACCAACCTAGTAAACACTAGCTCTGGTTATATAAAACTAGATAGAGAACAACAGGTATTGACACTAGTACCAACCTAGTAAACACCAGCTCTGGTTATATAAAACTAGGGAGAGAACTGGTATAGACACTACTACCAACCTAGTAAACACCAGCTCTGGTTATATAAAAGTAGATAGAGAACAATGGTATTGACACTAGTACCAACCTAGTAAACACCAGCTCTGGTTATATGCAACTAGATAGAGAACAACTGGTATTGACACTAGGACCAACCTAGTAAACACCAGCTCTGGTTATATAAAACTAGATAGAGAACAACTGGTATTGACACTAGTACCAACCTAGTAAACACCAGCTCTGGTTATATAAAACTAGATAGACAACTGGTATTGACACTAGTACCAACCTAGTAAACACCAGTTCTGGTTCTATAAAACTAGATAGACAACTGGTATTGACACTAGTACCAACCTAGTAAACACCAGCCCTGGTAATATAAAACTAGATAGAGAACAACTGGTATTGACACTAGTACCAACCTAGTAAACACCAGCTCTGGTTATATAAAACTAGGGAGAGAACTGATATACACACTAGTATCAACCTAGTAAACACCAGCTCTGGTTATATAAAACTAGATAGAGAACAACTGGTATTGACACTAGTACCAACCTAGTAAACACCAGCTCTGGTTATATAAAACTAGATAGAGAACAACTGGTATTGACACTAGTACCAACCTAGTAAACACCAGCTCTGGTTATATAAAACTAGATGGAGAATAACTCGTATTGACACTAGTACCAACCTAATAAACACCAGCTCTGGTTATATAAAACTAGATAGAGAACAACTGGTATTGACACTAGTACCAACCTGGTAAACACCAGCTCTTGTTATATGAAATTAGATGGAGAACAATTGGTATTGACACTAGTACCAACATAGTAAACACCAGCTCTGGTTATATAAAACTAGATAGAGAACAACTGGTATTGAGACTAGTACCAACCTAGTAAACACCAGCTCTGGTTATATAAAACTAGATAGAGAACTGGTATTGACACTAGTACCAACCTAGTAAACACCAGCTCTGGTTATATAAAACTAGATAGAGAACTGGTATTGAGACTAGTACCAACCTAGTAAACACCATCCCTGGTAATATAAAACTAGATAGAGAACAACTGGTATTGAAACTAGTACCAATCTAGTAAACACAAGCTCTGGTAATGTAAAATTAGATAGAGAACAACTGGTATTGAGACTAGTACCAACCTAGTAAACACCAGCTCTGGTTATATAAAACTAGATGGAGAACAACTGGTATTGACACTAGTACCAATCTAGTAAACACCAGCTCTGGTTATATAAAACTAGATAGAGAACAACTGGTATTGACACTAGTACCAACCTAGTAAACACCAGCTCTGGTTATATAAAACTAGATAGACAACTGGTATTGACACTAGTACCAACCTAGTAAACACTAGCTCTGGTTATATAAAACTAGATGAGGAACAACTGGTATTGACATTAGTACTAATCTAGTAAACACCAGCCCTGGTAATATAAAACTAGATGGAGAACAACAGGTATTGACACTAGTACCAACCTGGTAAACACAAGCTCTGGTTATATAAAACTAGATAGAGAACAACTGGTATTGACACTAGTATCAACCTAGTAAACACCAGCTCTGGTTATATAAAACTAAATAGAGTACATCTGGTATTGACACTAGTACCAACCTAGTATACACCAGCTCTGGTTATATAAAACTAGATAGAGAACAACTGGTATTGACACTAGTACCAACCTAGTAAACACCAGCTCTTGTTATATAAAACTGGATAGAGAACAACTGGTATTGACACTAATACCAACCTAGTAAACACTAGCTCTGGTTATATAAAACTAGATGACGAACAACTGGTATTGACACTAGTACCAACCTAATAAACACCAGCTCTGGTTATATAAAAATAATTAGAGTACAACTGGATTTGACATTAGTACCAACCTAGTATACACCAGCTCTGGTTATATAAAACTAGATAGAGAACTGGTATTGACACTAGTACCAACCTAGTAAACACCAGCTCTGGTTATATAAAACTAGATAGAGAACTGGTATTGAGACTAGTACCAACCTAGTAAACACCAGCTCTGGTTATATAAAACTAGATGGAGAACAACTGGTATTGACACTAGTACCAACCTAGTAAACACCAGCTCTGGTTATATAAAACTAGATAGAGAACTGGTATTGACACTAGTACCAACCTAGTAAACACCATCCCTGGTAATATAAAACTACATAGAGAACAACTGGTATTGAAACTAGTACCAATCTAGTAAACACAAGCTCTGGTAATGTAAAACTAGATAGAGAACAACTGGTATTGAGACTAGTACCAACCTAGTAAACAACAGCTCTGGTTACATAAAACTAGATGGAGAACAACTGGTATTGACACTAGTACCAATCTAGTAAACACCAGCTCTGGTTATATAAAACTAGATGGAGAACAACTGGTATAGACACTAGTACCAACCTAGTAAACACCAGCTCTGGTTAAATAAAATTAGATGGAGAACAATTGGTATTGACACTAGTACCAACCTAGTAAACACAAGCTCTGGTTATATAAAACTAGATAGAAAACTGGTATTGACACTAGTACCAACCTAGTAAACACCAGCTCTGGTTATATAA
The DNA here is from genome assembly GCA_964016885.1 of Eledone cirrhosa. NCBI lineage: Eukaryota > Metazoa > Mollusca > Cephalopoda > Octopoda > Eledonidae > Eledone > Eledone cirrhosa. Next base: position 375,965,710 of record OZ024742.1, read on the forward strand.
AATTAGATGGAGAACAATTGGTATTGACACTAGTACCAACCTAGTAAACACCAGCTCTGGTTATATAAAACTAAATAGAGTACATCTGGTATTGACACTAGTACCAATCTAGTAAACACCAGCTCTGGTTATATAAAACTAGATGGAGAACAACTGGTATAGACACTAGTACCAACTTAGTAAACACCAGCTCTGGTTAAATAAAATTAGATGGAGAACAATTGGTATTGACACTAGTACCAATCTAGTAAACACAAGCTCTGGTAATATAAAACTAGATAGAGAACAACTGGTATTGAGACTAGAACCAACCTAGTAAACACCAGCTCTGGTTATATAAAACTAGATAGAGAACAACTGGTATTGACACTAGTACCAACCTAGTAAACACCAGCTCTGGTTATATAAAACTAGATAGACAACTGGTATTGACACTAGTACCAACCTAGTAAACACCAGCTCTGGTAATATAAAACTAGATAGACAACTGGTATTGACACTAGGACCAACCTAGTAAACACCAGCTCTGGTTATATAAAATTAGATGGAGAACAATTGGTATTGACACTAGTACCAACCTAGTAAACACCAGCCCTGGTAATATAAAACTAGATAGAGAACAACTGGTATTGACACTAGTACCAACCTAGTAAACACCAGCTCTGGTTATATAAAACTAGGGAGAGAACTGGTATAGACACTAGTACCAACCTAGTAAACACCAGCTCTGGTTATATAAAATTAGATAGAGAACAACTGGTATTGACACTAGTACCAACCTAGTAAACACCAGCTCTGGTCATATAAAACTAGATAGAGAACAACTGGTATTGACACTAATACCAACCTGGTACACACCAGCTCTGGTTATATAAAACTAGATAGAGAACAACTGGTATTGACACTAGTACCAACCTAGTAAACACCAGCTCTGGTTATATAAAACTAGATAGAGAACAACTGGTATTGACACTAGTACCAACCTAGTAAACACTAGCTCTGGTTATATAAAACTAGATAGAGAACAACAGGTATTGACACTAGTACCAACCTAGTAAACACCAGCTCTGGTTATATACAACTAGGGAGAGAACTGGTATAGACACTACTACCAACCTAGTAAACACCAGCTCTGGTTATATAAAAGTAGATAGAGAACAATTGTATTGACACTAGTACCAACCTAGTAAACACCAGCTCTGGTTATATAAAACTAGATAGACAACTGGTATTGACACTAGTACCAACTTAGTAAACACCAGTTCTGGTTATATAAAACTAGATAGACAACTGGTATTGACACTAGTACCAACCTAGTAAACACCAGCCCTGGTAATATAAAACTAGATAGAGAACAACTGGTATTGACACTAGTACCAACCTAGTAAACACCAGCTCTGGTTATATAAAACTAGATAGAGAACAACTGGTATTGACACTAGTACCAACCTAGTAAACACCAGCTCTGGTTATATAAAACTAGATAGACAACTGGTATTGACACTAGTACCACCCTAGTAAACACTAGCTCTGGTTATATAAAACTAGATGAGGAACAACTGGTATTGACACTAGTACTAATCTAGTAAACACCAGCCCTGGTAATATAAAACTAGATGGAGAACAACAGGTATTGACACTAGTACCAACCTAGTAAACACCAGCTCTGGTTATATAAAACTAGATAGACAACTGGTATTGACACTAGTATCAACCTAGTAAACACCAGCTCTGGTTATATAAAACTAAATAGAGTACATCTGGTATTGACACTAGTACCAACCTAGTATACACCAGCTCTGGTTGTATAAAACTAGATAGAGAACAACTGGTATTGACACTAGTACCAACCTAGTAAACACCAGCTCTTGTTATATAAAACTAGATAGAGAACAACTGGTATAGACACTAGTACCAACCTAGTAAACACTAGCTCTGGTTATATAAAACTAGATGAGGAACAACTGGTATTGACACTAGTACCAACCTAATAAACACCAGCTCTGGTTATATAAAACTAATTAGAGTACAACTGGATTTGACCCTAGTACCAACCTAGTATACACCAGCTCTGGTTATATAAAACTAGACAGAGAACAACTGGTATTGACACTAGTACCAACCTAGTAAACACCAGCTCTGGTTATATACAACTAGATAGAGAACTGGTATTGACACTAGTACCAACCTAGTAAACACCAGCTCTGGTTATATAAAACTAGATAGAGAACTGGTATTGAGACTAGTACCAACCTAGTAAACACCATCCCTGGTAATATAAAACTACATAGAGAACAACTGGTATTGAAACTAGTACCAATCTAGTAAACACAAGCTCTGGTAATGTAAAACTAGATAGAGAACAACTGGTATTGAGACTAGTACCAACCTAGTAAACAACAGCTCTGGTTATATAAAACTAAATAGAGTACATCTGGTATTGACACTAGTACCAATCTAGTAAACACCAGCTCTGGTTATATAAAACTAGATGGAGAACAACTGGTATAGACACTAGTACCAACCTAGTAAACACCAGCTCTGGTTAAATAAAATTAGATGGAGAACAATTGGTATTGACACTAGTACCAATCTAGTAAACACAAGCTCTGGTAATATAAAACTAGATAGAGAACAACTGGTATTGAGACTAGAACCAACCTAGTAAACACCAGCTCTGGTTATATAAAACTAGATAGAGAACAACTGGTATTGACACTAGTACCAACCTAGTAAACACCAGCTCTGGTTATATAAAACTAGATAGACAACTGGTATTGACACTAGTACCAACCTAGTAAACACCAGCTCTGGTAATATAAAACTAGATAGACAACTGGTATTGACACTAGGACCAACCTAGTAAACACCAGCTCTGGTTATATAAAATTAGATGGAGAACAATTGGTATTGACACTAGTACCAACCTAGTAAACACCAGCCCTGGTAATATAAAACTAGATAGAGAACAACTGGTATTGACACTAGTACCAACCTAGTAAACACCAGCTCTGGTTATATAAAACTAGGGAGAGAACTGGTATAGACACTAGTACCAACCTAGTAAACACCAGCTCTGGTTATATAAAATTAGATAGAGAACAACTGGTATTGACACTAGTACCAACCTAGTAAACACCAGCTCTGGTCATATAAAACTAGATAGAGAACAACTGGTATTGACACTAATACCAACCTGGTACACACCAGCTCTGGTTATATAAAACTAGATAGAGAACAACTGGTATTGACACTAGTACCAACCTAGTAAACACCAGCTCTGGTTATATAAAACTAGATAGAGAACAACTGGTATTGACACTAGTACCAACCTAGTAAACACTAGCTCTGGTTATATAAAACTAGATAGAGAACAACAGGTATTGACACTAGTACCAACCTAGTAAACACCAGCTCTGGTTATATACAACTAGGGAGAGAACTGGTATAGACACTACTACCAACCTAGTAAACACCAGCTCTGGTTATATAAAAGTAGATAGAGAACAATGGTATTGACACTAGTACCAACCTAGTAAACACCAGCTCTGGTTATATAAAACTAGATAGACAACTGGTATTGACACTAGTACCAACTTAGTAAACACCAGTTCTGGTTATATAAAACTAGATAGACAACTGGTATTGACACTAGTACCAACCTAGTAAACACCAGCCCTGGTAATATAAAACTAGATAGAGAACAACTGGTATTGACACTAGTACCAACCTAGTAAACACCAGCTCTGGTTATATAAAACTAGATAGAGAACAACTGGTATTGACACTAGTACCAACCTAGTAAACACCAGCTCTGGTTATATAAAACTAGATAGACAACTGGTATTGACACTAGTACCACCCTAGTAAACACTAGCTCTGGTTATATAAAACTAGATGAGGAACAACTGGTATTGACACTAGTACTAATCTAGTAAACACCAGCCCTGGTAATATAAAACTAGATGGAGAACAACAGGTATTGACACTAGTACCAACCTAGTAAACACCAGCTCTGGTTATATAAAACTAGATAGACAACTGGTATTGACACTAGTATCAACCTAGTAAACACCAGCTCTGGTTATATAAAACTAAATAGAGTACATCTGGTATTGACACTAGTACCAACCTAGTATACACCAGCTCTGGTTGTATAAAACTAGATAGAGAACAACTGGTATTGACACTAGTACCAACCTAGTAAACACCAGCTCTTGTTATATAAAACTAGATAGAGAACAACTGGTATAGACACTAGTACCAACCTAGTAAACACTAGCTCTGGTTATATAAAACTAGATGAGGAACAACTGGTATTGACACTAGTACCAACCTAATAAACACCAGCTCTGGTTATATAAAACTAATTAGAGTACAACTGGATTTGACCCTAGTACCAACCTAGTATACACCAGCTCTGGTTATATAAAACTAGACAGAGAACAACTGGTATTGACACTAGTACCAACCTAGTAAACACCAGCTCTGGTTATATACAACTAGATAGAGAACTGGTATTGACACTAGTACCAACCTAGTAAACACCAGCTCTGGTTATATAAAACTAGATAGAGAACTGGTATTGAGACTAGTACCAACCTAGTAAACACCATCCCTGGTAATATAAAACTACATAGAGAACAACTGGTATTGAAACTAGTACCAATCTAATAAACACAAGCTCTGGTAATGTAAAACTAGATAGAGAACAACTGGTATTGAGACTAGTACCAACCTAGTAAACAACAGCTCTGGTTATATAAAACTAGATGAAGAACAACTGGTATTGACACTAGTACCAATCTAGTAAACACCAGCTCTGGTTATATAAAACTAGATGGAGAACAACTGGTATAGACACTAGTACCAACCTAGTAAACACCAGCTCTGGTTAAATAAAATTAGATGGAGAACAATTGGTATTGACACTAGTACCAACCTAGTAAACACAAGCTCTGGTTATATAAAACTAGATAGACAACTGGTATTGACACTAGTACCAACCTAGTAAACACCAGCTCTGGTTATATAAAATTAGATGGAGAACAATTGGTATTGACACTAGTACCAACCTAGTAAACACCAGCTCTGGTTATATAAAACTAAATAGAGTACATCTGGTATTGACACTAGTACCAATCTAGTAAACACCAGCTCTGGTTATATAAAACTAGATGGAGAACAACTGGTATAGACACTAGTACCAACCTAGTAAACACCAGCTCTGGTTAAATAAAATTAGATGGAGAACAATTGGTATTGACACTAGTACCAACCTAGTAAACACAAGCTCTGGTTATATAAAACTAGATAGACAACTGGTATTGACACTAGTACCAACCTAGTAAACACCAGCTCTTGTTATATAAAACTAGATAGAGAACAACTGGTATTGACACTAATACCAACCTAGTAAACACTAGCTCTGGTTATATAAAACTAGATGAGGAACAACTGGTATTGACACTAATACCAATCTAGTAAACACCAGCTCTGGTTATATAAAACTAATTAGAGTACAACTGGTATTGACACAAGTACCAACCTAGTATACACCAGCTCTGGTTATATAAAACTAGACGGAGAACAACTGGTATTGACACTAGTACCAACCTAGTAAACACCAGCTCTGGTTATATAAAACTAGATAGACAACTGGTATTGAAACTAGTACCAATCTAGTAAACACAAGCTCTGGTAATATAAAACTAGATAGAGAACAACTGGTATTGACACTAGTACCAACCTAGTAAACACCAGCTCTGGTTATATAAAACTAGATTAGGAACAACTGGTATTGACACTAGTACCAACCTAGTAAACACCAGCTCTGATTATATAAAACTAGATAGAGAACAACTGGTATTGACACTAGTACCAACCTGGTAAACACCAGCTCTGGTTATATAAAATTAGATGTAGAACAATTGGTATTGACACTAGTACCAACCTAGTAAACACCAGCTCTGGTTATATAAAATTAGATAGAGAACAACTGGTATTGACACTAGTACCAACCTAGTAAACACCAGCTCTGGTCATATAAAACTAGAGAGAGAACAACTGGTATTGACACTAATACCAACCTGGTACACACCAGCTCTGGTTATATAAAACTAGATAGAGAACAACTGGTATTGACACTAGTACCAACCTAGTAAACACCAGCTCTTGTTATATAAAACTAGATAGAGAACAACTGGTATTGACACTAATACCAACCTAGTAAACACTAGCTCTGGTTATATAAAACTAGATGAGGAACAACTGGTATTGACACTAGTACCAACCTAATAAACACCAGCTCTGGTTATATAAAACTAATTAGAGTACAACTGGATTTGACACTAGTACCAACCTAGTATACACCAGCTCTGGTTATATAAAACTAGACGGAGAACAACTGGTATTGACACTAGTACCAACCTAGTAAACACCAGCTCTGGTTATATAAAACTAGATAGACAACTGGTATTGACACTAGTACCAACCTAGTAAACACCAGCTCTGGTTATATAAAACTAGATAGACAACTGGTATTGACACTAGGACCAACCTAGTAAACACCAGCTCTGGTTATATAAAATTAGATGGAGAACAATTGGTATTGACACTAGTACCAACCTAGTAAACACCAGCCCTGGTAATATAAAACTAGATAGAGAACAACTGGTATTGACACTAGTATCAACCTAGTAAACACCAGCTCTGGTTATATAAAACTAGGGAGAGAACTGGTATAGACACTAGTACCAACCTAGTAAACACCAGCTCTGGTTATATAAAATTAGATAGAGAACAACTGGTATTGACACTAGTACCAACCTAGTAAACACCAGCTCTGGTCATATAAAACTAGATAGAGAACAACTGGTATTGACACTAATACCAACCTGGTACACACCAGCTCTGGTTATATAAAACTAGATAGAGAACAACTGGTATTGACACTAGTACCAACCTAGTAAACACCAGCTCTGGTTATATAAAAGTAGATAGAGAACAATGTTATTGACACTAGTACAAACCTAGTAAACACCAGCTCTGGTTATATAAAAGTAGATAGAGAACAATGTTATTGACACTAGTACCAACCTAGTAAACACCAGCCCTGGTAATATAAAACTAGATAGAGAACAACTGGTATAGACACTAGTACCAACCTAGTAAACACCAGCTCTGGTTATATAAAACTAGGGAGAGAACTGGTATAGACACTAGTACCAACCTAGTAAACACCAGCTCTGGTTATATAAAATTAGATAGAGAACAACTGGTATTGACACTAGTACCAACCTAGTAAACACCAGCTCTGGTCATATAAAACTAGATAGAGAACAACTGGTATTGACACTAGTACCAACCTAGTAAACACTAGCTCTGGTTATATAAAACTAGATAGAGAACAACAGGTATTGACACTAGTACCAACCTAGTAAACACCAGCTTTGGTTATATAAAACTAGGGAGAGAACTGGTATAGACACTACTACCAACCTAGTAAACACCAGCTCTGGTTATATAAAAGTAGATAGAGAACAATGTTATTGACACTAGTACAAACCTAGTAAACACCAGCTCTGGTTATATACAACTAGATGGAGAACAACTGGTATTGACACTAGTACCAACCTAGTAAACACCAGCTCTGGTTATATAAAACTAGATAGAGAACAACTGGTATTGACACTAGTACCAACCTAGTAAACACCAGCTCTGGTTATATAAAACTAGATAGACAACTGGTATTGACACTAGTACCAACCTAGTAAACACCAGTTCTGGTTATATAAAACTAGATAGACAACTGGTATTGACACTAGGACCAACCTAGTAAACACCAGCTCTGGTTATATAAAACTAGATGGAGAACAACTGGTATTGACACTAGTACCAACCTAGTAAACACCAGCTCTGGTTATATAAAACTAGATAGAGAACAACTGGTATTGACACTAGTACCAACCTAGTAAACACCAGCTCTGGTTATATAAAACTAGATAGAGAACAAATGGTATTGACACTAGTACCAACCTAGTAAACACCAGCTCTGGTTATATAAAACTAGATGGAGAACAACTCGTATTGACACTAGTACCAACCTAGTAAACACCAGCACTGGTTATATAAAACTAGATAGAGAACAACTGGTATTGACACTAGTACCAACCTGGTAAACACCAGCTCTTGTTATATGAAATTAGATGGAGAACAATTGGTATTGACACTAGTACAAACCTAGTAAACACCAGCTCTGGTTATATAAAAGTAGATAGAGAACAATGTTATTGACACTAGTACGAACCTAGTAAACACAAGCCCTGGTAATATAAAACTAGATAGAGAACAACTGGTATTGACACTAGTACCAACCTAGTAAACACCAGCTCTGGTTATATAAAACTAGGGAGAGAACTGGTATAGACACTAGTACCAACCTAGTAAACACCAGCTCTGGTTATATAAAACTAAGGAGAGAACTGGTATAGACACTACTACCAACCTAGTAAACACCAGCTCTGGTTATATAAAAGTAGATAGAGAACAATGTTATTGACACTAGTACAAACCTAGTAAACACCAGCTCTGGTTATATACAACTAGATGGAGAACAACTGGTATTTACACTAGGACCAACCTAGTAAACACCAGCTCTGGTTATATAAAAGTAGATAGAGAACAACTGGTATTGACACTAGTACCAACCTAGTAAACACCAGCTCTGGTTATATAAAACTAGATAGACAACTGGTATTGACACTAGTACCAACCTAGTAAACACCAGTTCTGGTTATATAAAACTAGATAGACAACTGGTATTGACGCTAGTACCAACCTAGTAAACACCAGCCCTGGTAATATAAAACTAGATAGAGAACAACTGGTATTGACACTAGTACCAACCTAGTAAACACCAGCTCTGGTTATATAAAACTAGATTAGGAACAACTGGTATTGACACTAGTACCAACCTGGTAAACACCAGCTCTGGTTATATAAAACTAATTAGAGTACAACTGGTATTGACACAAGTACCAACCTAGTATACACCAGCTCTGGTTATATAAAACTAGACGGAGAACAACTGGTATTGACACTAGTACCAACCTAGTAAACACCAGCTCTGGTTATATAAAACTAGATAGACAACTGGTATTGACACTAGTACCAATCTAGTAAACACAAGCTCTGGTAATATAAAACTAGATAGAGAACAACTGGTATTGAGACTAGAACCAACCTAGTAAACACCAGCTCTGGTTATATAAAACTAGATAGAGAACAACTGGTATTGACACTAGTACCAACCTAGTAAACACCAGCTCTGGTTATATAAAACTAGATTAGGAACAACTGGTATTGACACTAGTACCAACCTAGTAAACACCAGCTCTGATTATATAAAACTAGATAGAGAACAACTGGTATTGACACTAGTACCAACCTGGTAAACACCAGCTCTGGTTATATAAAATTAGATGTAGAACAATTGGTATTGACACTAGTACCAACCTAGTAAACACCAGCTCTAGTTATATAAAATTAGATAGAGAACAACTGGTATTGACACTAGTACCAACCTAGTAAACACCAGCTCTGGTCATATAAAACTAGAGAGAGAACAACTGGTATTGACACTAATACCAACCTGGTACACACCAGCTCTGGTTATATAAAACTAGATAGAGAACAACTGGTATTGACACTAGTACCAACCTAGTAAACACCAGCTCTTGTTATATAAAACTAGATAGAGAACAACTGGTATTGACACTAATACCAGCCTAATAAACACTAGCTCTGGTTATATAAAACTAGATGAGGAACAACTGGTATTGACACTAGTACCAACCTAATAAACACCAGCTCTGGTTATATAAAACTAATTAGAGTACAACTGGATTTGACACTAGTACCAACCTAGTATACACCAGCTCTGGTTATATAAAACTAGACGGAGAACAACTGGTATTGACACTAGTACCAACCTAGTAAACACCAGCTCTGGTTATATAAAACTAGATAGACAACTGGTATTGACACTAGTACCAACCTAGTAAACACCAGCTCTGGTTATATAAAACTAGATAGACAACTGGTATTGACACTAGGACCAACCTAGTAAACACCAGCTCTGGTTATATAAAATTAGATGGAGAACAATTGGTATTGACACTAGTACCAACCTAGTAAACACCAGCCCTGGTAATATAAAACTAGATAGAGAACAACTGGTATTGACACTAGTATCAACCTAGTAAACACCAGCTCTGGTTATATAAAACTAGGGAGAGAACTGGTATAGACACTAGTACCAACCTAGTAAACACCAGCTCTGGTTATATAAAATTAGATAGAGAACAACTGGTATTGACACTAGTACCAACCTAGTAAACACCAGCTCTGGTCATATAAAACTAGATAGAGAACAACTGGTATTGACACTAATACCAACCTGGTACACACCAGCTCTGGTTATATAAAACTAGATAGAGAACTGGTATTGACACTAGTACCAACCTAGTAAACACCAGCTCTGGTTATATAAAAGTAGATAGAGAACAATGTTATTGACACTAGTACAAACCTAGTAAACACCAGCTCTGGTTATATAAAAGTAGATAGAGAACAATGTTATTGACACTAGTACCAACCTAGTAAACACCAGCCCTGGTAATATAAAACTAGATAGAGAACAACTGGTATAGACACTAGTACCAACCTAGTAAACACCAGCTCTGGTTATATAAAACTAGGGAGAGAACTGGTATAGACACTAGTACCAACCTAGTAAACACCAGCTCTGGTTATATAAAATTAGATAGAGAACAACTGGTATTGACACTAGTACCAACCTAGTAAACACCAGCTCTGGTCATATAAAACTAGATAGAGAACAACTGGTATTGACACTAGTACCAACCTAGTAAACACTAGCTCTGGTTATATAAAACTAGATAGAGAACAACAGGTATTGACACTAGTACCAACCTAGTAAACACCAGCTTTGGTTATATAAAACTAGGGAGAGAACTGGTATAGACACTACTACCAACCTAGTAAACACCAGCTCTGGTTATATAAAAGTAGATAGAGAACAATGTTATTGACACTAGTACAAACCTAGTAAACACCAGCTCTGGTTATATACAACTAGATGGAGAACAACTGGTATTGACACTAGTACCAACCTAGTAAACACCAGCTCTGGTTATATAAAACTAGATAGAGAACAACTGGTATTGACACTAGTACCAACCTAGTAAACACCAGCTCTGGTTATTTAAAACTAGATAGACAACTGGTATTGACACTAGTACCAACCTAGTAAACACCAGTTCTGGTTATATAAAACTAGATAGACAACTGGTATTGACACTAGGACCAACCTAGTAAACACCAGCTCTGGTTATATAAAACTAGATGGAGAATAACTCGTATTGACACTAGTACCAACCTAGTAAACACCAGCACTGGTTATATAAAACTAGATAGAGAACAACTGGTGTTGACACTAGTACCAACCTAGTAAACACCAGCTCTGGTTATATAAAACTAGATAGAGAACAACTGGTATTGACACTAGTACCAACCTAGTAAACACCAGCTCTGGTTATATAAAACTAGATAGAGAACAACTGGTATTGACACTACTACCAACCTAGTAAACACCAGCTCTGGTTATATAAAACTAGATGGAGAACAACTCGTATTGACACTAGTACCAACCTAGTAAACACCAGCACTGGTTATATAAAACTAGATAGAGAACAACTGGTATTGACACTAGTACCAACCTGGTAAACACCAGCTCTTGTTATATGAAATTAGATGGAGAACAATTGGTATTGACACTAGTACAAACCTAGTAAACACCAGCCCTGGTAATATAAAACTAGATAGAGAATAACTGGTATTGACACTAGTACCAACCTAGTAAACACCAGCTCTGGTTATATAAAACTAGGGAGAGAACTGGTATAGACACTAGTACCAACCTAGTAAACACCAGCTCTGGTTATATAAAACTAGGGAGAGAACTGGTATAGACACTACTACCAACCTAGTAAACACCAGCTCTGGTTATATAAAAGTAGATAGAGAACAATGTTATTGACACTAGTACAAACCTAGTAAACACCAGCTCTGGTTATATACAACTAGATGGAGAACAACTGGTATTTACACTAGGACCAACCTAGTAAACACCAGCTCTGGTTATATAAAAGTAGATAGAGAACAACTGGTATTGACACTAGTACCAACCTAGTAAACACCAGCTCTGGTTATATAAAACTAGATAGACAACTGGTATTGACACTAGTACCAACCTAGTAAACACCAGTTCTGGTTATATAAAACTAGATAGACAACTGGTATTGACACTAGTACCAACCTAGTAAACACCAGCCCTGGTAATATAAAACTAGATAGAGAACAACTGGTATTGACACTAGTACCAACCTAGTAAACACCAACTCTGGTTATATAAAACTAGGGAGAGAACTGATATACACACTAGTATCAACCTAGTAAACACCAGCTCTGGTTATATAAAACTAGATAGAGAACAACTGGTATTGACACTAGTACCAACATAGTAAACACCAGCTCTGGTTATATAAAACTAGATAGAGAACTGGTATTGAGACTAGTACCAACCTAGTAAACACCATCCCTGGTAATATAAAACTAGATAGAGAACAACTAGTATTGAAACTAGTACCAATCTAGTAAACACAAGCTCTGGTAATGTAAAACTAGATAGAGAACAACTGGTATTGAGACTAGTACCAACCTAGTAAACACCAGCTCTGGTTATATAAAACTAGATGGAGAACAACTGGTATTGACACTAGTACCAATCTAGTAAACACCAGCTCTGGTCATATAAAACTAGATAGAGAACAACTGGTATTGACACTAGTACCAACCTAGTAAACACCAGCTCTGGTTATATAAAACTAGATAGACAACTGGTATTGACACTAGTACCAACCTAGTAAACACTAGCTCTGGTTATATAAAACTAGATGAGGAACAACTGGTATTGACACTAGTACTAATCTAGTAAACACCAGCCCTGGTAATATAAAACTAGATGGAGAACAACTGGTATTGACACTAGTACCAACCCAGTAAACACAAGCTCTGGTTATATAAATCTAGATAGACAACTGGTATTGACACTAGTACCAACCTAGTAAACACCAGCTCTTGTTATATAAAACTAGATAGAGAACAACTGGTATTGACACTAATACCAACCTAGTAAACACTAGCTCTGGTTATATAAAACTAGATGAGGAACAACTGGTATTGACACTAATACCAACCTAGTAAACACCAGCTCTGGTTATATAAAACTAATTAGAGTACAACTGGTATTGACACAAGTACCAACCTAGTATACACCAGCTCTGGTTATATAAAACTAGACGGAGAACAACTGGTATTGACACTAGTACCAACCTAGTAAACACCAGCTCTGGTTATATAAAACTAGATAGAGAACAACTGGTATTGAGACTAGAACCAACCTAGTAAACACCAGCTCTGGTTATATAAAACTAGATAGAGAACAACTGGTATTGACACTAGTACCAACCTAGTAAACACCAGCTCTGATTATATAAAACTAGATAGAGAACAACTGGTATTGACACTAGTACCAACCTGGTAAACACCAGCTCTGGTTATATAAAACTAGATAGAGAACAACTGGTATTGACACTAGTACCAACCTGGTAAACACCAGCTCTGGTTATATAAAAATAGATGTAGAACAATTGGTATTGACACTAGTACCAACCTAGTAAACACCAGCTCTGGTTATATAAAATTAGATAGAGAACAACTGGTATTGACACTAGTACCAACCTAGTAAACACCAGCTCTGGTCATATAAAACTAGAGAGAGAACAACTGGTATTGACACTAATACCAACCTGGTACACACCAGCTCTCGTTATATAAAACTAGATAGAGAACAACTGGTATTGACACTAGTACCAACCTAGTAAACACCAGCTCTTGTTATATAAAACTAGATAGAGAACAACTGGTATTGACACTAATACCAACCTAGTAAACACTAGCTCTGGTTATATAAAACTAGATGAGGAACAACTGGTATTGACACTAGTACCAACCTAGTAAACACCAGCTCTTGTTATATAAAACTAGATAGAGAACAACTGGTATTGACACTAGTACCAACCTAGTAAACACCAGCTCTGGTTATATAAAACTATATAGACAACTGGTATTGACACTAGTATCAACCTAGTAAACACCAGCTCTGGTTATATAAAACTAGATAGAGAACAACTTGTATTGACACTAGTACCAACCTAGGAAACACCAGCTCTGGTTATATAAAACTAGATAGAGAACAACTGGTATTGACACTAGTACCAACCTAGTAAATACCAGCTCTGGTTATATAAAACTAGATAGACAACTGGTATTGACACTAGTACCAACCTAGTAAACACCAGCTCTGGTTATATAAAACTAGATAGACAACTGGTATTGACACTAGTAACAACCTAGTAAACACCAGCTCTGGTTATATAAAACTAGATAGAGTACAACTGGTATTGACACTAGTAACAACCTAGTAAACACCAGCCCTGGTTATATAAAACTAGGGAGAGAACTGGTATTGAGACTAATATCAACCTAGTAAACACCAGCTCTGGTTATATAAAACTAGATAGACAACAGGTATTGACACTAGTACCAACCTAGTAAACACCAGCTCTGGTTATATAAAACTAGATAGACAACTGGTATTGACACTAGTACCAACCTAGTAAACACCAGCTCTGGTTATATAAAACTCGATAGACAACTGGTATTGACACTAGTACCAACCTAGTAAATACCAGCTCTGGTTATATAAAACTAGATAGACAACTGGTATTGACACTAGTAACAACCTAGTAAACACCGGCTCTGGTTACATAAAACTAGGGAGAGAACTGGTATTGAGACTAATACCAACCTAGTAAACACCAGCTCTGGTTATATAAAACTAGATAGACAACTGGTATTGACACTAGTACCAACCTAGTAAACACCAGCTCTGGTTATATAAAACTAGATAGAGAACAACTGGTATTGACACTAGTACCAACCTAGTAAACACCAGCTCTGGTTATATAAAACTAGATAGACAACTGGTATTGACAGTAGTACCAACCTAGTAAACACCAGCTCTGGTTATATAAAACTAGATAGAGAACAACTGGTATTGACACTAGTACCAACCTAGTAAACACCAGCTCTGGTTATATAAAACTAGATAGAGAACAACTGGTATTGACACTAGTACCAACCTAGTAAACACCAGCTCTGGTTATATAAAACTAGATAGACAACTGGTATTGACACTAGTACCAACCTAGTAAACACCAGCTCTGGTTATATAAAACTCGATAGACAACTGGTATTGACACTAGTACCAACCTAGTAAATACCAGCTCTGGTTATATAAAACTAGATAGACAACTGGTATTGACACTAGTAACAACCTAGTAAACACCAGCTCTGGTTATATAAAACTAGATAGAGAACAACTGGTATTGACACTAGTACCAACCTAGTAAACACCAGCTCTGGTTATATAAAACTAGATGGAGAACAACTGGTATTGAGACTAGTACCAACCTAGTAAACACCAGCTCTGGTTATACAAATCTAGATAGAGCACAACTGGTATTGACACTAGTACCAACCTAGTAAACCCCAGCTCTGGTTATATAAAACTAGATAGAAAACAACTGGTATTGACACTAGTACCAATCTAGTAAACACCAGCACTGGTTATATAAAACTAGATGGAGAACAACTGGTATTGACACTAGTAAGAACCTAGTAAACACCAGCTCTGGTTATATAAAACTAGATAGAGAACAACTGGTATTGACACTAGTACCAACCTAGTAAACACCAGCTCTGGTTATATACAACTAGATAGAGAACAACTGGTATTGACACTAGTACCAACCTAGTAAACATCAGCTCTGGTTATATAAAATTAGGGAGAGAACTGGTATAGACACTAGTACCAACCTAGTAAACACCAGCTCTGATTACATAAAACTAGATAGAGAACAACTGGTATTGACACTAGTACCAACCTAGTAAACACCAGCTCTGGTTATATACAACTAGATAGAGAACAACTGGTATTGACACTAGTACCAACCTAGTAAACACCAGCTCTGGTTATATAAAACTAGATAGAGAACAACTGGTATTGAGACTAGTACCAACCTAGTAAACACCAGCTCTGGTAATATAAAACTAGATAGACAACTGGTATAGACACTAGTACCAACCTAGTAAACACCAGCTCTGGTTATATAAAACTAGATAGAGAACAACTGGTATTGACACTAGTACCAACCTAGTAAACACCAGCTCTGGTTATATACAACTAGATAGACAACTGGTATTGACACTAGTACCAACCTAGTAAACACCAGCCCTGGTAATATAAAACTAGATGGAGTACAACTGGTATTGACACTAGTACCAATCTAGTAAACACAAGCTCTGGTAATATAAAACTAGATAGAGAACAACTGGTATTGAGACTAGTACCAACCTAGTAAACACCAGCTCTGGTTATATAAAACTAGATAGAGAACAACTGGTATTGACACTAGTACCAACCTGGTAAACACCAGCTTTGGTTATATACAACTAGATAAAGAACTGGTATTGACACTAGTACCAACCTAGTAAACACCAGCCCTGGTAATATAAAACTCGATGGAGTACACATGGTATTGACACTAGTACCAATCTAGTAAACACAAGCTCTGGTAATATAAAACTAGATAGAGAACAACTGGTATTGAGACTAGTACCAACCTAGTAAACACCAGCTCTGGTTATATAAAACTAGATAGAGAACAACTGGTATTGACACTAGAACCAACCTAGTAAACACCAGCTCTGGTTATATAAAACTAGATAGACAACTGGTATGGACACTAGTACCAACCTAGTAAACACTAGCTCTGGTTATATAAAACTAGATAGACAACTGGTATTGACACTAGGACCAACCTAGTAAACACCAGCTCTGGTTATATAAAATTAGATGGAGAACAATTGGTATTGACACTAGTACCAACCTAGTAAACACCAGCCCTGGTAATTTAAAACTAGATAGAGAACAACTGGTATTGACACTAGTATCAACCTAGTAAACACCAGCTCTGGTTATATAAAACTAGGGAGAGAACTGGTATAGACACTAGTACCAACCTAGTAAACACCAGCTCTGGTTATATAAAAGTAGATAGAGAACAATGTTATTGACACTAGTACAAACCTAGTAAACACCAGCTCTGGTTATATAAAAGTAGATAGAGAACAATGTTATTGACACTAGTACCAACCTAGTAAACACCAGCCCTGGTAATATAAAATTAGATAGAGAACAACTGGTATTGACACTAGTACCAACCTAGTAAACACCAGCTCTGGTTATATAAAACTAGGGAGAGAACTGGTATAGACACTAGTACCAACCTAGTAAACAGCAGCTCTGGTTATATAAAACTAGGGAGAGAACTGGTATAGACACTACTACCAACCTAGTAAACACCAGCTCTGGTTATATAAAAGTAGATAGAGAACAATGTTATTGACACTAGTACAAACCTAGTAAACACCAGCTCTGGTTATATACAACTAGATGGAGAACAACTGGTATTGACACTAGGACCAACCTAGTAAACACCAGCTCTGGTTATATAAAAGTAGATAGAGAACAACTGGTATTGACACTAGTACCAACCTAGTAAACACCAGTTCTGGTTATATAAAACTAGATAGACAACTGGTATTGACACTAGTACCAACCTAGTAAACACCAGCCCTGGTAATATAAAACTAGATAGAGAACAACTGGTATTGACACTAGTACCAACCTAGTAAACACCAGCCCTGGTAATATAAAACTAGATAGAGAACAACAGGTATTGACACTAGTACCAACCTAGTAAACACCAACTCTGGTTATATAAAACTAGGGAGAGAACTGATATACACACTAGTATCAACCTAGTAAACACCAGCTCTGGTTATATAAAACTAGATAGAGAACAACTGGTATTGACACTAGTACCAACCTAGTAAACACCAGCTCTGGTTATATAAAACTAGATAGAGAACAACTGGTATTGACACTAGTACCAACCTAGTAAACACCAGCTCTGGTTATATAAAACTAGATGGAGAACAACTCGTATTGACACTAGTACCAACCTAGTAAACACCAGCTCTGGTAATATAAAACTAGATAGACAACTGGTATAGACACTAGTACCAACCTAGTAAACACCAGCTCTGGTTATATAAAACTAGATAGAGAACAACTGGTATTGACACTAGTACCAACCTAGTAAACACCAGCTCTGGTTATATACAACTAGATAGACAACTGGTATTGACACTAGTACCAACCTAGTAAACACCAGCCCTGGTAATATAAAACTAGATGGAGTACAACTGGTATTGACACTAGTACCAATCTAGTAAACACAAGCTCTGGTAATATAAAACTAGATAGAGAACAACTGGTATTGAGACTAGTACCAACCTAGTAAACACCAGCTCTGGTTATATAAAACTAGATAGAGAACAACTGGTATTGACACTAGTACCAACCTGGTAAACACCAGCTTTGGTTATATACAACTAGATAAAGAACTGGTATTGACACTAGTACCAACCTAGTAAACACCAGCCCTGGTAATATAAAACTCGATGGAGTACACATGGTATTGACACTAGTACCAATCTAGTAAACACAAGCTCTGGTAATATAAAACTAGATAGAGAACAACTGGTATTGAGACTAGTACCAACCTAGTAAACACCAGCTCTGGTTATATAAAACTAGATAGAGAACAACTGGTATTGACACTAGAACCAACCTAGTAAACACCAGATCTGGTTATATAAAACTAGATAGACAACTGGTATGGACACTAGTACCAACCTAGTAAACACTAGCTCTGGTTATATAAAACTAGATAGACAACTGGTATTGACACTAGGACCAACCTAGTAAACACCAGCTCTGGTTATATAAAATTAGATGGAGAACAATTGGTATTGACACTAGTACCAACCTAGTAAACACCAGCCCTGGTAATTTAAAACTAGATAGAGAACAACTGGTATTGACACTAGTATCAACCTAGTAAACACCAGCTCTGGTTATATAAAACTAGGGAGAGAACTGGTATAGACACTAGTACCAACCTAGTAAACACCAGCTCTGGTTATATAAAAGTAGATAGAGAACAATGTTATTGACACTAGTACAAACCTAGTAAACACCAGCTCTGGTTATATAAAAGTAGATAGAGAACAATGTTATTGACACTAGTACAAACCTAGTAAACACCAGCTCTGGTTATATACAACTAGATGGAGAACAACTGGTATTGACACTAGGACCAACCTAGTAAACACCAGCTCTGGTTATATAAAAGTAGATAGAGAACAACTGGTATTGACACTAGTACCAACCTAGTAAACACCAGTTCTGGTTATATAAAACTAGATAGACAACTGGTATTGACACTAGTACCAACCTAGTAAACACCAGCCCTGGTAATATAAAACTAGATAGAGAACAACTGGTATTGACACTAGTACCAACCTAGTAAACACCAGCCCTGGTAATATAAAACTAGATAGAGAACAACAGGTATTGACACTAGTACCAACCTAGTAAACACCAACTCTGGTTATATAAAACTAGGGAGAGAACTGATATACACACTAGTATCAACCTAGTAAACACCAGCTCTGGTTATATAAAACTAGATAGAGAACAACTGGTATTGACACTAGTACCAACCTAGTAAACACCAGCTCTGGTTATATAAAACTAGATAGAGAACAACTGGTATTGACACTAGTACCAACCTAGTAAACACCAGCTCTGGTTATATAAAACTAGATGGAGAACAACTCGTATTGACACTAGTACCAACCTAGTAAACACCAGCTCTGGTTATATAAAACTAGATAGACAACTGGTATTGACACTAGTACCAACCTAGTAAACACCAGCTCTGGTTATATAAAACTAGATGGAGAACAACTCGTATTGACACTAGTACCAACCTAGTAAACACCAGCTCTGGTTATATAAAACTAGATAGAGAACAACTGGTATTGACACTAGTACCAACCTGGTAAACACCAGCTGTTGTTATATGAAATTAGATGGAGAACAATTGGTATTGACACTAGTACCAACATAGTAAACACCAGCTCTGGTTATATAAAACTAGATAGAGAACAACTAGTATTGAGACTAGTACCAACCTAGTAAACACCAGCTCTGGTTATATAAAACTAGATAGAGAACTGGTATTGACACTAGTACCAACCTAGTAAACACCAGCTCTGGTTATATAAAACTAGATAGAGAACTGGTATTGAGACTAGTACCAACCTAGTAAACACCATCCCTGGTAATATATAACTAGATAGAGAACAACTGGTATTGAAACTAGTACCAATCTAGTAAACACAAGCTCTGGTAATGTAAAACTAGATAGAGAACAACTGGTATTGAGACTAGTACCAACCTAGTAAACACCAGCTCTGGTTATATAAAACTAGATGGAGAACAACTGGTATTGACACTAGTACCAATCTAGTAAACACCAGCTCTGGTTATATAAAACTAGATAGAGAACAACTGGTATTGACACTAGTACCAACCTAGTAAACACCAGCTCTGGTTATATAAAACTAGATAGACAACTGGTATTGACACTAGTACCAACCTAGTAAACACTAGCTCTGGTTATATAAAACTAGATGAGGAACAACTGGTATTGACACTAGTACTAATCTAGTAAACACCAGCCCTGGTAATATAAAACTAGATGGAGAACAACAGGTATTGACACTAGTACCAACCCAGTAAACACAAGCTCTGGTTATATAAAACTAGATAGACAACTGGTATTGACACTAGTATCAACCTAGTAAACACCAGCTCTGGTTATATAAAACTAAATAGAGTACATCTGGTATTGACACTAGTACCAACCTAGTATACACCAGCTCTGGTTATATAAAACTAGATAGAGAACAACTGGTATTGACACTAATACCAACCTAGTAAACACTAGCTCTGGTTATATAAAACTAGATGAGGAACAACTGGTATTGACACTAGTACCAACCTAATAAACACCAGCTCTGGTTATATAAAACTAATTAGAGTACAACTGGATTTGACACTAGTACCAACCTAGTATACACCAGCTCTGGTTATATAAAACTAGACGGAGAACAACTGGTATTGACACTAGTACCAACCTAGTAAACACCAGCTCTGGTTATATAAAACTAGATAGACAACTGGTATTGACACTAGTACCAACCTAGTAAACACCAGCTCTGGTTATATAAAACTAGATAGACAACTGGTATTGACACTAGTACCAACCTAGTAAACACCAACTCTGGTTATATAAAGCTAGATAGACAACTAGTATTGACACTAGGACCAACCTAGTAAAAACCAGCTCTGGTTATATAAAATTAGATGGTGAACAATTGGTATTGACACTAGTACCAACCTAGTAAACACCAGCCCTGGTAGTATAAAACTAGATAGAGAAAAACTGGTATTGACACTAGTACCAACCTAGTAAACACCAGCTCTGGTTATATAAAACTAGATAGAGAACAACTGCTTTTGAGATTAGTACCAACCTAGTAAACACCAGCCCTGGTAATATAAAACTAGATAGAGAACAACTGGTATTGAAACTAGCACCAATCTAGTAAACACCAGCTCTGGTTATATAAAACTAGATAGAGAACAACTGGTATTGAGACTAGTACCAATCTCGTAAACACCAGCTCTGGTTATATAAAACTAGATAGAGAACAACTGGTATTGAGACTAGTACCAATCTAGTAAACACCAGCTCTGGTTATTTAAAACTAGATAGAGAACAACTGGTATTGACACTAGTACCAACCTAGTAAACACCAGCTCTGGTTATATAAAACTAGGGAGAGAACTGGTATAGACACTAGTACCAACCTAGCAAACACCTGCTCTGGTTATATAAAACTAGATAGAGAACAACTGGTATTGACACTAGTACCAACCTAGTAAACACCAGCTCTGGTTATATAAAACTAGATAGAGAACAACTGGTATTGAGACTAGTACCAATCTAGTAAACACCAGCTCTGGTTATATAAAACTAGATAGAGAACAACTGGTATTGACACTAGTACCAACCTAGTAAACACCAGCTCTGGTTATATAAAACTAGATAGAGAACAACTGCTTTTGAGACTAGTACCAACCTAGTAAACACCAGCCCTGGTAATATAAAACTAGATAGAGAACAACTGGTATTGAGACTAGTACCAATCTAGTAAACACCAGCTCTGGTTATATAAAACTAGATAGAGAACAACTGGTATTGACACTAGTACCAACCTAGTAAACACCAGCTCTGGTTATATAAAACTAGATAGAGAACAACTGCTTTTGAGACTAGTACCAACCTAGTAAACACCAGCCCTGGTAATATAAAACTAGATGGAGAACAACTGGTATTGAAACTAGCACCAATCTAGTAAACACAAGCTCTGGTTATATAAAACTAGATAGAGAACAACTGGTATTGACACTAGTACCAACCTAGTAAACACCAGCTCTGGTTATATAAAACTAGATAGAGAACAACTGCTTTTGAGACTAGTACCAACCTAGTAAACACAAGCCCTGGTAATATAAAACTAGATAGAGAACAACTGGTATTGAAACTAGCACCAATCTAGTAAACACAAGCTCTGGTTATATAAAACTAGATAGAGAACAACTGGTATTGACACTAGTACCAACCTAGTAAACACCAGCTCTGGTTATATAAAACTAGATAGAGAACAACTGCTTTTGAGACTAGTACCAACCTAGTAAACACCAGCCCTGGTAATATAAAACTAGATAGAGAACAACTGGTATTGAAACTAGAACCAATCTAGTAAACACAAGCTCTGGTTATATAAAACTAGATAGAGAACAACTGGTATTGACACTAGTACCAACCTAGTAAACACCAGCTCTGGTTATATAAAACTAGATAGAGAACAACTGGTATTGACACTAATACCAACCTGGTGCACACCAGCTCTGGTTATATAAAACTAGATAGAGAACAACTGCTTTTGAGACTAGTACCAACCTAGTAAACACCAGCCCTGGTAATATAAAACTAGATAGACAACTGGTATTGACACTAGTACCAACCTAGTAAACACCAGTTCTGGTTATATAAAACTAGATAGACAACTGGTATTGACACTAGTACCAACCTAGTAAACACCAGCTCTGGTTATATAAAAGTAGATAGAGAACAATGTTATTGATACTAGTACAAACCTAGTAAACACCAGCTCCGGTTATATAAAACTAGGGAGAGAACTGGTATAGACACTAGTACCAACCTAGTAAACACCAGCTCTGGTTATATAAAACTAGGGAGAGAACTGGTATTGACACTAGTACCAACCTAGTAAACACCAGCTCTGGTTATATAAAAGTAGATAGAGAACAATGTTATTGACACTAGTACCAACCTAGTAAACACCAGCTCTGGTTATATAAAACTAGGGAGAGAACTGGTATAGACACTAGTACCAACCTAGTAAACACCAGCTCTGGTTATATAAAATTAGATAGAGAACAACTGGTATTGACACTAGTACCAACCTAGTAAACACCAGCTCTGGTCATATAAAACTAGATAGAGAACAACTGGTATTGAGACTAGTACCAATCTAGTAAACACCAGCTCTGGTTATATAAAACTAGATAGAGAACAACTGGTATTGACACTAGTACCAACCTAGTAAACACCAGCTCTGGTTATATAAAACTAGGGAGAGAACTGATATACACACTAGTATCAACCTAGTAAACACCAGCTCTGGTTATATAAAACTAGATAGAGAACAACTGGTATTTACACTAGTACCAACCTAGTAAACACCAGCTCTGGTTATATAAAACTAGATAGAGAACAACTGGTATTGACACTAGTACCAACCTAGTAAACACCAGCTCTGGTTATATAAAACTAGATGGAGAACAACTGGTATTGACACTAGTACCAACCTGGTAAACACCAGCTCTGGTTATATAAAACTAGATAGAGAACAACTGGTATTGACACTAGTACCAACCTAGTAAACACCAGCCCAGGTTATATAAAACAAGATAGAGAACAACTGGTATTGACACTAGTAGCAACCTAGTAAACACCAGCTCTGGTTATATACAACTAGATAGAGAACAACTGGTATTGACACTAGTACCAACCTGGTAAACACCAGCTCTGGTTATATAAAATTAGGGAGAGAACTGGTATAGACACTAGTACCAACCTAGTAAACACCAGCTCTGATTACATAAAACTAGATAGAGAACAACTGGTATTGACACTAGTACCAACCTAGTAAACACCAGCTCTGATTACATAAAACTAGATAGAGAACAACTGCTATTGACACTAGTACCAACCTAGTAAACACCAGCTCTGGTTATATACAACTAGATAGAGAACAACTGGTATTGACACTAGTACCAACCTAGTAAACACCAGCTCTGGTTATATAAAACTAGATAGAGAACAACTGGTATTGACACTAGTACCAACCTAGTAAACACCAGCTCTGGTTATATACAACTAGATAGACAACTGGTATTGACACTAGTACCAACCTAGTAAACACCAGCCCTGGTAATATGAAACTAGATGGAGTACAACTGGTATTGACACTAGTACCAATCTAGTAAACACAAGCTCTGGTAATATAAAACTAGATAGAGAACAATGTTATTGACACTAGTACAAACCTAGTAAACACCAGCTCTGGTTATATACAACTAGATGGAGAACAACTGGTATTGACACTAGGACCAACCTAGTAAACACCAGCTCTGGTTATATAAAAGTAGATAGAGAACAACTGGTATTGACACTAGTACCAACCTAGTAAACACCAGCTCTGGTTATATAAAACTAGGGAGAGAACTGGTATAGACACTACTACCAACCTAGTAAACACCAGCTCTGGTTATATAAAAGTAGATAGAGAACAATGTTATTGACACTAGTACAAACCTAGTAAACACCAGCTCTGGTTATATACAACTAGATGGAGAACAACTGGTTTGACACTAGGACCAACCTAGTAAACACCAGCTCTGGTTATATAAAAGTAGATAGAGAACAACTGGTATTGACACTAGTACCAACCTAGTAAACACCAGCTCTGGTTATATAAAACTAGATAGACAACTGGTATTGACACTAGTACCAACCTAGTAAACACCAGTTCTGGTTATATAAAACTAGATAGACAACTGGTATTGACACTAGTACCAACCTAGTAAACACCAGCCCTGGTAATATAAAACTAGATAGAGAACAACTGGTATTGACACTAGTACCAACCTAGTAAACACCAACTCTGGTTATATAAAACTAGGGAGAGAACTGATATACACACTAGTATCAACCTAGTAAACACCAGCTCTGGTTATATAAAACTAGATAGAGAACAACTGGTATTGACACTAGTACCAACCTAGTAAACACCAGCTCTGGTTATATAAAACTAGATAGAGAACAACTGGTATTGACACTAGTACCAACCTAGTAAACACCAGCTCTGGTTATATAAAACTAGATGGAGAACAACTCGTATTGACACTAGTACCAACCTAGTAAACACCAGCTCTGGTTATATAAAACTAGATAGAGAACAACTGGTATTGACACTAGTACCAACCTGGTAAACACCAGCTGTTGTTATATGAAATTAGATGGAGAACAATTGGTATTGACACTAGTACCAACATAGTAAACACCAGCTCTGGTTATATAAAACTAGATAGAGAACAACTAGTATTGAGACTAGTACCAACCTAGTAAACACCAGCTCTGGTTATATAAAACTAGATAGAGAACTGGTATTGACACTAGTACCAACCTAGTAAACACCAGCTCTGGTTATATAAAACTAGATAGACAACTGGTATTGACACTAGGACCAACCTAGTAAACACCAGCTCTGGTTATATAAAATTAGATGGAGAACAATTGGTATTGACACTAGTACCAACCTAGTATACACCAGCTCTGGTTATATAAAACTAGATAGAGAACAACTGGTATTGACACTAGTACCAACCTAGTAAACACCAGCTCTTCTTATACAAAACTAGATAGAGAACAACTGGTATTGACACTAATACCAACCTAGTAAACACCAGCTCTGGTTATATAAAACTAGATGAGGAACAACTGGTATTGACACTAGTACCAACCTAATAAACACCAGCTCTGGTTATATAAAACTAATTAGAGTACAACTGGATTTGACACTAGTACCAACCTAGTATACACCAGCTCTGGTTATATAAAACTAGACGGAGAACAACTGGTATTGACACTAGTACCAACCTAGTAAACACCACCTCTGGTTATATAAAACTAGATAGACAACTGGTATTGACACTAGTACCAACCTAGTAAACACCAGCTCTGGTTATATAAAACTAGATAGACAACTGGTATTGACACTAGTACCAACCTAGTAAACACCAACTCTGGTTATATAAAACTAGATAGACAACTAGTATTGACACTAGGACCAACCTAGTAAACACCAGCTCTGGTTATATAAAATTAGATGGAGAACAATTGGTATTGACACTAGTACCAACCTAGTAAACACCAGCCCTGGTAGTATAAAACTAGATAGAGAAAAACTGGTATTGACACTAGTACCAACCTAGTAAACACCAGCTCTGGTTATATAAAACTAGATAGAGAACAACTGCTTTTGAGACTAGTACCAACCTAGTAAACACCAGCCCTGGTAATATAAAACTAGATAGAGAACAACTGGTATTGAAACTAGCACCAATCTAGTAAACACCAGCTCTGGTTATATAAAACTAGATAGAGAACAACTGGTATTGACACTAGTACCAACCTAGTAAACACCAGCTCTGGTTATATAAAACTAGATAGAGAACAACTGCTTTTGAGACTAGTACCAACCTAGTAAACACCAGCCCTGGTAATATAAAACTAGATAGAGAACAACTGGAATTGAAACTAGCACCAATCTAGTAAACACAAGCTCTGGTTATATAAAACTAGATAGAGAACAACTGGTATTGACACTAGTACCAACCTAGTAAACACCAGCTCTGGTTATATAAAACTAGATAGAGAACAACTGCTTTTGAGACTAGTACCAACCTAGTAAACACCAGCCCTGGTAATATAAAACTAGATAGAGAACAACTGGTATTGAAACTAGCACCAATCTAGTAAACACAAGCTCTGGTTATATAAAACTAGATAGAGAACAACTGGTATTGACACTAGTACCAACCTAGTAAACACCAGCTCTGGTTATATAAAACTAGATAGAGAACAACTGCTTTTGAGACTAGTACCAACCTAGTAAACACCAGCCCTGGTAATATAAAACTAGATAGAGAACAACTGGTATTGAAACTAGCACCAATCTAGTAAACACAAGCTCTGGTTATATAAAACTAGATAGAGAACAACTGGTATTGACACTAGTACCAACCTAGTAAACACCAGCTCTGGTTATATAAAACTAGATAGAGAACAACTGGTATTGACACTAGTACCAACCTAGTAAACACCAGCTCTGGTTATATAAAACTAGATAGAGAACAACTGGTATTGACACTAGTACCAACCTAGTAAACCCCAGCTCTGGTTATATAAAACTAGATGGAGAACAACTGGTATTGACACTAATACCAACCTGGTGCACACCAGCTCTGGTTATATAAAACTAGATAGAGAACAACTGGTATTGACACTAGTACCAACCTAGTAAACACCAGCTCTGGTTATATAAAAGTAGATAGAGAACAATGTTATTGATACTAGTACAAACCTAGTAAACACCAGCTCTGGTTATATAAAAGTAGATAGAGAACAATGTTATTGACACTAGTACCAACCTAGTAAACACCAGCTCTGGTTATATAAAACTAGGGAGAGAACTGGTATAGACACTAGTACCAACCTAGTAAACACCAGCTCTGGTTATATAAAATTAGATAGAGAACAACTGGTATTGACACTAGTACCAACCTAGTAAACACCAGCTCTGGTCATATAAAACTAGATAGAGAACAACTGGTATTGACACTAGTACCAACCTAGTAAACACTAGCTCTGGTTATATAAAACTAGATAAAGAACAACTGGTATTGACACTAGTACCAACCTAGTAAACACCAGCTCTGGTTATATAAAACTAGGGAGAGAACTGATATACACACTAGTATCAACCTAGTAAACACCAGCTCTGGTTATATAAAACTAGATAGAGAACAACTGGTATTGACACTAGTACCAACCTAGTAAACACCAGCTCTGGTTATATAAAACTAGATAGAGAACAACTGGTATTGACACTAGTACCAACCTAGTAAACACCAGCTCTGGTTATATAAAACTAGATGGAGAACAACTCGTATTGACACTAGTACCAACCTAGTAAACACCAGCTCTGGTTATATAAAACTAGATAGAGAACAACTGGTATTGAGACTAGTACCAACCTAGTAAACACCAGCTCTGGGTATATAAAACTAGATGGAGAACAACTGGTATTGACACTAGTACCAACCTGGTAAACACCAGCTCTGGTTATATAAAACTAGATAGAGAACAACTGGTATTGACACTAGTACCAACCTAGTAAACACCAGCCCAGGTTATATAAAACTAGATAGAGAACAACTGGTATTGACACTAGTAGCAACCTAGTAAACACCAGCTCTGGTTATATACAACTAGATAGAGAACAACTGGTATTGACACTAGTACCAACCTAGTAAACACCAGCTCTGGTTATATAAAATTAGGGAGAGAACTGGTATAGACACTAGTACCAACCTAGTAAACACCAGCTCTGATTACATAAAACTAGATAGAGAACAACTGGTATTGACACTAGTACCAACCTAGTAAACACCAGCTCTGGTTATATACAACTAGATAGAGAACAACTGGTATTGACACTAGTACCAACCTAGTAAACACCAGCTCTGGTTATATAAAACTAGATAGAGAACAACTGGTATTGAGACTAGTACCAACCTAGTAAACACCAGCTCTGGTAATATAAAACTAGATAGACAACTGGTATAGACACTAGTACCAACCTAGTAAACACCAGCTCTGGTTATATAAAACTAGATAGAGAACAACTGGTATTGACACTAGTACCAACCTAGTAAACACCAGCTCTGGTTATATACAACTAGATAGACAACTGGTATTGACACTAGTACCAACCTAGTAAACACCAGCCCTGGTAATATAAAACTAGATGGAGTACAAATGGTATTGACACTAGTACCAATCTAGTAAACACAAGCTCTGGTAATATAAAACTAGATAGAGAACAACTGGTATTGAGACTAGTACCAACCTAGTAAACACCAGCTCTGGTTATATAAAACTAGATAGAGAACAACTGGTATTGACACTAGTACCAACCTGGTAAACACCAGCTTTGGTTATATACAACTAGATAAAGAACTGGTATTGACACTAGTACCAACCTAGTAAACACCAGCCCTGGTAATATAAAACTAGATGGAGTACACAAGGTATTGACACTAGTACCAATCTAGTAAACACAAGCTCTGGTAATATAAAAATAGATAGAGAACAACTGGTATTGAGACTAGTACCAACCTAGTAAACACCAGCTCTGGTTATATAAAACTAGATAGAGAACAACTGGTATTGACACTAGAACCAACCTAGTAAACACCAGCTCTGGTTATATAAAACTAGATAGACAACTGGTATGGACACTAGTACCAACCTAGTAAACACTAGCTCTGGTTATATAAAACTAGATAGAGAACAACTGGTATTGACACTAGTACCAACCTAGTAAACACTAGCTCTGGTTATATAAAACTAGGGAGAGAACTGGTATAGACACTAGTACCAACCTAGTAAACACCAGCTCTGGTTATATAAAACTAGATGGAGAACAACTGGTATTGACACTAGTACCAATCTAGTAAACACCAGCTCTGGTTATATAAAACTAGATAGAGAACAACTGGTATTGACACTAGTACCAACCTAGTAAACACCAGCTCTGGTTATATAAAACTAGATAGACAACTGGTATTGACACTAGTACCAACCTAGTAAACACTAGCTCTGGTTATATAAAACTAGATGAGGAACAACTGGTATTGACACTAGTACCAATCTAGTAAACACCAGCCCTGGTAATATAAAACTAGATGGAGAACAACAGGTATTGACACTAGTACCAACCCAGTAAACACAATCTCTGGTTATATAAAACTAGATAGACAACTGGTATTGACACTAGTATCAACCTAGTAAACACCAGCTCTGGTTATATAAAACTAAATAGAGTACATCTGGTATTGACACTAGTACCAACCTAGTATACACCAGCTCTGGTTATATAAAACTAGATAGAGAACAACTGGTATTGACACTAGTACCAACCTAGTAAACACCAGCTCTTGTTATACAAAACTAGATAGAGAACAACTGGTATTGACACTAATACCAACCTAGTAAACACTAGCTCTGGTTATATAAAACTAGTTGAAGAACAACTGGTATTGACACTAGTACCAACCTAGTAAACACCAGCCCTGGTAGTATAAAACTAGATAGAGAAAAACTGGTATTGACACTAGTACCAACCTAGTAAACACCAGCTCTGGTTATATAAAACTAGATAGAGAACAACTGCTTTTGAGACTAGTACCAACCTAGTAAACACCAGCCCTGGTAATATAAAACTAGATAGAGAACAACTGGTATTGAAACTAGCACCAATCTAGTAAACACCAGCTCTGGTTATATAAAACTAGATAGAGAACAACTGGTATTGACACTAGTACCAACCTAGTAAACACCAGCTCTGGTTATATAAAACTAGATAGAGAACAACTGCTTTTGAGACTAGTACCAACCTAGTAAACACCAGCCCTGGTAATATAAAACTAGATAGAGAACAACTGGAATTGAAACTAGCACCAATCTAGTAAACACAAGCTCTGGTTATATAAAACTAGATAGAGAACAACTGGTATTGACACTAGTACCAACCTAGTAAACACCAGCTCTGGTTATATAAAACTAGATAGAGAACAACTGCTTTTGAGACTAGTACCAACCTAGTAAACACCAGCCCTGGTAATATAAAACTAGATAGAGAACAACTGGTATTGAAACTAGCACCAATCTAGTAAACACAAGCTCTGGTTATATAAAACTAGATAGAGAACAACTGGTATTGACACTAGTACCAACCTAGTAAACACCAGCTCTGGTTATATAAAACTAGATAGAGAACAACTGCTTTTGAGACTAGTACCAACCTAGTAAACACCAGCCCTGGTAATATAAAACTAGATAGAGAACAACTGGTATTGAAACTAGCACCAATCTAGTAAACACAAGCTCTGGTTATATAAAACTAGATAGAGAACAACTGGTATTGACACTAGTACCAACCTAGTAAACACCAGCTCTGGTTATATAAAACTAGATAGAGAACAACTGGTATTGACACTAGTACCAACCTAGTAAACACCAGCTCTGGTTATATAAAACTAGATAGAGAACAACTGGTATTGACACTAGTACCAACCTAGTAAACACCAGCTCTGGTTATATAAAACTAGATGGAGAACAACTGGTATTGACACTAATACCAACCTGGTGCACACCAGCTCTGGTTATATAAAACTAGATAGAGAACAACTGGTATTGACACTAGTACCAACCTAGTAAACACCAGCTCTGGTTATATAAAAGTAGATAGAGAACAATGTTATTGATACTAGTACAAACCTAGTAAACACCAGCTCTGGTTATATAAAAGTAGATAGAGAACAATGTTATTGACACTAGTACCAACCTAGTAAACACCAGCTCTGGTTATATAAAACTAGGGAGAGAACTGGTATAGACACTAGTACCAACCTAGTAAACACCAGCTCTGGTTATATAAAATTAGATAGAGAACAACTGGTATTGACACTAGTACCAACCTAGTAAACACCAGCTCTGGTCATATAAAACTAGATAGAGAACAACTGGTATTGACACTAGTACCAACCTAGTAAACACTAGCTCTGGTTATATAAAACTAGATAAAGAACAACTGGTATTGACACTAGTACCAACCTAGTAAACACCAGCTCTGGTTATATAAAACTAGGGAGAGAACTGATATACACACTAGTATCAACCTAGTAAACACCAGCTCTGGTTATATAAAACTAGATAGAGAACAACTGGTATTGACACTAGTACCAACCTAGTAAACACCAGCTCTGGTTATATAAAACTAGATGGAGAACAACTCGTATTGACACTAGTACCAACCTAGTAAACACCAGCTCTGGTTATATAAAACTAGATAGAGAACAACTGGTATTGAGACTAGTACCAACCTAGTAAACACCAGATCTGGGTATATAAAACTAGATGGAGAACAACTGGTATTGACACTAGTACCAACCTGGTAAACACCAGCTCTGGTTATATAAAACTAGATAGAGAACAACTGGTATTGACACTAGTACCAACCTAGTAAACACCAGCCCAGGTTATATAAAACTAGATAGAGAACAACTGGTATTGACACTAGTAGCAACCTAGTAAACACCAGCTCTGGTTATATACAACTAGATAGAGAACAACTGGTATTGACACTAGTACCAACCTAGTAAACACCAGCTCTGGTTATATAAAATTAGGGAGAGAACTGGTATAGACACTAGTACCAACCTAGTAAACACCAGCTCTGATTACATAAAACTAGATAGAGAACAACTGGTATTGAGACTAGTACCAACCTAGTAAACACCAGCTCTGGTAATATAAAACTAGATAGACAACTGGTATAGACACTAGTACCAACCTAGTAAACACCAGCTCTGGTTATATAAAACTAGATAGAGAACAACTGGTATTGACACTAGTACCAACCTAGTAAACACCAGCTCTGGTTATATACAACTAGATAGACAACTGGTATTGACACTAGTACCAACCTAGTAAACACCAGCCCTGGTAATATAAAACTAGATGGAGTACAAATGGTATTGACACTAGTACCAATCTAGTAAACACAAGCTCTGGTAATATAAAACTAGATAGAGAACAACTGGTATTGAGACTAGTACCAACCTAGTAAACACCAGTTCTGGTTATATAAAACTAGATAGACAACTGGTATTGACACTAGTACCAACCTAGTAAACACCAGCCCTGGTAATATAAAACTAGATAGAGAACAACTGGTATTGACACTAGTACCAACCTAGTAAACACCAACTCTGGTTATATAAAACTAGGGAGAGAACTGATATACACACTAGTATCAACCTAGTAAACACCAGCTCTGGTTATATAAAACTAGATAGAGAACAACTGGTATTGACACTAGTACCAACCTAGTAAACACCAGCTCTGGTTATATAAAACTAGATAGAGAACAACTGGTATTGACACTAGTACCAACCTAGTAAACACCAGCTCTGGTTATATAAAACTAGATGGAGAACAACTCGTATTGACACTAGTACCAACCTAGTAAACACCAGCTCTGGTTATATAAAACTAGATAGAGAACAACTGGTATTGACACTAGTACCAACCTGGTAAACACCAGCTGTTGTTATATGAAATTAGATGGAGAACAATTGGTATTGACACTAGTACCAACATAGTAAACACCAGCTCTGGTTATATAAAACTAGATAGAGAACAACTAGTATTGAGACTAGTACCAACCTAGTAAACACCAGCTCTGGTTATATAAAACTAGATAGAGAACTGGTATTGACACTAGTACCAACCTAGTAAACACCAGCTCTGGTTATATAAAACTAGATAGACAACTGGTATTGACACTAGGACCAACCTAGTAAACACCAGCTCTGGTTATATAAAATTAGATGGAGAACAATTGGTATTGACACTAGTACCAACCTAGTATACACCAGCTCTGGTTATATAAAACTAGATAGAGAACAACTGGTATTGACACTAGTACCAACCTAGTAAACACCAGCTCTTCTTATACAAAACTAGATAGAGAACAACTGGTATTGACACTAATACCAACCTAGTAAACACCAGCTCTGGTTATATAAAACTAGATGAGGAACAACTGGTATTGACACTAGTACCAACCTAATAAACACCAGCTCTGGTTATATAAAACTAATTAGAGTACAACTGGATTTGACACTAGTACCAACCTAGTATACACCAGCTCTGGTTATATAAAACTAGACGGAGAACAACTGGTATTGACACTAGTACCAACCTAGTAAACACCAGCTCTGGTTATATAAAACTAGATAGACAACTGGTATTGACACTAGTACCAACCTAGTAAACACCAGCTCTGGTTATATAAAACTAGATAGACAACTGGTATTGACACTAGTACCAACCTAGTAAACACCAACTCTGGTTATATAAAACTAGATAGACAACTAGTATTGACACTAGGACCAACCTAGTAAACACCAGCTCTGGTTATATAAAATTAGATGGAGAACAATTGGTATTGACACTAGTACCAACCTAGTAAACACCAGCCCTGGTAGTATAAAACTAGATAGAGAAAAACTGGTATTGACACTAGTACCAACCTAGTAAACACCAGCTCTGGTTATATAAAACTAGATAGAGAACAACTGCTTTTGAGACTAGTACCAACCTAGTAAACACCAGCCCTGGTAATATAAAACTAGATAGAGAACAACTGGTATTGAAACTAGCACCAATCTAGTAAACACCAGCTCTGGTTATATAAAACTAGATAGAGAACAACTGGTATTGACACTAGTACCAACCTAGTAAACACCAGCTCTGGTTATATAAAACTAGATAGAGAACAACTGCTTTTGAGACTAGTACCAACCTAGTAAACACCAGCCCTGGTAATATAAAACTAGATAGAGAACAACTGGAATTGAAACTAGCACCAATCTAGTAAACACAAGCTCTGGTTATATAAAACTAGATAGAGAACAACTGGTATTGACACTAGTACCAACCTAGTAAACACCAGCTCTGGTTATATAAAACTAGATAGAGAACAACTGCTTTTGAGACTAGTACCAACCTAGTAAACACCAGCCCTGGTAATATAAAACTAGATAGAGAACAACTGGTATTGAAACTAGCACCAATCTAGTAAACACAAGCTCTGGTTATATAAAACTAGATAGAGAACAACTGGTATTGACACTAGTACCAACCTAGTAAACACCAGCTCTGGTTATATAAAACTAGATAGAGAACAACTGCTTTTGAGACTAGTACCAACCTAGTAAACACCAGCCCTGGTAATATAAAACTAGATAGAGAACAACTGGTATTGAAACTAGCACCAATCTAGTAAACACAAGCTCTGGTTATATAAAACTAGATAGAGAACAACTGGTATTGACACTAGTACCAACCTAGTAAACACCAGCTCTGGTTATATAAAACTAGATAGAGAACAACTGGTATTGACACTAGTACCAACCTAGTAAACACCAGCTCTGGTTATATAAAACTAGATAGAGAACAACTGGTATTGACACTAGTACCAACCTAGTAAACCCCAGCTCTGGTTATATAAAACTAGATGGAGAACAACTGGTATTGACACTAATACCAACCTGGTGCACACCAGCTCTGGTTATATAAAATTAGATAGAGAACAACTGGTATTGACACTAGTACCAACCTAGTAAACACCAGCTCTGGTCATATAAAACTAGATAGAGAACAACTGGTATTGACACTAGTACCAACCTAGTAAACACTAGCTCTGGTTATATAAAACTAGATAAAGAACAACTGGTATTGACACTAGTACCAACCTAGTAAACACCAGCTCTGGTTATATAAAACTAGGGAGAGAACTGATATACACACTAGTATCAACCTAGTAAACACCAGCTCTGGTTATATAAAACTAGATAGAGAACAACTGGTATTGACACTAGTACCAACCTAGTAAACACCAGCTCTGGTTATATAAAACTAGATAGAGAACAACTGGTATTGACACTAGTACCAACCTAGTAAACACCAGCTCTGGTTATATAAAACTAGATGGAGAACAACTCGTATTGACACTAGTACCAACCTAGTAAACACCAGCTCTGGTTATATAAAACTAGATAGAGAACAACTGGTATTGAGACTAGTACCAACCTAGTAAACACCAGCTCTGGGTATATAAAACTAGATGGAGAACAACTGGTATTGACACTAGTACCAACCTGGTAAACACCAGCTCTGGTTATATAAAACTAGATAGAGAACAACTGGTATTGACACTAGTACCAACCTAGTAAACACCAGCCCAGGTTATATAAAACTAGATAGAGAACAACTGGTATTGACACTAGTAGCAACCTAGTAAACACCAGCTCTGGTTATATACAACTAGATAGAGAACAACTGGTATTGACACTAGTACCAACCTAGTAAACACCAGCTCTGGTTATATAAAATTAGGGAGAGAACTGGTATAGACACTAGTACCAACCTAGTAAACACCAGCTCTGATTACATAAAACTAGATAGAGAACAACTGGTATTGACACTAGTACCAACCTAGTAAACACCAGCTCTGGTTATATACAACTAGATAGAGAACAACTGGTATTGACACTAGTACCAACCTAGTAAACACCAGCTCTGGTTATATAAAACTAGATAGAGAACAACTGGTATTGAGACTAGTACCAACCTAGTAAACACCAGCTCTGGTAATATAAAACTAGATAGACAACTGGTATAGACACTAGTACCAACCTAGTAAACACCAGCTCTGGTTATATAAAACTAGATAGAGAACAACTGGTATTGACACTAGTACCAACCTAGTAAACACCAGCTCTGGTTATATACAACTAGATAGACAACTGGTATTGACACTAGTACCAACCTAGTAAACACCAGCCCTGGTAATATAAAACTAGATGGAGTACAAATGGTATTGACACTAGTACCAATCTAGTAAACACAAGCTCTGGTAATATAAAACTAGATAGAGAACAACTGGTATTGAGACTAGTACCAACCTAGTAAACACCAGCTCTGGTTATATAAAACTAGATAGAGAACAACTGGTATTGACACTAGTACCAACCTGGTAAACACCAGCTTTGGTTATATACAACTAGATAAAGAACTGGTATTGACACTAGTACCAACCTAGTAAACACCAGCCCTGGTAATATAAAACTAGATGGAGTACACAAGGTATTGACACTAGTACCAATCTAGTAAACACAAGCTCTGGTAATATAAAAATAGATAGAGAACAACTGGTATTGAGACTAGTACCAACCTAGTAAACACCAGCTCTGGTTATATAAAACTAGATAGAGAACAACTGGTATTGACACTAGAACCAACCTAGTAAACACCAGCTCTGGTTATATAAAACTAGATAGACAACTGGTATGGACACTAGTACCAACCTAGTAAACACTAGCTCTGGTTATATAAAACTAGATAGAGAACAACTGGTATTGACACTAGTACCAACCTAGTAAACACTAGCTCTGGTTATATAAAACTAGGGAGAGAACTGGTATAGACACTAGTACCAACCTAGTAAACACCAGCTCTGGTTATATAAAACTAGATGGAGAACAACTGGTATTGACACTAGTACCAATCTAGTAAACACCAGCTCTGGTTATATAAAACTAGATAGAGAACAACTGGTATTGACACTAGTACCAACCTAGTAAACACCAGCTCTGGTTATATAAAACTAGATAGACAACTGGTATTGACACTAGTACCAACCTAGTAAACACTAGCTCTGGTTATATAAAACTAGATGAGGAACAACTGGTATTGACACTAGTACCAATCTAGTAAACACCAGCCCTGGTAATATAAAACTAGATGGAGAACAACAGGTATTGACACTAGTACCAACCCAGTAAACACAATCTCTGGTTATATAAAACTAGATAGACAACTGGTATTGACACTAGTATCAACCTAGTAAACACCAGCTCTGGTTATATAAAACTAAATAGAGTACATCTGGTATTGACACTAGTACCAACCTAGTATACACCAGCTCTGGTTATATAAAACTAGATAGAGAACAACTGGTATTGACACTAGTACCAACCTAGTAAACACCAGCTCTTGTTATACAAAACTAGATAGAGAACAACTGGTATTGACACTAATACCAACCTAGTAAACACTAGCTCTGGTTATATAAAACTAGTTGAAGAACAACTGGTATTGACACTAGTACCAACCTAGTAAACACCAGCTCTGGTAGTATAAAACTAGATAGAGAAAAACTGGTATTGACACTAGTACCAACCTAGTAAACACCAGCTCTGGTTATATAAAACTAGATAGAGAACAACTGCTTTTGAGACTAGTACCAACCTAGTAAACACCAGCCCTGGTAATATAAAACTAGATAGAGAACAACTGGTATTGAAACTAGCACCAATCTAGTAAACACCAGCTCTGGTTATATAAAACTAGATAGAGAACAACTGGTATTGACACTAGTACCAACCTAGTAAACACCAGCTCTGGTTATATAAAACTAGATAGAGAACAACTGCTTTTGAGACTAGTACCAACCTAGTAAACACCAGCCCTGGTAATATAAAACTAGATAGAGAACAACTGGAATTGAAACTAGCACCAATCTAGTAAACACAAGCTCTGGTTATATAAAACTAGATAGAGAACAACTGGTATTGACACTAGTACCAACCTAGTAAACACCAGCTCTGGTTATATAAAACTAGATAGAGAACAACTGCTTTTGAGACTAGTACCAACCTAGTAAACACCAGCCCTGGTAATATAAAACTAGATAGAGAACAACTGGTATTGAAACTAGCACCAATCTAGTAAACACAAGCTCTGGTTATATAAAACTAGATAGAGAACAACTGGTATTGACACTAGTACCAACCTAGTAAACACCAGCTCTGGTTATATAAAACTAGATAGAGAACAACTGCTTTTGAGACTAGTACCAACCTAGTAAACACCAGCCCTGGTAATATAAAACTAGATAGAGAACAACTGGTATTGAAACTAGCACCAATCTAGTAAACACAAGCTCTGGTTATATAAAACTAGATAGAGAACAACTGGTATTGACACTAGTACCAACCTAGTAAACACCAGCTCTGGTTATATAAAACTAGATAGAGAACAACTGGTATTGACACTAGTACCAACCTAGTAAACACCAGCTCTGGTTATATAAAACTAGATAGAGAACAACTGGTATTGACACTAGTACCAACCTAGTAAACACCAGCTCTGGTTATATAAAACTAGATGGAGAACAACTGGTATTGACACTAATACCAACCTGGTGCACACCAGCTCTGGTTATATAAAACTAGATAGAGAACAACTGGTATTGACACTAGTACCAACCTAGTAAACACCAGCTCTGGTTATATAAAAGTAGATAGAGAACAATGTTATTGATACTAGTACAAACCTAGTAAACACCAGCTCTGGTTATATAAAAGTAGATAGAGAACAATGTTATTGACACTAGTACCAACCTAGTAAACACCAGCTCTGGTTATATAAAACTAGGGAGAGAACTGGTATAGACACTAGTACCAACCTAGTAAACACCAGCTCTGGTTATATAAAATTAGATAGAGAACAACTGGTATTGACACTAGTACCAACCTAGTAAACACCAGCTCTGGTCATATAAAACTAGATAGAGAACAACTGGTATTGACACTAGTACCAACCTAGTAAACACTAGCTCTGGTTATATAAAACTAGATAAAGAACAACTGGTATTGACACTAGTACCAACCTAGTAAACACCAGCTCTGGTTATATAAAACTAGGGAGAGAACTGATATACACACTAGTATCAACCTAGTAAACACCAGCTCTGGTTATATAAAACTAGATAGAGAACAACTGGTATTGACACTAGTACCAACCTAGTAAACACCAGCTCTGGTTATATAAAACTAGATAGAGAACAACTGGTATTGACACTAGTACCAACCTAGTAAACACCAGCTCTGGTTATATAAAACTAGATGGAGAACAACTCGTATTGACACTAGTACCAACCTAGTAAACACCAGCTCTGGTTATATAAAACTAGATAGAGAACAACTGGTATTGAGACTAGTACCAACCTAGTAAACACCAGATCTGGGTATATAAAACTAGATGGAGAACAACTGGTATTGACACTAGTACCAACCTGGTAAACACCAGCTCTGGTTATATAAAACTAGATAGAGAACAACTGGTATTGACACTAGTACCAACCTAGTAAACACCAGCCCAGGTTATATAAAACTAGATAGAGAACAACTGGTATTGACACTAGTAGCAACCTAGTAAACACCAGCTCTGGTTATATACAACTAGATAGAGAACAACTGGTATTGACACTAGTACCAACCTAGTAAACACCAGCTCTGGTTATATAAAATTAGGGAGAGAACTGGTATAGACACTAGTACCAACCTAGTAAACACCAGCTCTGATTACATAAAACTAGATAGAGAACAACTGGTATTGAGACTAGTACCAACCTAGTAAACACCAGCTCTGGTAATATAAAACTAGATAGACAACTGGTATAGACACTAGTACCAACCTAGTAAACACCAGCTCTGGTTATATAAAACTAGATAGAGAACAACTGGTATTGACACTAGTACCAACCTAGTAAACACCAGCTCTGGTTATATACAACTAGATAGACAACTGGTATTGACACTAGTACCAACCTAGTAAACACCAGCCCTGGTAATATAAAACTAGATGGAGTACAAATGGTATTGACACTAGTACCAATCTAGTAAACACAAGCTCTGGTAATATAAAACTAGATAGAGAACAACTGGTATTGAGACTAGTACCAACCTAGTAAACACCAGCTCTGGTTATATAAAACTAGATAGACAACTGGTATTGACACTAGTACCAACCTAGTAAACACTAGCTCTGGTTATATAAAACTAGATGAGGAACAACTGGTATTGACACTAGTACTAATCTAGTAAACACCAGCCCTGGTAATATAAAACTAGATGGAGAACAACAGGTATTGACACTAGTACCAACCCAGTAAACACAATCTCTGGTTATATAAAACTAGATAGACAACTGGTATTGACACTAGTATCAACCTAGTAAACACCAGCTCTGGTTATATAAAACTAAATAGAGTACATCTGGTATTGACACTAGTACCAACCTAGTATACACCAGCTCTGGTTATATAAAACTAGATAGAGAACAACTGGTATTGACACTAGTACCAACCTAGTAAACACCAGCTCTTGTTATACAAAACTAGATAGAGAACAACTGGTATTGACACTAATACCAACCTAGTAAACACTAGCTCTGGTTATATAAAACTAGTTGAAGAACAACTGGTATTGACACTAGTACCAACCTAGTAAACACCAGCCCTGGTAGTATAAAACTAGATAGAGAAAAACTGGTATTGACACTAGTACCAACCTAGTAAACACCAGCTCTGGTTATATAAAACTAGATAGAGAACAACTGCTTTTGAGACTAGTACCAACCTAGTAAACACCAGCCCTGGTAATATAAAACTAGATAGAGAACAACTGGTATTGAAACTAGCACCAATCTAGTAAACACCAGCTCTGGTTATATAAAACTAGATAGAGAACAACTGGTATTGACACTAGTACCAACCTAGTAAACACCAGCTCTGGTTATATAAAACTAGATAGAGAACAACTGCTTTTGAGACTAGTACCAACCTAGTAAACACCAGCCCTGGTAATATAAAACTAGATAGAGAACAACTGGAATTGAAACTAGCACCAATCTAGTAAACACAAGCTCTGGTTATATAAAACTAGATAGAGAACAACTGGTATTGACACTAGTACCAACCTAGTAAACACCAGCTCTGGTTATATAAAACTAGATAGAGAACAACTGCTTTTGAGACTAGTACCAACCTAGTAAACACCAGCCCTGGTAATATAAAACTAGATAGAGAACAACTGGTATTGAAACTAGCACCAATCTAGTAAACACCAGCTCTGGTTATATAAAACTAGATAGAGAACAACTGGTATTGACACTAGTACCAACCTAGTAAACACCAGCTCTGGTTATATAAAACTAGATAGAGAACAACTGCTTTTGAGACTAGTACCAACCTAGTAAACACCAGCCCTGGTAATATAAAACTAGATAGAGAACAACTGGAATTGAAACTAGCACCAATCTAGTAAACACAAGCTCTGGTTATATAAAACTAGATAGAGAACAACTGGTATTGACACTAGTACCAACCTAGTAAACACCAGCTCTGGTTATATAAAACTAGATAGAGAACAACTGCTTTTGAGACTAGTACCAACCTAGTAAACACCAGCCCTGGTAATATAAAACTAGATAGAGAACAACTGGTATTGAAACTAGCACCAATCTAGTAAACACAAGCTCTGGTTATATAAAACTAGATAGAGAACAACTGGTATTGACACTAGTACCAACCTAGTAAACACCAGCTCTGGTTATATAAAACTAGATAGAGAACAACTGCTTTTGAGACTAGTACCAACCTAGTA
This sequence comes from Eledone cirrhosa, assembly GCA_964016885.1. Classification (NCBI taxonomy): domain Eukaryota; kingdom Metazoa; phylum Mollusca; class Cephalopoda; order Octopoda; family Eledonidae; genus Eledone; species Eledone cirrhosa. Next base: position 376,008,533 of record OZ024742.1, read on the forward strand.
AACACCAGCCCTGGTAATATAAAACTAGATAGAGAACAACTGGTATTGAAACTAGCACCAATCTAGTAAACACAAGCTCTGGTTATATAAAACTAGATAGTGAACAACTGGTATTGACACTAGTACCAACCTAGTAAACACCAGCTCTGGTTATATAAAACTAGATAGAGAACAACTGGTATTGACACTAGTACCAACCTAGTAAACACCAGCTCTGGTTATATAAAACTAGATAGAGAACAACTGGTATTGACACTAGTACCAACCTAGTAAACACCAGCTCTGGTTATATAAAACTAGATGGAGAACAACTGGTATTGACACTAATACCAACCTGGTGCACACCAGCTCTGGTTATATAAAACTAGATAGAGAACAACTGGTATTGACACTAGTACCAACCTAGTAAACACCAGCTCTGGTTATATAAAAGTAGATAGAGAACAATGTTATTGATACTAGTACAAACCTAGTAAACACCAGCTCTGGTTATATAAAAGTAGATAGAGAACAATGTTATTGACACTAGTACCAACCTAGTAAACACCAGCTCTGGTTATATAAAACTAGGGAGAGAACTGGTATAGACACTAGTACCAACCTAGTAAACACCAGCTCTGGTTATATAAAATTAGATAGAGAACAACTGGTATTGACACTAGTACCAACCTAGTAAACACCAGCTCTGGTCATATAAAACTAGATAGAGAACAACTGGTATTGACACTAGTACCAACCTAGTAAACACTAGCTCTGGTTATATAAAACTAGATAAAGAACAACTGGTATTGACACTAGTACCAACCTAGTAAACACCAGCTCTGGTTATATAAAACTAGGGAGAGAACTGATATACACACTAGTATCAACCTAGTAAACACCAGCTCTGGTTATATAAAACTAGATAGAGAACAACTGGTATTGACACTAGTACCAACCTAGTAAACACCAGCTCTGGTTATATAAAACTAGATAGAGAACAACTGGTATTGACACTAGTACCAACCTAGTAAACACCAGCTCTGGTTATATAAAACTAGATGGAGAACAACTCGTATTGACACTAGTACCAACCTAGTAAACACCAGCTCTGGTTATATAAAACTAGATAGAGAACAACTGGTATTGAGACTAGTACCAACCTAGTAAACACCAGCTCTGGGTATATAAAACTAGATGGAGAACAACTGGTATTGACACTAGTACCAACCTGGTAAACACCAGCTCTGGTTATATAAAACTAGATAGAGAACAACTGGTATTGACACTAGTACCAACCTAGTAAACACCAGCCCAGGTTATATAAAACTAGATAGAGAACAACTGGTATTGACACTAGTAGCAACCTAGTAAACACCAGCTCTGGTTATATACAACTAGATAGAGAACAACTGGTATTGACACTAGTACCAACCTAGTAAACACCAGCTCTGGTTATATAAAATTAGGGAGAGAACTGGTATAGACACTAGTACCAACCTAGTAAACACCAGCTCTGATTACATAAAACTAGATAGAGAACAACTGGTATTGAGACTAGTACCAACCTAGTAAACACCAGCTCTGGTAATATAAAACTAGATAGACAACTGGTATAGACACTAGTACCAACCTAGTAAACACCAGCTCTGGTTATATAAAACTAGATAGAGAACAACTGGTATTGACACTAGTACCAACCTAGTAAACACCAGCTCTGGTTATATACAACTAGATAGACAACTGGTATTGACACTAGTACCAACCTAGTAAACACCAGCCCTGGTAATATAAAACTAGATGGAGTACAAATGGTATTGACACTAGTACCAATCTAGTAAACACAAGCTCTGGTAATATAAAACTAGATAGAGAACAACTGGTATTGAGACTAGTACCAACCTAGTAAACACCAGCTCTGGTTATATAAAACTAGATAGACAACTGGTATTGACACTAGTACCAACCTAGTAAACACTAGCTCTGGTTATATAAAACTAGATGAGGAACAACTGGTATTGACACTAGTACTAATCTAGTAAACACCAGCCCTGGTAATATAAAACTAGATGGAGAACAACAGGTATTGACACTAGTACCAACCCAGTAAACACAATCTCTGGTTATATAAAACTAGATAGACAACTGGTATTGACACTAGTATCAACCTAGTAAACACCAGCTCTGGTTATATAAAACTAAATAGAGTACATCTGGTATTGACACTAGTACCAACCTAGTATACACCAGCTCTGGTTATATAAAACTAGATAGAGAACAACTGGTATTGACACTAGTACCAACCTAGTAAACACCAGCTCTTGTTATACAAAACTAGATAGAGAACAACTGGTATTGACACTAATACCAACCTAGTAAACACTAGCTCTGGTTATATAAAACTAGTTGAAGAACAACTGGTATTGACACTAGTACCAACCTAGTAAACACCAGCCCTGGTAGTATAAAACTAGATAGAGAAAAACTGGTATTGACACTAGTACCAACCTAGTAAACACCAGCTCTGGTTATATAAAACTAGATAGAGAACAACTGCTTTTGAGACTAGTACCAACCTAGTAAACACCAGCCCTGGTAATATAAAACTAGATAGAGAACAACTGGTATTGAAACTAGCACCAATCTAGTAAACACCAGCTCTGGTTATATAAAACTAGATAGAGAACAACTGGTATTGACACTAGTACCAACCTAGTAAACACCAGCTCTGGTTATATAAAACTAGATAGAGAACAACTGCTTTTGAGACTAGTACCAACCTAGTAAACACCAGCCCTGGTAATATAAAACTAGATAGAGAACAACTGGAATTGAAACTAGCACCAATCTAGTAAACACAAGCTCTGGTTATATAAAACTAGATAGAGAACAACTGGTATTGACACTAGTACCAACCTAGTAAACACCAGCTCTGGTTATATAAAACTAGATAGAGAACAACTGCTTTTGAGACTAGTACCAACCTAGTAAACACCAGCCCTGGTAATATAAAACTAGATAGAGAACAACTGGTATTGAAACTAGCACCAATCTAGTAAACACAAGCTCTGGTTATATAAAACTAGATAGAGAACAACTGGTATTGACACTAGTACCAACCTAGTAAACACCAGCTCTGGTTATATAAAACTAGATAGAGAACAACTGCTTTTGAGACTAGTACCAACCTAGTAAACACCAGCCCTGGTAATATAAAACTAGATAGAGAACAACTGGTATTGAAACTAGCACCAATCTAGTAAACACAAGCTCTGGTTATATAAAACTAGATAGAGAACAACTGGTATTGACACTAGTACCAACCTAGTAAACACCAGCTCTGGTTATATAAAACTAGATAGAGAACAACTGGTATTGACACTAGTACCAACCTAGTAAACACCAGCTCTGGTTATATAAAACTAGATAGAGAACAACTGGTATTGACACTAGTACCAACCTAGTAAACACCAGCTCTGGTTATATAAAAGTAGATAGAGAACAATGTTATTGATACTAGTACAAACCTAGTAAACACCAGCTCTGGTTATATAAAAGTAGATAGAGAACAATGTTATTGACACTAGTACCAACCTAGTAAACACCAGCTCTGGTTATATAAAACTAGGGAGAGAACTGGTATAGACACTAGTACCAACCTAGTAAACACCAGCTCTGGTTATATAAAATTAGATAGAGAACAACTGGTATTGACACTAGTACCAACCTAGTAAACACCAGCTCTGGTCATATAAAACTAGATAGAGAACAACTGGTATTGACACTAGTACCAACCTAGTAAACACTAGCTCTGGTTATATAAAACTAGATAAAGAACAACTGGTATTGACACTAGTACCAACCTAGTAAACACCAGCTCTGGTTATATAAAACTAGGGAGAGAACTGATATACACACTAGTATCAACCTAGTAAACACCAGCTCTGGTTATATAAAACTAGATAGAGAACAACTGGTATTGACACTAGTACCAACCTAGTAAACACCAGCTCTGGTTATATAAAACTAGATAGAGAACAACTGGTATTGACACTAGTACCAACCTAGTAAACACCAGCTCTGGTTATATAAAACTAGATGGAGAACAACTCGTATTGACACTAGTACCAACCTAGTAAACACCAGCTCTGGTTATATAAAACTAGATAGAGAACAACTGGTATTGAGACTAGTACCAACCTAGTAAACACCAGCTCTGGGTATATAAAACTAGATGGAGAACAACTGGTATTGACACTAGTACCAACCTGGTAAACACCAGCTCTGGTTATATAAAACTAGATAGAGAACAACTGGTATTGACACTAGTACCAACCTAGTAAACACCAGCCCAGGTTATATAAAACTAGATAGAGAACAACTGGTATTGACACTAGTAGCAACCTAGTAAACACCAGCTCTGGTTATATACAACTAGATAGAGAACAACTGGTATTGACACTAGTACCAACCTAGTAAACACCAGCTCTGGTTATATAAAATTAGGGAGAGAACTGGTATAGACACTAGTACCAACCTAGTAAACACCAGCTCTGATTACATAAAACTAGATAGAGAACAACTGGTATTGACACTAGTACCAACCTAGTAAACACCAGCTCTGGTTATATACAACTAGATAGAGAACAACTGGTATTGACACTAGTACCAACCTAGTAAACACCAGCTCTGGTTATATAAAACTAGATAGAGAACAACTGGTATTGAGACTAGTACCAACCTAGTAAACACCAGCTCTGGTAATATAAAACTAGATAGACAACTGGTATAGACACTAGTACCAACCTAGTAAACACCAGCTCTGGTTATATAAAACTAGATAGAGAACAACTGGTATTGACACTAGTACCAACCTAGTAAACACCAGCTCTGGTTATATACAACTAGATAGACAACTGGTATTGACACTAGTACCAACCTAGTAAACACCAGCCCTGGTAATATAAAACTAGATGGAGTACAAATGGTATTGACACTAGTACCAATCTAGTAAACACAAGCTCTGGTAATATAAAACTAGATAGAGAACAACTGGTATTGAGACTAGTACCAACCTAGTAAACACCAGCTCTGGTTATATAAAACTAGATAGAGAACAACTGGTATTGACACTAGTACCAACCTGGTAAACACCAGCTTTGGTTATATACAACTAGATAAAGAACTGGTATTGACACTAGTACCAACCTAGTAAACACCAGCCCTGGTAATATAAAACTAGATGGAGTACACAAGGTATTGACACTAGTACCAATCTAGTAAACACAAGCTCTGGTAATATAAAAATAGATAGAGAACAACTGGTATTGAGACTAGTACCAACCTAGTAAACACCAGCTCTGGTTATATAAAACTAGATAGAGAACAACTGGTATTGACACTAGAACCAACCTAGTAAACACCAGCTCTGGTTATATAAAACTAGATAGACAACTGGTATGGACACTAGTACCAACCTAGTAAACACTAGCTCTGGTTATATAAAACTAGATAGAGAACAACTGGTATTGACACTAGTACCAACCTAGTAAACACTAGCTCTGGTTATATAAAACTAGGGAGAGAACTGGTATAGACACTAGTACCAACCTAGTAAACACCAGCTCTGGTTATATAAAACTAGATGGAGAACAACTGGTATTGACACTAGTACCAATCTAGTAAACACCAGCTCTGGTTATATAAAACTAGATAGAGAACAACTGGTATTGACACTAGTACCAACCTAGTAAACACCAGCTCTGGTTATATAAAACTAGATAGACAACTGGTATTGACACTAGTACCAACCTAGTAAACACTAGCTCTGGTTATATAAAACTAGATGAGGAACAACTGGTATTGACACTAGTACCAATCTAGTAAACACCAGCCCTGGTAATATAAAACTAGATGGAGAACAACAGGTATTGACACTAGTACCAACCCAGTAAACACAATCTCTGGTTATATAAAACTAGATAGACAACTGGTATTGACACTAGTATCAACCTAGTAAACACCAGCTCTGGTTATATAAAACTAAATAGAGTACATCTGGTATTGACACTAGTACCAACCTAGTATACACCAGCTCTGGTTATATAAAACTAGATAGAGAACAACTGGTATTGACACTAGTACCAACCTAGTAAACACCAGCTCTTGTTATACAAAACTAGATAGAGAACAACTGGTATTGACACTAATACCAACCTAGTAAACACTAGCTCTGGTTATATAAAACTAGTTGAAGAACAACTGGTATTGACACTAGTACCAACCTAGTAAACACCAGCCCTGGTAGTATAAAACTAGATAGAGAAAAACTGGTATTGACACTAGTACCAACCTAGTAAACACCAGCTCTGGTTATATAAAACTAGATAGAGAACAACTGCTTTTGAGACTAGTACCAACCTAGTAAACACCAGCCCTGGTAATATAAAACTAGATAGAGAACAACTGGTATTGAAACTAGCACCAATCTAGTAAACACCAGCTCTGGTTATATAAAACTAGATAGAGAACAACTGGTATTGACACTAGTACCAACCTAGTAAACACCAGCTCTGGTTATATAAAACTAGATAGAGAACAACTGCTTTTGAGACTAGTACCAACCTAGTAAACACCAGCCCTGGTAATATAAAACTAGATAGAGAACAACTGGAATTGAAACTAGCACCAATCTAGTAAACACAAGCTCTGGTTATATAAAACTAGATAGAGAACAACTGGTATTGACACTAGTACCAACCTAGTAAACACCAGCTCTGGTTATATAAAACTAGATAGAGAACAACTGCTTTTGAGACTAGTACCAACCTAGTAAACACCAGCCCTGGTAATATAAAACTAGATAGAGAACAACTGGTATTGAAACTAGCACCAATCTAGTAAACACAAGCTCTGGTTATATAAAACTAGATAGAGAACAACTGGTATTGACACTAGTACCAACCTAGTAAACACCAGCTCTGGTTATATAAAACTAGATAGAGAACAACTGCTTTTGAGACTAGTACCAACCTAGTAAACACCAGCCCTGGTAATATAAAACTAGATAGAGAACAACTGGTATTGAAACTAGCACCAATCTAGTAAACACAAGCTCTGGTTATATAAAACTAGATAGAGAACAACTGGTATTGACACTAGTACCAACCTAGTAAACACCAGCTCTGGTTATATAAAACTAGATAGAGAACAACTGGTATTGACACTAGTACCAACCTAGTAAACACCAGCTCTGGTTATATAAAACTAGATAGAGAACAACTGGTATTGACACTAGTACCAACCTAGTAAACACCAGCTCTGGTTATATAAAACTAGATGGAGAACAACTGGTATTGACACTAATACCAACCTGGTGCACACCAGCTCTGGTTATATAAAACTAGATAGAGAACAACTGGTATTGACACTAGTACCAACCTAGTAAACACCAGCTCTGGTTATATAAAAGTAGATAGAGAACAATGTTATTGATACTAGTACAAACCTAGTAAACACCAGCTCTGGTTATATAAAAGTAGATAGAGAACAATGTTATTGACACTAGTACCAACCTAGTAAACACCAGCTCTGGTTATATAAAACTAGGGAGAGAACTGGTATAGACACTAGTACCAACCTAGTAAACACCAGCTCTGGTTATATAAAATTAGATAGAGAACAACTGGTATTGACACTAGTACCAACCTAGTAAACACCAGCTCTGGTCATATAAAACTAGATAGAGAACAACTGGTATTGACACTAGTACCAACCTAGTAAACACTAGCTCTGGTTATATAAAACTAGATAAAGAACAACTGGTATTGACACTAGTACCAACCTAGTAAACACCAGCTCTGGTTATATAAAACTAGGGAGAGAACTGATATACACACTAGTATCAACCTAGTAAACACCAGCTCTGGTTATATAAAACTAGATAGAGAACAACTGGTATTGACACTAGTACCAACCTAGTAAACACCAGCTCTGGTTATATAAAACTAGATAGAGAACAACTGGTATTGACACTAGTACCAACCTAGTAAACACCAGCTCTGGTTATATAAAACTAGATGGAGAACAACTCGTATTGACACTAGTACCAACCTAGTAAACACCAGCTCTGGTTATATAAAACTAGATAGAGAACAACTGGTATTGAGACTAGTACCAACCTAGTAAACACCAGCTCTGGGTATATAAAACTAGATGGAGAACAACTGGTATTGACACTAGTACCAACCTGGTAAACACCAGCTCTGGTTATATAAAACTAGATAGAGAACAACTGGTATTGACACTAGTACCAACCTAGTAAACACCAGCCCAGGTTATATAAAACTAGATAGAGAACAACTGGTATTGACACTAGTAGCAACCTAGTAAACACCAGCTCTGGTTATATACAACTAGATAGAGAACAACTGGTATTGACACTAGTACCAACCTAGTAAACACCAGCTCTGGTTATATAAAATTAGGGAGAGAACTGGTATAGACACTAGTACCAACCTAGTAAACACCAGCTCTGATTACATAAAACTAGATAGAGAACAACTGGTATTGAGACTAGTACCAACCTAGTAAACACCAGCTCTGGTAATATAAAACTAGATAGACAACTGGTATAGACACTAGTACCAACCTAGTAAACACCAGCTCTGGTTATATAAAACTAGATAGAGAACAACTGGTATTGACACTAGTACCAACCTAGTAAACACCAGCTCTGGTTATATACAACTAGATAGACAACTGGTATTGACACTAGTACCAACCTAGTAAACACCAGCCCTGGTAATATAAAACTAGATGGAGTACAAATGGTATTGACACTAGTACCAATCTAGTAAACACAAGCTCTGGTAATATAAAACTAGATAGAGAACAACTGGTATTGAGACTAGTACCAACCTAGTAAACACCAGCTCTGGTTATATAAAACTAGATAGACAACTGGTATTGACACTAGTACCAACCTAGTAAACACTAGCTCTGGTTATATAAAACTAGATGAGGAACAACTGGTATTGACACTAGTACTAATCTAGTAAACACCAGCCCTGGTAATATAAAACTAGATGGAGAACAACAGGTATTGACACTAGTACCAACCCAGTAAACACAATCTCTGGTTATATAAAACTAGATAGACAACTGGTATTGACACTAGTATCAACCTAGTAAACACCAGCTCTGGTTATATAAAACTAAATAGAGTACATCTGGTATTGACACTAGTACCAACCTAGTATACACCAGCTCTGGTTATATAAAACTAGATAGAGAACAACTGGTATTGACACTAGTACCAACCTAGTAAACACCAGCTCTTGTTATACAAAACTAGATAGAGAACAACTGGTATTGACACTAATACCAACCTAGTAAACACTAGCTCTGGTTATATAAAACTAGTTGAAGAACAACTGGTATTGACACTAGTACCAACCTAGTAAACACCAGCCCTGGTAGTATAAAACTAGATAGAGAAAAACTGGTATTGACACTAGTACCAACCTAGTAAACACCAGCTCTGGTTATATAAAACTAGATAGAGAACAACTGCTTTTGAGACTAGTACCAACCTAGTAAACACCAGCCCTGGTAATATAAAACTAGATAGAGAACAACTGGTATTGAAACTAGCACCAATCTAGTAAACACCAGCTCTGGTTATATAAAACTAGATAGAGAACAACTGGTATTGATACTAGTACCAACCTAGTAAACACCAGCTCTGGTTATATAAAACTAGATAGAGAACAACTGCTTTTGAGACTAGTACCAACCTAGTAAACACCAGCCCTGGTAATATAAAACTAGATAGAGAACAACTGGAATTGAAACTAGCACCAATCTAGTAAACACAAGCTCTGGTTATATAAAACTAGATAGAGAACAACTGGTATTGACACTAGTACCAACCTAGTAAACACCAGCTCTGGTTATATAAAACTAGATAGAGAACAACTGCTTTTGAGACTAGTACCAACCTAGTAAACACCAGCCCTGGTAATATAAAACTAGATAGAGAACAACTGGTATTGAAACTAGCACCAATCTAGTAAACACAAGCTCTGGTTATATAAAACTAGATAGAGAACAACTGGTATTGACACTAGTACCAACCTAGTAAACACCAGCTCTGGTTATATAAAACTAGATAGAGAACAACTGCTTTTGAGACTAGTACCAACCTAGTAAACACCAGCCCTGGTAATATAAAACTAGATAGAGAACAACTGGTATTGAAACTAGCACCAATGTAGTAAACACAAGCTCTGGTTATATAAAACTAGATAGAGAACAACTGGTATTGACACTAGTACCAACCTAGTAAACACCAGCTCTGGTTATATAAAACTAGATAGAGAACAACTGGTATTGACACTAGTACCAACCTAGTAAACACCAGCTCTGGTTATATAAAACTAGATAGAGAACAACTGGTATTGACACTAGTACCAACCTAGTAAACACCAGCTCTGGTTATATAAAACTAGATGGAGAACAACTGGTATTGACACTAATACCAACCTGGTGCACACCAGCTCTGGTTATATAAAACTAGATAGAGAACAACTGGTATTGACACTAGTACCAACCTAGTAAACACCAGCTCTGGTTATATAAAAGTAGATAGAGAACAATGTTATTGATACTAGTACAAACCTAGTAAACACCAGCTCTGGTTATATAAAAGTAGATAGAGAACAATGTTATTGACACTAGTACCAACCTAGTAAACACCAGCTCTGGTTATATAAAACTAGGGAGAGAACTGGTATAGACACTAGTACCAACCTAGTAAACACCAGCTCTGGTTATATAAAATTAGATAGAGAACAACTGGTATTGACACTAGTACCAACCTAGTAAACACCAGCTCTGGTCATATAAAACTAGATAGAGAACAACTGGTATTGACACTAGTACCAACCTAGTAAACACTAGCTCTGGTTATATAAAACTAGATAAAGAACAACTGGTATTGACACTAGTACCAACCTAGTAAACACCAGCTCTGGTTATATAAAACTAGGGAGAGAACTGATATACACACTAGTATCAACCTAGTAAACACCAGCTCTGGTTATATAAAACTAGATAGAGAACAACTGGTATTGACACTAGTACCAACCTAGTAAACACCAGCTCTGGTTATATAAAACTAGATAGAGAACAACTGGTATTGACACTAGTACCAACCTAGTAAACACCAGCTCTGGTTATATAAAACTAGATGGAGAACAACTCGTATTGACACTAGTACCAACCTAGTAAACACCAGCTCTGGTTATATAAAACTAGATAGAGAACAACTGGTATTGAGACTAGTACCAACCTAGTAAACACCAGCTCTGGGTATATAAAACTAGATGGAGAACAACTGGTATTGACACTAGTACCAACCTGGTAAACACCAGCTCTGGTTATATAAAACTAGATAGAGAACAACTGGTATTGACACTAGTACCAACCTAGTAAACACCAGCCCAGGTTATATAAAACTAGATAGAGAACAACTGGTATTGACACTAGTAGCAACCTAGTAAACACCAGCTCTGGTTATATACAACTAGATAGAGAACAACTGGTATTGACACTAGTACCAACCTAGTAAACACCAGCTCTGGTTATATAAAATTAGGGAGAGAACTGGTATAGACACTAGTACCAACCTAGTAAACACCAGCTCTGATTACATAAAACTAGATAGAGAACAACTGGTATTGAGACTAGTACCAACCTAGTAAACACCAGCTCTGGTAATATAAAACTAGATAGACAACTGGTATAGACACTAGTACCAACCTAGTAAACACCAGCTCTGGTTATATAAAACTAGATAGAGAACAACTGGTATTGACACTAGTACCAACCTAGTAAACACCAGCTCTGGTTATATACAACTAGATAGACAACTGGTATTGACACTAGTACCAACCTAGTAAACACCAGCCCTGGTAATATAAAACTAGATGGAGTACAAATGGTATTGACACTAGTACCAATCTAGTAAACACAAGCTCTGGTAATATAAAACTAGATAGAGAACAACTGGTATTGAGACTAGTACCAACCTAGTAAACACCAGCTCTGGTTATATAAAACTAGATAGAGAACAACTGGTATTGACACTAGTACCAACCTGGTAAACACCAGCTTTGGTTATATACAACTAGATAAAGAACTGGTATTGACACTAGTACCAACCTAGTAAACACCAGCCCTGGTAATATAAAACTAGATGGAGTACACCTGGTATTGACACTAGTACCAATCTAGTAAACACAAGCTCTGGTAATATAAAACTAGATAGAGAACAACTGGTATTGAGACTAGTACCAACCTAGTAAACACCAGCTCTGGTTATATAAAACTAGATAGAGAACAACTGGTATTGACACTAGAACCAACCTAGTAAACACCAGCTCTGGTTATATAAAACTAGATAGACAACTGGTATGGACACTAGTACCAACCTAGTAAACACTAGCTCTGGTTATATAAAACTAGATAGAGAACAACTGGTATTGACACTAGTACCAACCTAGTAAACACTAGCTCTGGTTATATAAAACTAGGGAGAGAACTGGTATAGACACTAGTACCAACCTAGTAAACACCAGCTCTGGTTATATAAAACTAGATGGAGAACAACTGGTATTGACACTAGTACCAATCTAGTAAACACCAGCTCTGGTTATATAAAACTAGATAGAGAACAACTGGTATTGACACTAGTACCAACCTAGTAAACACCAGCTCTGGTTATATAAAACTAGATAGACAACTGGTATTGACACTAGTACCAACCTAGTAAACACTAGCTCTGGTTATATAAAACTAGATGAGGAACAACTGGTATTGACACTAGTACTAATCTAGTAAACACCAGCCCTGGTAATATAAAACTAGATGGAGAACAACAGGTATTGACACTAGTACCAACCCAGTAAACACAATCTCTGGTTATATAAAACTAGATAGACAACTGGTATTGACACTAGTATCAACCTAGTAAACACCAGCTCTGGTTATATAAAACTAAATAGAGTACATCTGGTATTGACACTAGTACCAACCTAGTATACACCAGCTCTGGTTATATAAAACTAGATAGAGAACAACTGGTATTGACACTAGTACCAACCTAGTAAACACCAGCTCTGGTTATATAAAACTAGATAGAGAACAACTGGTATTGACACTAGTACCAACCTAGTAAACCCCAGCTCTGGTTATATAAAACTAGATGGAGAACAACTGGTATTGACACTAATACCAACCTGGTGCACACCAGCTCTGGTTATATAAAACTAGATAGAGAACAACTGGTATTGACACTAGTACCAACCTAGTAAACACCAGCTCTGGTTATATAAAAGTAGATAGAGAACAATGTTATTGATACTAGTACAAACCTAGTAAACACCAGCTCTGGTTATATAAAAGTAGATAGAGAACAATGTTATTGACACTAGTACCAACCTAGTAAACACCAGCTCTGGTTATATAAAACTAGGGAGAGAACTGGTATAGACACTAGTACCAACCTAGTAAACACCAGCTCTGGTTATATAAAATTAGATAGAGAACAACTGGTATTGACACTAGTACCAACCTAGTAAACACCAGCTCTGGTCATATAAAACTAGATAGAGAACAACTGGTATTGACACTAGTACCAACCTAGTAAACACTAGCTCTGGTTATATAAAACTAGATAAAGAACAACTGGTATTGACACTAGTACCAACCTAGTAAACACCAGCTCTGGTTATATAAAACTAGGGAGAGAACTGATATACACACTAGTATCAACCTAGTAAACACCAGCTCTGGTTATATAAAACTAGATAGAGAACAACTGGTATTGACACTAGTACCAACCTAGTAAACACCAGCTCTGGTTATATAAAACTAGATAGAGAACAACTGGTATTGACACTAGTACCAACCTAGTAAACACCAGCTCTGGTTATATAAAACTAGATGGAGAACAACTCGTATTGACACTAGTACCAACCTAGTAAACACCAGCTCTGGTTATATAAAACTAGATAGAGAACAACTGGTATTGAGACTAGTACCAACCTAGTAAACACCAGCTCTGGGTATATAAAACTAGATGGAGAACAACTGGTATTGACACTAGTACCAACCTGGTAAACACCAGCTCTGGTTATATAAAACTAGATAGAGAACAACTGGTATTGACACTAGTACCAACCTAGTAAACACCAGCCCAGGTTATATAAAACTAGATAGAGAACAACTGGTATTGACACTAGTAGCAACCTAGTAAACACCAGCTCTGGTTATATACAACTAGATAGAGAACAACTGGTATTGACACTAGTACCAACCTAGTAAACACCAGCTCTGGTTATATAAAATTAGGGAGAGAACTGGTATAGACACTAGTACCAACCTAGTAAACACCAGCTCTGATTACATAAAACTAGATAGAGAACAACTGGTATTGACACTAGTACCAACCTAGTAAACACCAGCTCTGGTTATATACAACTAGATAGAGAACAACTGGTATTGACACTAGTACCAACCTAGTAAACACCAGCTCTGGTTATATAAAACTAGATAGAGAACAACTGGTATTGAGACTAGTACCAACCTAGTAAACACCAGCTCTGGTAATATAAAACTAGATAGACAACTGGTATAGACACTAGTACCAACCTAGTAAACACCAGCTCTGGTTATATAAAACTAGATAGAGAACAACTGGTATTGACACTAGTACCAACCTAGTAAACACCAGCTCTGGTTATATACAACTAGATAGACAACTGGTATTGACACTAGTACCAACCTAGTAAACACCAGCCCTGGTAATATAAAACTAGATGGAGTACAAATGGTATTGACACTAGTACCAATCTAGTAAACACAAGCTCTGGTAATATAAAACTAGATAGAGAACAACTGGTATTGAGACTAGTACCAACCTAGTAAACACCAGCTCTGGTTATATAAAACTAGATAGAGAACAACTGGTATTGACACTAGTACCAACCTGGTAAACACCAGCTTTGGTTATATACAACTAGATAAAGAACTGGTATTGACACTAGTACCAACCTAGTAAACACCAGCCCTGGTAATATAAAACTAGATGGAGTACACAAGGTATTGACACTAGTACCAATCTAGTAAACACAAGCTCTGGTAATATAAAAATAGATAGAGAACAACTGGTATTGAGACTAGTACCAACCTAGTAAACACCAGCTCTGGTTATATAAAACTAGATAGAGAACAACTGGTATTGACACTAGAACCAACCTAGTAAACACCAGCTCTGGTTATATAAAACTAGATAGACAACTGGTATGGACACTAGTACCAACCTAGTAAACACTAGCTCTGGTTATATAAAACTAGATAGAGAACAACTGGTATTGACACTAGTACCAACCTAGTAAACACTAGCTCTGGTCATATAAAACTAGGGAGAGAACTGGTATAGACACTAGTACCAACCTAGTAAACACCAGCTCTGGTTATATAAAACTAGATGGAGAACAACTGGTATTGACACTAGTACCAATCTAGTAAACACCAGCTCTGGTTATATAAAACTAGATAGAGAACAACTGGTATTGACACTAGTACCAACCTAGTAAACACCAGCTCTGGTTATATAAAACTAGATAGACAACTGGTATTGACACTAGTACCAACCTAGTAAACACTAGCTCTGGTTATATAAAACTAGATGAGGAACAACTGGTATTGACACTAGTACTAATCTAGTAAACACCAGCCCTGGTAATATAAAACTAGATGGAGAACAACAGGTATTGACACTAGTACCAACCCAGTAAACACAATCTCTGGTTATATAAAACTAGATAGACAACTGGTATTGACACTAGTATCAACCTAGTAAACACCAGCTCTGGTTATATAAAACTAAATAGAGTACATCTGGTATTGACACTAGTACCAACCTAGTATACACCAGCTCTGGTTATATAAAACTAGATAGAGAACAACTGGTATTGACACTAGTACCAACCTAGTAAACACCAGCTCTTGTTATACAAAACTAGATAGAGAACAACTGGTATTGACACTAATACCAACCTAGTAAACACTAGCTCTGGTTATATAAAACTAGTTGAAGAACAACTGGTATTGACACTAGTACCAACCTAGTAAACACCAGCCCTGGTAGTATAAAACTAGATAGAGAAAAACTGGTATTGACACTAGTACCAACCTAGTAAACACCAGCTCTGGTTATATAAAACTAGATAGAGAACAACTGCTTTTGAGACTAGTACCAACCTAGTAAACACCAGCCCTGGTAATATAAAACTAGATAGAGAACAACTGGTATTGAAACTAGCACCAATCTAGTAAACACCAGCTCTGGTTATATAAAACTAGATAGAGAACAACTGGTATTGACACTAGTACCAACCTAGTAAACACCAGCTCTGGTTATATAAAACTAGATAGAGAACAACTGCTTTTGAGACTAGTACCAACCTAGTAAACACCAGCCCTGGTAATATAAAACTAGATAGAGAACAACTGGAATTGAAACTAGCACCAATCTAGTAAACACAAGCTCTGGTTATATAAAACTAGATAGAGAACAACTGGTATTGACACTAGTACCAACCTAGTAAACACCAGCTCTGGTTATATAAAACTAGATAGAGAACAACTGCTTTTGAGACTAGTACCAACCTAGTAAACACCAGCCCTGGTAATATAAAACTAGATAGAGAACAACTGGTATTGAAACTAGCACCAATCTAGTAAACACAAGCTCTGGTTATATAAAACTAGATAGAGAACAACTGGTATTGACACTAGTACCAACCTAGTAAACACCAGCTCTGGTTATATAAAACTAGATAGAGAACAACTGCTTTTGAGACTAGTACCAACCTAGTAAACACCAGCCCTGGTAATATAAAACTAGATAGAGAACAACTGGTATTGAAACTAGCACCAATCTAGTAAACACAAGCTCTGGTTATATAAAACTAGATAGAGAACAACTGGTATTGACACTAGTACCAACCTAGTAAACACCAGCTCTGGTTATATAAAACTAGATAGAGAACAACTGGTATTGACACTAGTACCAACCTAGTAAACACCAGCTCTGGTTATATAAAACTAGATAGAGAACAACTGGTATTGACACTAGTACCAACCTAGTAAACACCAGCTCTGGTTATATAAAACTAGATGGAGAACAACTGGTATTGACACTAATACCAACCTGGTGCACACCAGCTCTGGTTATATAAAACTAGATAGAGAACAACTGGTATTGACACTAGTACCAACCTAGTAAACACCAGCTCTGGTTATATAAAAGTAGATAGAGAACAATGTTATTGATACTAGTACAAACCTAGTAAACACCAGCTCTGGTTATATAAAAGTAGATAGAGAACAATGTTATTGACACTAGTACCAACCTAGTAGACACCAGCTCTGGTTATATAAAACTAGGGAGAGAACTGGTATAGACACTAGTACCAACCTAGTAAACACCAGCTCTGGTTATATAAAATTAGATAGAGAACAACTGGTATTGACACTAGTACCAACCTAGTAAACACCAGCTCTGGTCATATAAAACTAGATAGAGAACAACTGGTATTGACACTAGTACCAACCTAGTAAACACTAGCTCTGGTTATATAAAACTAGATAAAGAACAACTGGTATTGACACTAGTACCAACCTAGTAAACACCAGCTCTGGTTATATAAAACTAGGGAGAGAACTGATATACACACTAGTATCAACCTAGTAAACACCAGCTCTGGTTATATAAAACTAGATAGAGAACAACTGGTATTGACACTAGTACCAACCTAGTAAACACCAGCTCTGGTTATATAAAACTAGATAGAGAACAACTGGTATTGACACTAGTACCAACCTAGTAAACACCAGCTCTGGTTATATAAAACTAGATGGAGAACAACTCGTATTGACACTAGTACCAACCTAGTAAACACCAGCTCTGGTTATATAAAACTAGATAGAGAACAACTGGTATTGAGACTAGTACCAACCTAGTAAACACCAGCTCTGGGTATATAAAACTAGATGGAGAACAACTGGTATTGACACTAGTACCAACCTGGTAAACACCAGCTCTGGTTATATAAAACTAGATAGAGAACAACTGGTATTGACACTAGTACCAACCTAGTAAACACCAGCCCAGGTTATATAAAACTAGATAGAGAACAACTGGTATTGACACTAGTAGCAACCTAGTAAACACCAGCTCTGGTTATATACAACTAGATAGAGAACAACTGGTATTGACACTAGTACCAACCTAGTAAACACCAGCTCTGGTTATATAAAATTAGGGAGAGAACTGGTATAGACACTAGTACCAACCTAGTAAACACCAGCTCTGATTACATAAAACTAGATAGAGAACAACTGGTATTGAGACTAGTACCAACCTAGTAAACACCAGCTCTGGTAATATAAAACTAGATAGACAACTGGTATAGACACTAGTACCAACCTAGTAAACACCAGCTCTGGTTATATAAAACTAGATAGAGAACAACTGGTATTGACACTAGTACCAACCTAGTAAACACCAGCTCTGGTTATATACAACTAGATAGACAACTGGTATTGACACTAGTACCAACCTAGTAAACACCAGCCCTGGTAATATAAAACTAGATGGAGTACAAATGGTATTGACACTAGTACCAATCTAGTAAACACAAGCTCTGGTAATATAAAACTAGATAGAGAACAACTGGTATTGAGACTAGTACCAACCTAGTAAACACCAGCTCTGGTTATATAAAACTAGATAGAGAACAACTGGTATTGACACTAGTACCAACCTGGTAAACACCAGCTTTGGTTATATACAACTAGATAAAGAACTGGTATTGACACTAGTACCAACCTAGTAAACACCAGCCCTGGTAATATAAAACTAGATGGAGTACACCTGGTATTGACACTAGTACCAATCTAGTAAACACAAGCTCTGGTAATATAAAACTAGATAGAGAACAACTGGTATTGAGACTAGTACCAACCTAGTAAACACCAGCTCTGGTTATATAAAACTAGATAGAGAACAACTGGTATTGACACTAGAACCAACCTAGTAAACACCAGCTCTGGTTATATAAAACTAGATAGACAACTGGTATGGACACTAGTACCAACCTAGTAAACACTAGCTCTGGTTATATAAAACTAGATAGAGAACAACTGGTATTGACACTAGTACCAACCTAGTAAACACTAGCTCTGGTTATATAAAACTAGGGAGAGAACTGGTATAGACACTAGTACCAACCTAGTAAACACCAGCTCTGGTTATATAAAACTAGATGGAGAACAACTGGTATTGACACTAGTACCAATCTAGTAAACACCAGCTCTGGTTATATAAAACTAGATAGAGAACAACTGGTATTGACACTAGTACCAACCTAGTAAACACCAGCTCTGGTTATATAAAACTAGATAGACAACTGGTATTGACACTAGTACCAACCTAGTAAACACTAGCTCTGGTTATATAAAACTAGATGAGGAACAACTGGTATTGACACTAGTACTAATCTAGTAAACACCAGCCCTGGTAATATAAAACTAGATGGAGAACAACAGGTATTGACACTAGTACCAACCCAGTAAACACAATCTCTGGTTATATAAAACTAGATAGACAACTGGTATTGACACTAGTATCAACCTAGTAAACACCAGCTCTGGTTATATAAAACTAAATAGAGTACATCTGGTATTGACACTAGTACCAACCTAGTATACACCAGCTCTGGTTATATAAAACTAGATAGAGAACAACTGGTATTGACACTAGTACCAACCTAGTAAACACCAGCTCTTGTTATACAAAACTAGATAGAGAACAACTGGTATTGACACTAATACCAACCTAGTAAACACTAGCTCTGGTTATATAAAACTAGTTGAAGAACAACTGGTATTGACACTAGTACCAACCTAGTAAACACCAGCTCTGGTCATATAAAACTAGATAGAGAACAACTGGTATTGACACTAGTACCAACCTAGTAAACACTAGCTCTGGTTATATAAAACTAGATAGAGAACAACAGGTATTAACACTAGTACCAACCTAGTAAACACCAGCTCTGGTTATATAAAAGTAGATAGAGAACAATGTTATTGACACTAGTACAAACCTAGTAAACACCAGCTCTGGTTATATACAACTAGATGGAGAACAACTGCTATTGACACTAGGACCAACCTAGTAAACACCAGCTCTGGTTATATAAAACTAGATAGAGAACAACTGGTATTGACACTAGTACCAACCTAGTAAACACCAGCTCTGGTTATATAAAACTAGATAGACAACTGGTATTGACACTAGTACCAACCTAGTAAACACCAGTTCTGGTTATATAAAACTAGATAGACAACTGGTATTGACACTAGTACCAACCTAGTAAACACCAGCCCTGGTAATATAAAACTAGATAGAGAACAACTGGTATTGACACTAGTACCAACCTAGTAAACACCAGCTCTGGTTATATAAAACTAGGGAGAGAACTGATATACACACTAGTATCAACCTAGTAAACACCAGCTCTGGTTATATAAAACTAGATAGAGAACAACTGGTATTGACACTAGTACCAACCTAGTAAACACCAGCTCTGGTTATATAAAACTAGATAGAGAACAACTGGTATTGACACTAGTACCAACCTAGTAAACACCAGCTCTGGTTATATAAAACTAGATGGAGAACAACTCGTATTGGCACTAGTACCAACCTAGTAAACACCAGCTCTGGTTATATAAAACTAGATAGAGAACAACTGGTATTGAGACTAGTACCAACCTAGTAAACACCAGCTCTGGGTATATAAAACTAGATGGAGAACAACTGGTATTGACACTAGTACCAACCTGGTAAACACCAGCTCTGGTTATATAAAACTAGATAGAGAACAACTGGTATTGGCACTAGTACCAACTTAGTAAACACCAGCCCAGGTTATATAAAACTAGATAGAGAACAACTGGTATTGACACTAGTACCAACCTAGTAAACACCAGCTCTGGTTATATACAACTAGATAGAGAACAACTGGTATTGACACTAGTACCAACCTAGTAAACATCAGCTCTGGTTATATAAAATTAGGGAGAGAACTGGTATAGACACTAGTACCAACCTAGTAAACACCAGCTCTGATTACATAAAACTAGATAGAGAACAACTGGTATTGACACTAGTACCAACCTAGTAAACACCAGCTCTGGTTATATACAACTAGATAGAGAACAACTGGTGTTGACACTAGTACCAACCTAGTAAACACCAGCTCTGGTTATATAAAACTAGATAGAGAACAACTGGTATTGAGACTAGTACCAACCTAGTAAACACCAGCTCTGGTAATATAAAACTAGATAGACAACTGGTATAGACACTAGTACCAACCTAGTAAACACCAGCTCTGGTTATATAAAACTAGATAGAGAACAACTGGTATTGACACTAGTACCAACCTAGTAAACACCAGCTCTGGTTATATACAACTAGATAGACAACTGGTACTGACACTAGTACCAACCTAGTAAACACCAGCCCTGGTAATATAAAACTAGATGGAGTACACCTGGTATTGACACTAGTACCAATCTAGTAAACACAAGCTCTGGTAATATAAAACTAGATAGAAAACAACTGGTATTGAGACTAGTACCAACCTAGTAAACACCAGCTCTGGTTATATAAAACTAGATAGAGAACAACTGGTATTGACACTAGAACCAACCTAGTAAACACCAGCTCTGGTTATATAAAACTAGATAGACAACTGGTATGGACACTAGTACCAACCTAGTAAACACTAGCTCTGGTTATATAAAACTAGATAGAGAACAACTGGTATTGACACTAGTACCAACCTAGTAAACACTAGCTCTGGTTATATAAAACTAGATAGAGAACAACTGGTATTGACACTAGTACCAACCTAGTAAACACCAGCTCTGGTTATATAAAACTAGATAGAGAACAACTGGTATTGACACTAATACCAACCTGGTACACACCAGCTCTGGTTATATAAAACTAGATAGAGAACAACTGGTATTGACACTAGTACCATCCTAGTAAACACCAGCTCTGGTTATATAAAAGTAGATAGAGAACAATGTTATTGACACTAGTACAAACCTAGTAAACACCAGCTCTGGTTATATAAAAGTAGATAGAGAACAATGTTATTGACACTAGTACCAACCTAGTAAACACCAGCCCTGGTAATATAAAACTAGATAGAGAACAACTGGTATTGACACTAGTACCAACCTAGTAAACACCAGCTCTGGTTATATAAAACTAGGGAGAGAACTGGTATAGACACTAGTACCAACCTAGTAAACACCAGCTCTGGTTATATAAAATTAGATAGAGAACAACTGGTATTGACACTAGTACCAACCTAGTAAACACCAGCTCTGGTCATATAAAACTAGATAGAGAACAACTGGTATTGACACTAGTACCAACCTAGTAAACACTAGCTCTGGTTATATAAAACTAGATAGAGAACAACAGGTATTGACACTAGTACCAACCTAGTAAACACCAGCTCTGGTTATATAAAAGTAGATAGAGAACAATGTTATTGACACTAGTACAAACCTAGTAAACACCAGCTCTGGTTATATACAACTAGATGGAGAACAACTGGTATTGACACTAGGACCAACCTAGTAAACACCAGCTCTGGTTATATAAAACTAGATAGAGAACAACTGGTATTGACACTAGTACCAACCTAGTAAACACCAGCTCTGGTTATATAAAACTAGATAGACAACTGGTATTGACACTAGTACCAACCTAGTAAACACCAGTTCTGGTTATATAAAACTAGATAGACAACTGGTATTGACACTAGTACCAACCTAGTAAACACCAGCCCTGGTAATATAAAACTAGATAGAGAACAACTGGTATTGACACTAGTACCAACCTAGTAAACACCAGCTCTGGTTATATAAAACTAGGGAGAGAACTGATATACACACTAGTATCAACCTAGTAAACACCAGCTCTGGTTATATAAAACTAAATAGAGAACAACTGGTATTGACACTAGTACCAACCTAGTAAACACCAGCTCTGGTTATATAAAACTAGATAGAGAACAACTGGTATTGACACTAGTACCAACCTAGTAAACACCAGCTCTGGTTATATAAAACTAGATGGAGAACAACTCGTATTGACACTAGTACCAACCTAGTAAACACCAGCTCTGGTTATATAAAACTAGATAGAGAACAACTGGTATTGAGACTAGTACCAACCTAGTAAACACCAGCTCTGGGTATATAAAACTAGATGGAGAACAACTGGTATTGACACTAGTACCAACCTGGTAAACACCAGCTCTGGTTATATAAAACTAGATAGAGAACAACTGGTATTGACACTAGTACCAACCTAGTAAACACCAGCTCTGGTTATATACAACTAGATAGAGAACAACTGGTATTGACACTAGTACCAACCTAGTAAACATCAGCTCTGGTTATATAAAATTAGGGAGAGAACTGGTATAGACACTAGTACCAACCTAGTAAACACCAGCTCTGATTACATAAAACTAGATAGAGAACAACTGGTATTGACACTAGTACCAACCTAGTAAACACCAGCTCTGGTTATATACAACTAGATAGAGAACAACTGGTATTGACACTAGTACCAACCTAGTAAACACCAGCTCTGGTTATATAAAACTAGATAGAGAACAACTGGTATTGAGACTAGTACCAACCTAGTAAACACCAGCTCTGGTAATATAAAACTAGATAGACAACTGGTATAGACACTAGTACCAACCTAGTAAACACCAGCTCTGGTTATATAAAACTAGATAGAGAACAACTGGTATTGACACTAGTACCAACCTAGTAAACACCAGCTCTGGTTATATACAACTAGATAGACAACTGGTATTGACACTAGTACCAACCTAGTAAACACCAGCCCTGGTAATATAAAACTAGATGGAGTACAACTGGTATTGACACTAGTACCAATCTAGTAAACACAAGCTCTGGTAATATAAAACTAGATAGAGAACAACTGGTATTGAGACTAGTACCAACCTAGTAAACACCAGCTCTGGTTATATAAAACTAGATAGAGAACAACTGGTATTGACACTAGTACCAACCTGGTAAACACCAGCTTTGGTTATATACAACTAGATAAAGAACTGGTATTGACACTAGTACCAACCTAGTAAACACCAGCCCTGGTAATATAAAACTAGATGGAGTACACCTGGTATTGACACTAGTACCAATCTAGTAAACACAAGCTCTGGTAATATAAAACTAGATAGAGAACAACTGGTATTGAGACTAGTACCAACCTAGTAAACACCAGCTCTGGTTATATAAAACTAGATAGAGAACAACTGGTATTGACACTAGAACCAACCTAGTAAACACCAGCTCTGGTTATATAAAACTAGATAGACAACTGGTATGGACACTAGTACCAACCTAGTAAACACTAGCTCTGGTTATATAAAACTAGATAGAGAACAACTGGTATTGACACTAGTACCAACCTAGTAAACACTAGCTCTGGTTATATAAAACTAGATGGAGAACAACTGGTATTGACACTAGTACCAATCTAGTAAACACCAGCTCTGGTTATATAAAACTAGATAGAGAACAACTGGTATTGACACTAGTACCAACCTAGTAAACACCAGCTCTGGTTATATAAAACTAGATAGAGAACAACTGGTATTGACACTAATACCAACCTGGTACACACCAGCTCTGGTTATATAAAACTAGATAGAGAACAACTGGTATTGACACTAGTACCATCCTAGTAAACACCAGCTCTGGTTATATAAAAGTAGATAGAGAACAATGTTATTGACACTAGTACAAACCTAGTAAACACCAGCCCTGGTAATATAAAACTAGATAGAGAACAACTGGTATTGACACTAGTACCAACCTAGTAAACACCAGCTCTGGTTATATAAAACTAGGGAGAGAACTGGTATAGACACTAGTACCAACCTAGTAAACACCAGCTCTGGTTATATAAAATTAGATAGAGAACAACTGGTATTGACACTAGTACCAACCTAGTAAACACCAGCTCTGGTCATATAAAACTAGATAGAGAACAACTGGTATTGACACTAGTACCAACCTAGTAAACACTAGCTCTGGTTATATAAAACTAGATAGAGAACAACAGGTATTGACACTAGTACCAACCTAGTAAACACCAGCTCTGGTTATATAAAAGTAGATAGAGAACAATGTTATTGACACTAGTACAAACCTAGTAAACACCAGCTCTGGTTATATACAACTAGATGGAGAACAACTGGTATTGACACTAGGACCAACCTAGTAAACACCAGCTCTGGTTATATAAAACTAGATGGAGAACAATTGGTATTGACACTAGTACCAACCTGGTAAACACCAGCTCTGGTTATATAAAACTAGATAGAGAACAACTGGTATTGACACTAGTACCAACTTAGTAAACACCAGCCCAGGTTATATAAAACTAGATAGAGAACAACTGGTATTGACACTAGTACCAACCTAGTAAACACCAGCTCTGGTTATATAAAACTAGATAGACAACTGGTATTGACACTAGTACCAACCTAGTAAACACCAGTTCTGGTTATATAAAACTAGATAGACAACTGGTATTGACACTAGTACCAACCTAGTAAACACCAGCCCTGGTAATATAAAACTAGATAGAGAACAACTGGTATTGACACTAGTACCAACCTAGTAAACACCAGCTCTGGTTATATAAAACTAGGGAGAGAACTGATATACACACTAGTATCAACCTAGTAAACACCAGCTCTGGTTATATAAAACTAGATAGAGAACAACTGGTATTGACACTAGTACCAACCTAGTAAACACCAGCTCTGGTTATATAAAACTAGATAGAGAACAACTGGTATTGACACTAGTACCAACCTAGTAAACACCAGCTCTGGTTATATAAAACTAGATGGAGAACAACTCGTATTGACACTAGTACCAACCTAGTAAACACCAGCTCTGGTTATATAAAACTAGATAGAGAACAACTGGTATTGAGACTAGTACCAACCTAGTAAACACCAGCTCTGGGTATATAAAACTAGATGGAGAACAACTGGTATTGACACTAGTTCCAACCTGGTAAACACCAGCTCTGGTTATATAAAACTAGATAGAGAACAACTGGTATTGACACTAGTACCAACTTAGTAAACACCAGCCCAGGTTATATAAAACTAGATAGAGAACAACTGGTATTGACACTAGTACCAACCTAGTAAACACCAGCTCTGGTTATATACAACTAGATAGAGAACAACTGGTATTGACACTAGTACCAACCTAGTAAACATCAGCTCTGGTTATATAAAATTAGGGAGAGAACTGGTATAGACACTAGTACCAACCTAGTAAACACCAGCTCTGATTACATAAAACTAGATAGAGAACAACTGGTATTGACACTAGTACCAACCTAGTAAACACCAGCTCTGGTTATATACAACTAGATAGAGAACAACTGGTATTGACACTAGTACCAACCTAGTAAACACCAGCTCTGGTTATATAAAACTAGATAGAGAACAACTGGTATTGAGACTAGTACCAACCTAGTAAACACCAGCTCTGGTAATATAAAACTAGATAGACAACTGGTATAGACACTAGTACCAACCTAGTAAACACCAGCTCTGGTTATATAAAACTAGATAGAGAACAACTGGTATTGACACTAGTACCAACCTAGTAAACACCAGCTCTGGTTATATACAACTAGATAGACAACTGGTATTGACACTAGTACCAACCTAGTAAACACCAGCCCTGGTAATATAAAACTAGATGGAGTACAACTGGTATTGACACTAGTACCAATCTAGTAAACACAAGCTCTGGTAATATAAAACTAGATAGAGAACAACTGGTATTGAGACTAGTACCAACCTAGTAAACACCAGCTCTGGTTATATAAAACTAGATAGAGAACAACTGGTATTGACACTAGTACCAACCTGGTAAACACCAGCTTTGGTTATATACAACTAGATAAAGAACTGGTATTGACACTAGTACCAACCTAGTAAACACCAGCCCTGGTAATATAAAACTAGATGGAGTACACCTGGTATTGACACTAGTACCAATCTAGTAAACACAAGCTCTGGTAATATAAAACTAGATAGAGAACAACTGGTATTGAGACTAGTACCAACCTAGTAAACACCAGCTCTGGTTATATAAAACTAGATAGAGAACAACTGGTATTGACACTAGAACCAACCTAGTAAACACCAGCTCTGGTTATATAAAACTAGATAGACAACTGGTATGGACACTAGTACCAACCTAGTAAACACTAGCTCTGGTTATATAAAACTAGATAGAGAACAACTGGTATTGACACTAGTACCAACCTAGTAAACACTAGCTCTGGTTATATAAAACTAGATGGAGAACAACTGGTATTGACACTAGTACCAATCTAGTAAACACCAGCTCTGGTTATATAAAACTAGATAGAGAACAACTGGTATTGACACTAGTACCAACCTAGTAAACACCAGCTCTGGTTATATAAAACTAGATAGAGAACAACTGGTATTGACACTAATACCAACCTGGTACACACCAGCTCTGGTTATATAAAACTAGATAGAGAACAACTGGTATTGACACTAGTACCATCCTAGTAAACACCAGCTCTGGTTATATAAAAGTAGATAGAGAACAATGTTATTGACACTAGTACAAACCTAGTAAACACCAGCCCTGGTAATATAAAACTAGATAGAGAACAACTGGTATTGACACTAGTACCAACCTAGTAAACACCAGCTCTGGTTATATAAAACTAGGGAGAGAACTGGTATAGACACTAGTACCAACCTAGTAAACACCAGCTCTGGTTATATAAAATTAGATAGAGAACAACTGGTATTGACACTAGTACCAACCTAGTAAACACCAGCTCTGGTCATATAAAACTAGATAGAGAACAACTGGTATTGACACTAGTACCAACCTAGTAAACACTAGCTCTGGTTATATAAAACTAGATAGAGAACAACAGGTATTGACACTAGTACCAACCTAGTAAACACCAGCTCTGGTTATATAAAAGTAGATAGAGAACAATGTTATTGACACTAGTACAAACCTAGTAAACACCAGCTCTGGTTATATACAACTAGATGGAGAACAACTGGTATTGACACTAGGACCAACCTAGTAAACACCAGCTCTGGTTATATGAAACTAGATGGAGAACAACTGGTATTGACACTAGTACCAACCTGGTAAACACCAGCTCTGGTTATATAAAACTAGATAGAGAACAACTGGTATTGACACTAGTACCAACTTAGTAAACACCAGCCCAGGTTATATAAAACTAGATAGAGAACAACTGGTATTGACACTAGTACCAACCTAGTAAACACCAGCTCTGGTTATATACAACTAGATAGAGAACAACTGGTATTGACACTAGTACCAACCTAGTAAACATCAGCTCTGGTTATATAAAATTAGGGAGAGAACTGGTATAGACACTAGTACCAACCTAGTAAACACCAGCTCTGATTACATAAAACTAGATAGAGAACAACTGGTATTGACACTAGTACCAACCTAGTAAACACCAGCTCTGGTTATATACAACTAGATAGAGAACAACTGGTATTGACACTAGTACCAACCTAGTAAACACCAGCTCTGGTTATATAAAACTAGATAGAGAACAACTGGTATTGAGACTAGTACCAACCTAGTAAACACCAGCTCTGGTAATATAAAACTAGATAGACAACTGGTATAGACACTAGTACCAACCTAGTAAACACCAGCTCTGGTTATATAAAACTAGATAGAGAACAACTGGTATTGACACTAGTACCAACCTAGTAAACACCAGCTCTGGTTATATACAACTAGATAGACAACTGGTATTGACACTAGTACCAACCTAGTAAACACCAGCCCTGGTAATATAAAACTAGATGGAGTACAACTGGTATTGACACTAGTACCAATCTAGTAAACACAAGCTCTGGTAATATAAAACTAGATAGAGAACAACTGGTATTGAGACTAGTACCAACCTAGTAAACACCAGCTCTGGTTATATAAAACTAGATAGAGAACAACTGGTATTGACACTAGTACCAACCTGGTAAACACCAGCTTCGGTTATATACAACTAGATAAAGAACTGGTATTGACACTAGTACCAACCTAGTAAACACCAGCCCTGGTAATATAAAACTAGATGGAGTACACCTGGTATTGACACTAGTACCAATCTAGTAAACACAAGCTCTGGTAATATAAAACTAGATAGAGAACAACTGGTATTGAGACTAGTACCAACCTAGTAAACACCAGCTCTGGTTATATAAAACTAGATGGAGAACAACTGGTATTGACACTAGTACCAATCTAGTAAACACCAGCTCTGGTTATATGAAACTAGATAGACAACTGGTATGGACACTAGTACCAACCTAGTAAACACTAGCTCTGGTTATATAAAACTAGATAGAGAACAACTGGTTTTGACACTAGTACCAACCTAGTAAACACCAGCTCTGGTTATATAAAACTAGATGGAGAACAACTGGTATTGACACTAGAACCAACCTAGTAAACACCAGCTCTGGTTATATAAAACTAGATAGACAACTGGTATGGACACTAGTACCAACCTAGTAAACACTAGCTCTGGTTATATAAAACTAGATAGAGAACAACTGGTATTGACACTAGTACCAACCTAGTAAACACTAGCTCTGGTTATATAAAACTAGATGGAGAACAACTGGTATTGACACTAGTACCAATCTAGTAAACACCAGCTCTGGTTATATAAAACTAGATAGAGAACAACTGGTATTGACACTAGTACCAACCTAGTAAACACCAGCTCTGGTTATATAAAACTAGATAGAGAACAACTGGTATTGACACTAGTACCATCCTAGTAAACACCAGCTCTGGTTATATAAAAGTAGATAGAGAACAATGTTATTGACACTAGTACAAACCTAGTAAACACCAGCCCTGGTAATATAAAACTAGATAGAGAACAACTGGTATTGACACTAGTACCAACCTAGTAAACACCAGCTCTGGTTATATAAAACTAGGGAGAGAACTGGTATAGACACTAGTACCAACCTAGTAAACACCAGCTCTGGTTATATAAAATTAGATAGAGAACAACTGGTATTGACACTAGTACCAACCTAGTAAACACCAGCTCTGGTCATATAAAACTAGATAGAGAACAACTGGTATTGACACTAGTACCAACCTAGTAAACACTAGCTCTGGTTATATAAAACTAGATAGAGAACAACAGGTATTGACACTAGTACCAACCTAGTAAACACCAGCTCTGGTTATATAAAAGTAGATAGAGAACAATGTTATTGACACTAGTACAAACCTAGTAAACACCAGCTCTGGTTATATACAACTAGATGGAGAACAACTGGTATTGACACTAGGACCAACCTAGTAAACACCAGCTCTGGTTATATAAAACTAGATAGAGAACAACTGGTATTGACACTAGTACCAACCTAGTAAACACCAGCTCTGGTTATATAAAACTAGATAGACAACTGGTATTGACACTAGTACCAACCTAGTAAACACCAGTTCTGGTTATATAAAACTAGATAGACAACTGGTATTGACACTAGTACCAACCTAGTAAACACCAGCCCTGGTAATATAAAACTAGATAGAGAACAACTGGTATTGACACTAGTACCAACCTAGTAAACACCAGCTCTGGTTATATAAAACTAGATAGAGAACAACTGGTATTGAGACTAGTACCAACCTAGTAAACACCAGCTCTGGTAATATAAAACTAGATAGACAACTGGTATAGACACTAGTACCAACCTAGTAAACACCAGCTCTGGTTATATAAAACTAGATAGAGAACAACTGGTATTGACACTAGTACCAACCTAGTAAACACCAGCTCTGGTTATATACAACTAGATAGACAACTGGTATTGACACTAGTACCAACCTAGTAAACACCAGCCCTGGTAATATAAAACTAGATGGAGTACAACTGGTATTGACACTAGTACCAATCTAGTAAACACAAGCTCTGGTAATATAAAACTAGATAGAGAACAACTGGTATTGAGACTAGTACCAACCTAGTAAACACCAGCTCTGGTTATATAAAACTAGATGGAGAACAACTGGTATTGACACTAGTACCAATCTAGTAAACACCAGCTCTGGTTATATGAAACTAGATAGACAACTGGTATGGACACTAGTACCAACCTAGTAAACACTAGCTCTGGTTATATAAAACTAGATAGAGAACAACTGGTTTTGACACTAGTACCAACCTAGTAAACACCAGCTCTGGTTATATAAAACTAGATGGAGAACAACTGGTATTGACACTAGAACCAACCTAGTAAACACCAGCTCTGGTTATATAAAACTAGATAGACAACTGGTATGGACACTAGTACCAACCTAGTAAACACTAGCTCTGGTTATATAAAACTAGATAGAGAACAACTGGTATTGACACTAGTACCAACCTAGTAAACACTAGCTCTGGTTATATAAAACTAGATGGAGAACAACTGGTATTGACACTAGTACCAATCTAGTAAACACCAGCTCTGGTTATATAAAACTAGATAGAGAACAACTGGTATTGACACTAGTACCAACCTAGTAAACACCAGCTCTGGTTATATAAAACTAGATAGAGAACAACTGGTATTGACACTAGTACCATCCTAGTAAACACCAGCTCTGGTTATATAAAAGTAGATAGAGAACAATGTTATTGACACTAGTACAAACCTAGTAAACACCAGCCCTGGTAATATAAAACTAGATAGAGAACAACTGGTATTGACACTAGTACCAACCTAGTAAACACCAGCTCTGGTTATATAAAACTAGGGAGAGAACTGGTATAGACACTAGTACCAACCTAGTAAACACCAGCTCTGGTTATATAAAATTAGATAGAGAACAACTGGTATTGACACTAGTACCAACCTAGTAAACACCAGCTCTGGTCATATAAAACTAGATAGAGAACAACTGGTATTGACACTAGTACCAACCTAGTAAACACTAGCTCTGGTTATATAAAACTAGATAGAGAACAACAGGTATTGACACTAGTACCAACCTAGTAAACACCAGCTCTGGTTATATAAAAGTAGATAGAGAACAATGTTATTGACACTAGTACAAACCTAGTAAACACCAGCTCTGGTTATATACAACTAGATGGAGAA
This sequence comes from Eledone cirrhosa, assembly GCA_964016885.1. Lineage (NCBI taxonomy): Eukaryota > Metazoa > Mollusca > Cephalopoda > Octopoda > Eledonidae > Eledone > Eledone cirrhosa. The sequence continues at coordinate 376,040,971 of OZ024742.1, forward strand.
CAACTGGTATTGACACTAGGACCAACCTAGTAAACACCAGCTCTGGTTATATAAAACTAGATAGAGAACAACTGGTATTGACACTAGTACCAACCTAGTAAACACCAGCTCTGGTTATATAAAACTAGATAGACAACTGGTATTGACACTAGTACCAACCTAGTAAACACCAGTTCTGGTTATATAAAACTAGATAGACAACTGGTATTGACACTAGTACCAACCTAGTAAACACCAGCCCTGGTAATATAAAACTAGATAGAGAACAACTGGTATTGACACTAGTACCAACCTAGTAAACACCAGCTCTGGTTATATAAAACTAGGGAGAGAACTGATATACACACTAGTATCAACCTAGTAAACACCAGCTCTGGTTATATAAAACTAGATAGAGAACAACTGGTATTGACACTAGTACCAACCTAGTAAACACCAGCTCTGGTTATATAAAACTAGATAGAGAACAACTGGTATTGACACTAGTACCAACCTAGTAAACACCAGCTCTGGTTATATAAAACTAGATGGAGAACAACTCGTATTGACACTAGTACCAACCTAGTAAACACCAGCTCTGGTTATATAAAACTAGATAGAGAACAACTGGTATTGACACTAGTACCAACCTTGTAAACACCAGCTCTGGGTATATAAAACTAGATGGAGAACAACTGGTATTGACACTAGTACCAACCTGGTAAACACCAGCTCTGGTTATATAAAACTAGATAGAGAACAACTGGTATTGACACTAGTACCAACTTAGTAAACACCAGCCCAGGTTATATAAAACTAGATAGAGAACAACTGGTATTGACACTAGTACCAACCTAGTAAACACCAGCTCTGGTTATATACAACTAGATAGAGAACAACTGGTATTGACACTAGTACCAACCTAGTAAACATCAGCTCTGGTTATATAAAATTAGGGAGAGAACTGGTATAGACACTAGTACCAACCTAGTAAACACCAGCTCTGATTACATAAAACTAGATAGAGAACAACTGGTATTGACACTAGTACCAACCTAGTAAACACCAGCTCTGTTTATATACAACTAGATAGAGAACAACTGGTATTGACACTAGTACCAACCTAGTAAACACCAGCTCTGGTTATATAAAACTAGATAGAGAACAACTGGTATTGAGACTAGTACCAACCTAGTAAACACCAGCTCTGGTAATATAAAACTAGATAGACAACTGGTATAGACACTAGTACCAACCTAGTAAACACCAGCTCTGGTTATATAAAACTAGATAGAGAACAACTGGTATTGACACTAGTACCAACCTAGTAAACACCAGCTCTGGTTATATACAACTAGATAGACAACTGGTATTGACACTAGTACCAACCTAGTAAACACCAGCCCTGGTAATATAAAACTAGATGGAGTACAACTGGTATTGACACTAGTACCAATCTAGTAAACACAAGCTCTGGTAATATAAAACTAGATAGAGAACAACTGGTATTGAGACTAGTACCAACCTAGTAAACACCAGCTCTGGTTATATAAAACTAGATAGAGAACAACTGGTATTGACACTAGTACCAACCTGGTAAACACCAGCTTTGGTTATATACAACTAGATAAAGAACTGGTATTGACACTAGTACCAACCTAGTAAACACCAGCCCTGGTAATATAAAACTCGATGGAGTACACATGGTATTGACACTAGTACCAATCTAGTAAACACAAGCTCTGGTAATATAAAACTAGATAGAGAACAACTGGTATTGAGACTAGTACCAACCTAGTAAACACCAGCTCTGGTTATATAAAACTAGATAGAGAACAACTGGTATTGACACTAGAACCAACCTAGTAAACACCAGCTCTGGTTATATAAAACTAGATAGACAACTGGTATGGACACTAGTACCAACCTAGTAAACACTAGCTCTGGTTATATAAAACTAGATAGAGAACAACTGGTATTGACACTAGTACCAACCTAGTAAACACTAGCTCTGGTTATATAAAACTAGATGGAGAACAACTGGTATTGACACTAGTACCAATCTAGTAAACACCAGCTCTGGTTATATAAAACTAGATAGAGAACAACTGGTATTGACACTAGTACCAACCTAGTAAACACCAGCTCTGGTTATATAAAACTAGATAGAGAACAACTGGTATTGACACTAGTACCAACCTAGTAAACACCAGCTCTGGTTATATAAAACTAGGGAGAGAACAACTGGTATTGACACTAGTACCAACCTAGTAAACACCAGCTCTGGTTATATAAAACTAGATAGACAACTGGTATTGACACTAGTACCATCCTAGTAAACACCAGCTCTGGTTATATAAAAGTAGATAGAGAACAATGTTATTGACACTAGTACAAACCTAGTAAACACCAGCCCTGGTAATATAAAACTAGATAGAGAACAACTGGTATTGACACTAGTACCAACCTAGTAAACACCAGCTCTGGTTATATAAAACTAGGGAGAGAACTGGTATAGACACTAGTACCAACCTAGTAAACACCAGCTCTGGTTATATAAAATTAGATAGAGAACAACTGGTATTGACACTAGTACCAACCTAGTAAACACCAGCTCTGGTCATATAAAACTAGATAGAGAACAACTGGTATTGACACTAGTACCAACCTAGTAAACACTAGCTCTGGTTATATAAAACTAGATAGAGAACAACAGGTATTGACACTAGTACCAACCTAGTAAACACCAGCTCTGGTTATATAAAAGTAGATAGAGAACAATGTTATTGACACTAGTACAAACCTAGTAAACACCAGCTCTGGTTATATACAACTAGATGGAGAACAACTGGTATTGACACTAGGACCAACCTAGTAAACACCAGCTCTGGTTATATAAAACTAGATAGAGAACAACTGGTATTGACACTAGTACCAACCTAGTAAACACCAGCTCTGGTTATATAAAACTAGATAGACAACTGGTATTGACACTAGTACCAACCTAGTAAACACCAGTTCTGGTTATATAAAACTAGATAGACAACTGGTATTGACACTAGTACCAACCTAGTAAACACCAGCCCTGGTAATATAAAACTAGATAGAGAACAACTGGTATTGACACTAGTACCAACCTAGTAAACACCAGCTCTGGTTATATAAAACTAGGGAGAGAACTGATATACACACTAGTATCAACCTAGTAAACACCAGCTCTGGTTATATAAAACTAGATAGAGAACAACTGGTATTGACACTAGTACCAACCTAGTAAACACCAGCTCTGGTTATATAAAACTAGATAGAGAACAACTGGTATTGACACTAGTACCAACCTAGTAAACACCAGCTCTGGTTATATAAAACTAGATGGAGAACAACTCGTATTGACACTAGTACCAACCTAGTAAACACCAGCTCTAGTTATATAAAACTAGATAGAGAACAACTGGTATTGACACTAGTACCAACCTTGTAAACACCAGCTCTGGGTATATAAAACTAGATGGAGAACAACTGGTATTGACACTAGTACCAACCTGGTAAACACCAGCTCTGGTTATATAAAACTAGATAGAGAACAACTGGTATTGACACTAGTACCAACTTAGTAAACACCAGCCCAGGTTATATAAAACTAGATAGAGAACAACTGGTATTGACACTAGTACCAACCTAGTAAACACCAGCTCTGGTTATATACAACTAGATAGAGAACAACTGGTATTGACACTAGTACCAACCTAGTAAACATCAGCTCTGGTTATATAAAATTAGGGAGAGAACTGGTATAGACACTAGTACCAACCTAGTAAACACCAGCTCTGATTACATAAAACTAGATAGAGAACAACTGGTATTGACACTAGTACCAACCTAGTAAACACCAGCTCTGTTTATATACAACTAGATAGAGAACAACTGGTATTGACACTAGTACCAACCTAGTAAACACCAGCTCTGGTTATATAAAACTAGATAGAGAACAACTGGTATTGAGACTAGTACCAACCTAGTAAACACCAGCTCTGGTAATATAAAACTAGATAGACAACTGGTATAGACACTAGTACCAACCTAGTAAACACCAGCTCTGGTTATATAAAACTAGATAGAGAACAACTGGTATTGACACTAGTACCAACCTAGTAAACACCAGCTCTGGTTATATACAACTAGATAGACAACTGGTATTGACACTAGTACCAACCTAGTAAACACCAGCCCTGGTAATATAAAACTAGATGGAGTACAACTGGTATTGACACTAGTACCAATCTAGTAAACACAAGCTCTGGTAATATAAAACTAGATAGAGAACAACTGGTATTGAGACTAGTACCAACCTAGTAAACACCAGCTCTGGTTATATAAAACTAGATAGAGAACAACTGGTATTGACACTAGTACCAACCTGGTAAACACCAGCTTTGGTTATATACAACTAGATAAAGAACTGGTATTGACACTAGTACCAACCTAGTAAACACCAGCCCTGGTAATATAAAACTCGATGGAGTACACATGGTATTGACACTAGTACCAATCTAGTAAACACAAGCTCTGGTAATATAAAACTAGATAGAGAACAACTGGTATTGAGACTAGTACCAACCTAGTAAACACCAGCTCTGGTTATATAAAACTAGATAGAGAACAACTGGTATTGACACTAGAACCAACCTAGTAAACACCAGCTCTGGTTATATAAAACTAGATAGACAACTGGTATGGACACTAGTACCAACCTAGTAAACACTAGCTCTGGTTATATAAAACTAGATAGAGAACAACTGGTATTGACACTAGTACCAACCTAGTAAACACTAGCTCTGGTTATATAAAACTAGATGGAGAACAACTGGTATTGACACTAGTACCAATCTAGTAAACACCAGCTCTGGTTATATAAAACTAGATAGAGAACAACTGGTATTGACACTAGTACCAACCTAGTAAACACCAGCTCTGGTTATATAAAACTAGATAGAGAACAACTGGTATTGACACTAGTACCAACCTAGTAAACACCAGCTCTGGTTATATAAAACTAGGGAGAGAACAACTGGTATTGACACTAGTACCAACCTAGTAAACACCAGCTCTGGTTATATAAAACTAGATGGAGAACAACTGGTATTGAGACTAGTACCAACCTAGTAAACACCAGCTCTGGTTATATAAAACTAGATAGACAACTGGTATTGCCACTAGTACCAACCTAGTAAACACCATCTCTGGTTATATAAAACTAGATAGAGAACAACTGGTATTGAGACTAGTACCAACCTAGTAAACACCAGCTCTGGTTATATAAAACTAGATAGACAACTGGTATTGCAACTAGTACCAACCTAGTAAACACCAGCTCTGGTTATATAAAACTAGATAGAGAACAACTGGTATTGCCACTAGTACCAACCTAGTAAACACCAGCTCTGGTTATATAAAACTAGATAGAGAACAACTGGTATTGCCACTAGTACCAACCTAGTAAACACCAGCTCTGGTTATATAAAACTAGATGGAGAACAACTGGTATTGACACTAGTACCAACCTAGTAAACACCAGCTCTGGTTATATAAAACTAGATGGAGAACAATTGGTATTGACACTAGTACCAACCTAGTAAACACCAGCTCTGGTTATACAAAACTAAATAGAGAACAACTGGTATTGACACTAGTACCAACCTAGTAAACACCAGCTCTGGTTATATAAAATTAGATAGTGAACAACTGGTATTGACACTAGTACCAACCTAGTAAACACCAGCTCTGGTAATATAAAACTAGATGGAGAACAACTGGTATTGACACTAGTACCAACCTGGTAAACACCAGCGCTGGTTATACAAAACTTTCATAGGAACAACAGGTATTGACACTAGTAACAACCTAGTAAACACCAGCCCTGGTTATATAAAACTAGATAGACAACTGGTATTGACACTAGTACCAACCTAGTAAACACCAGCTCTGGTTATATAAAACTAGGGAGAGAACTGGTATTGAGACTAATACCAACCTAGTAACCACCAGCTCTGGTTATATAAAACTAGGGAGAGAACTGGTATTGACACTAGTACCAACCTAGTAAACACTAGCTCTGGTTATATAAAACTAGATAGAGAACAACTGGTATTGACACTAATACCAACCTAGTAAACATTAGCTCTGGTTATATAAAACTAGATGAGGAACAACTGGTATTGACACTAGTACCAACCTAGTAAACACCAGCCCTGGTAATATAAAACTAGATGGAGAACAACTGGTATTGACACTAGTACCAACCTAGTAAACACAAGCTCTGGTTATATAAAACTAGATAGACAACTGGTATTGACACTAGTACCAACCTAGTAAACACCAGCTCTGGTTATATAAAATTAGATGGAGAACAATTGGTATTGACACTAGTACCAACCTAGTAAACACCAGCTCTGGTTATATAAAACTAAATAGAGTACATCTGGTATTGACACTAGTACCAACCTAGTATACACCATCTCTGGTTATATAAAACTAGATAGAGAACAACTGGTATTGACACTAGTACCAACCTAGTAAACACCAGCTCTGGTTATATAAAACTAGATAGAGAACAACTGGTATTGACACTAATACCAACCTAGTAAACACTAGCTCTGGTTATATAAAACTAGATGAGGAACAACTGGTATTGACACTAGTACCAACCTAGTAAACACCAGCCCTGGTAATATAAAACTAGATGGAGAACAACTGGTATTGACACTAGTACCAACCTAGTAAACACCATCTCTGGTCATATAGAACTAGATAGACAACTGGTATTGATACTAGTACCAACCTGGTAAACACCAGCTCTGGTTATAAAAAACTAGATAGAGCACAACTGGTATTGAGACTAGTACCAACCTAGTAAACACCAGCTCTGGTTATATAAAACTAGATAGAGAACAACTGGTATTGAGACTAGTACCAACCTAGTAAACACCAGCTCTGGGTATATAAAACTAGATGGAGAACAACTGGTATTGACACTAGTACCAACATGGTAAAGACCAGCTCTGGTTATATAAAACTAGATAGAGAACAACTGGTATTGACACTAGTACCATCCTAGTAAACACCAGCCCAGGTTATATGAAACTAGATAGAGAACAACTGGTATTGACACTAGTACTAACCTAGTAAACACCAGCTCTGGTTATATAAAATTAGGGAGAGAACTGGTATAGACACTAGTACCAACCTAGTAAACACCAGCTCTGATTACATAAAACTAGATAGAGAACAACTGGTATCGACACTAGAACCAACCTAGTAAACACCAGCTCTGGTTATATACAACTAGATAGAGAACAACTGGTATTGACACTAGTACCAACCTAGTAAACACCAGCTCTGGTTATATAAAACTAGATAGAGAACAAATGGTATTGAGACTAGTACCAACCTAGTAAACACCAGCTCTGGTAATATAAAACTAGATAGACAACTGGTATAGACACTAGTACCAACCTAGTAAACACCAGCTCTGGTTATATAAAACAAGACAGAGAACAACTGGTATTGACACTAGTACCAACCTAGTAAACACCAGCTCTGGTTATATACAACTAGATAGACAACTGGTATTGACACTAGTACCAACCTAGTAAACACCAGCCCTGGTAATATAAAACTAGATGGAGTACACCTGGTATTGACACTAGTACCAATCTAGTAAACACAAGCTCTGGTAATATAAAACTAGATAGAGAACAACTGGTATTGAGACTAGTACCAACCTAGTAAACACCAGCTCTGGTTATATAAAACTAGATAGAGAACAACTGGTATTGAGACTAGTACCAACCTAGTAAACACCAGCTCTGGTTATATAAAACTAGATAGACAACTGGTATGGACACTAGTACCAACCTAGTAAACACTAGCTCTGGTTATATAAAACTAGATAGAGAACAACTGGTATTGACACTAGTACCAACCTAGTAAACACTAGCTCTGGTTATATAAAACTAGATGGAGAACAACTGGTATTGACACTAGTACCAATCTAGTAAACACCAACTCTGGTTATATAAAACTAGATAGAGAACAACTGGTATTGACACTAGTACCAACCTAGTGAACACCAGCTCTGGTTATATAAAACTAGATAGAGAACAACTGGTATTGACACTAGTACCAACCTAGTAAACACCAGCTCTGGTTATATAAAACTAGGGAGAGAACAACTGGTATTGACACTAGTACCAACCTAGTAAACACCAGCTCTGGTTATATAAAACTAGATGGAGAACAACTGGTATTGAGACTAGTACCAACCTAGTAAACACCAGCTCTGGTTATATAAAACTAGATAGACAACTGGTATTGCAACTAGTACCAACCTAGTAAACACCAGCTCTGGTTATATAAAACTAGATAGAGAACAACTGGTATTGCCACTAGTACCAACCTAGTAAACACCAGCTCTGGTTATATAAAACTAGATAGAGAACAACTGGTATTGCCACTAGTACCAACCTAGTAAACACCAGCTCTGGTTATATAAAACTAGATGGAGAACAACTGGTATTGACACTAGTACCAACCTAGTAAACACCAGCTCTGGTTATATAAAACTAGATGGAGAACAATTGGTATTGACACTAGTACCAACCTAGTAAACACCAGCTCTGGTAATATAAAACTAGATGGAGAACAACTGGTATTGACACTAGTACCAACCTGGTAAACACCAGCGCTGGTTATACAAAACTTTCATAGAGAACAACAGGTATTGACACTAGTAACAACCTAGTAAACACCAGCCCTGGTTATATAAAACTAGATAGACAACTGGTATTGACACTAGTACCAACCTAGTAAACACCAGCTCTGGTTATATAAAACTAGGGAGAGAACTGGTATTGAGACTAATACCAACCTAGTAACCACCAGCTCTGGTTATATAAAACTAGATAGACAACTGGTATTGACACTAGTACCAACCTAGTAAACACCAGCTCTGGTTATATAAAACTAGATAGAGAACAACTGGTATTGACACTAGTACCAACCTAGTAAACACCAGCTCTGGTTATATACAACTCGATAGAGAACAACTGGTATTGACACTAGTACCAACCTAATAAACACCAGCTCTGGTTATATACAACTAGATAGAGAACAACTGGTATTGACACTAGGACCAACCTAGTAAACACCAGCTCTGGTTATATAAAAGTAGATAGAGAACAACTGGTATTGAGACTAGTACCAACCTAGTAAACACCAGCTCTGGTTATATAAAACTAGATAGACAACTGGTATAGACACTAGTACCAACCTAGTTAACACCAGCTCTGGTTATATAAAACTAGATAGAGAACAACTGGTATTGACACTAGTACCAACCTAGTAAACACCAGCTCTGGTTATATACAACTAGATAGAGAACAACTGGTATTGACACTAGGACCAACATAGTAAACACCAGCTCTGGTTATGTAAAACTAGATAGACAACTGGTATTGACACTAGTACCAACCTAGTAAACACCAGCCCTAGTAATATAAAACTAGATAGAGAACAACTGGTATTGACACTAGTACCAACCTAGTAAACACCAGCTCTGGTTATATAAAACTAGGGAGAGAACAACTGGTATTGACACTAGTACCAACCTAGTAAACACCAGCTCTGGTTATATAAAACTAGATGGAGAACAATTGGTATTGACACTAGTACCAACCTAGTAAACACCAGCTCTGGTTATATAAAACTAGGGAGAGAACAACTGGTATTGACACTAGTACCAACCTAGTAAACACCAGCTCTGGTTATATAAAACTAGATGGAGAACAATTGGTATTGACACTAGTACCAACCTAGTAAACACCAGCTCTGGTTATATAAAACTAGATGGAGAACAATTGGTATTGACACTAGTACCAACCTAGTAAACACCAGCTCTGGTTATATAAAACTAGGGAGAGAACAACTGGTATTGACACTAGTACCAACCTAGTAAACACCAGCTCTGGTTATATAAAACTAGATGGAGAACAATTGGTATTGACACTAGTACCAACCTAGTAAACACCAGCTCTGGTTATATAAAACTAGATGGAGAACAATTGGTATTGACACTAGTACCAACCTAGTAAACACCAGCTCTGGTTATACAAAACTAGATAGAGAACAACTGGTATTGACACTAGTACCAACCTAGTAAACACCAGCTCTGGTTATATAAAACTAGATGGAGAACAATTGGTATTGACACTAGTACCAACCTAGTAAACACCAGCTCTGGTTATACAAAGCTAGATAGAGAACAACTGGTATTGACACTAGTACCAACCTAGTAAACACCAGCTCTGGTTATATAAAACTAGATGGAGAACAATTGGTATTGACACTAGTACCAACCTAGTAAACACCAGCTCTGGTTATACAAAACTAGATAGAGAACAACTGGTATTGACACTAGTACCAACCTAGTAAACACCAGCTCTGGTTATATAAAACTAGATGGAGAACAATTGGTATTGACACTAGTACCAACCTAGTAAACACCAGCTCTGGTTATATAAAACTAGATGGAGAACAATTGGTATTGACACTAGTACCAACCTAGTAAACACCAGCTCTGGTTATATAAAACTAGGGAGAGAACAACTGGTATTGACACTAGTACCAACCAAGTAAACACCAGCTCTGGTTATATAAAACTAGATGGAGAACAATTGGTATTGATACTAGTACCAACCTAGTAAACACCAGCTCTGGTTATATAAAACTAGATGGAGAACAATTGGTATTGACACTAGTACCAACCTAGTAAACACCAGCTCTGGTTATATAAAACTAGGGAGAGAACAACTGGTATTGACACTAGTACCAACCTAGTAAACACCAGCTCTGGTTATATAAAACTAGATGGAGAACAATTGGTATTGACACTAGTACCAACCTAGTAAACACCAGCTCTGGTTATACAAAACTAGATAGAGAACAACTGGTATTGACACTAGTACCAACCTAGTAAACACCAGCTCTGGTTATATAAAACTAGATAGAGAACAACTGGTATTGCCACTAGTACCAACCTAGTAAACACCAGCTCTGGTTATATAAAACTAGATAGAGAACAACTGGTATTGCCACTAGTACCAACCTAGTAAACACCAGCTCTGGTTATATAAAACTAGATAGGGAACAACTGGTATTGACACTAGTACCAACCTAGTAAACACCAGCTCTGGTTATATAAAACTAGATAGACAACTGGTATTGCCACTAGTACCAACCTAGTAAACACCAGCTCTGGTTATATAAAACTAGATAGAGAACAACTGGTATTGACACTAGTACCAATCTAGTAAACACCAGCTCTGGTTATATAAAACTAGATAGACAACTGGTATTGACACTAGTATCAACCTAGTAAACACCAGCTCTGGTTATATAAAACTAAATAGAGTACATCTGGTATTGACACTAGTACCAACCTAGTATACACCAGCTCTGGTTATATAAAACTAGATAGAGAACAACTGGTATTGACACTAGTACCAACCTAGTAAACACCAGCCCTGGTAATATAATAGAGAACAACTGGTATTGACACTAGTACCAACCTAGTAAACACCAGCTCTGGATATATAAAACTAGATAGAGAACAACTGGTATTGAGACTAGTACCAACCTAGTAAACACCAGCTCTGGTTATATAAAACTAGATAGAGAACAACTGGTATTGACACTAGTACCAACCTAGTAAACACCAGCTCTGGTTATATAAAACTAGATAGAGAACAACTGGTATTGACACTAGTACCAATCTAGTAAACACCAGCTCTGGTTATATAAAACTAGATAGACAACTGGTATTGACACTAGTACCAACCTAGTAAACACCAGCCCTGGTAATATAATAGAGAACAACTGGTATTGACACTAGTACCAACCTAGTAAACACCAGCTCTGGATATATAAAACTAGATAGAGAACAACTGGTATTGAGACTAGTACCAACCTAGTAAACACCAGCTCTGGTCATATAAAACTAGATAGAGAAAAACTGGTATTGACACTAGTACCAACCTAGTAAACACCAGCTCTGGTTATATAAAACTAGATAGAGCACAACTGGTATTGACACACGTACCAACCTGGTAAACACCAGCTCTGGTTATATAAAACTATGGAGAGAACTGGTATTGAAACTAGTACCAACCTAGTAAACACCAGCTCTGGTTATATAAAACTAGATAGAGAACAACTGGTATTGACACTAGTACCAACCTAGTAAACACCAGCTCTGGTTATATAGAACTAGATAGACAACTGGTATTGACACTAGTACCAACCTGGTAAACACCAGCTCTGGTTATATAAAACTAGATAGAGCACAACTGGTATTGAGACTAGTACCAACCTAGTAAACACCAACTCTGGTTATACAAAATTAGATAGAGAACAACTGGTATTGAGACTAGTGCCAACCTAGTAAACACCAGTTCTGGTTATATAAAACTAGATGGAGAACAACTGGTATTGACACTAGTACCAACCTGGTAAACACCAGCTCTGGTTATATAAAACTAAATAGAGAACAACTGGTATTGAGACTAGTACCAACCTAGTAAACACCAGCTCTGGTTATATAAAACTAGATGGAGAACAACTGGTATTGACACTAGTACCAACCTAGTAAACACCAGCCCAGGTTATATAAAACTAGATAGAGAACAACTGGTATTGACACTAGTACCAACCTAGTAAACACCAGCTCTGGTTATATAAAACTAGGGAGAGAACTGGTATAGACACTAGTACCAACCTAGTAAACACCAGCTCTTGTTATATAAAACTAGATAGAGAACAACTGGTATTGACACTAGTACCAACCTAGTAAACACCAGCTCTGGTTATATAAAACTAGATAGAGAACAACTGGTATTGACACTAGGACCAACCTAGTAAACACCAGCTCTGGTTATATGAAACTAGATAGAGAACAACTGGTATTGAGACTAGTACCAACCTAGTAAACACCAGCTCTGGTTAGATAAAACTAGATAGACAACTGGTATTGACACTAGTACCAACCTAATAAACACCAGATCTGGTTATATAAAACTAGATAGACAACTGGTATTGACACTAGTACTAACCTAGTAAACACCAGCTCTGGTTATATAAAACTAGATAGACAACTGGTATTGCAACTAGTACCAACCTAGTAAACACCAGCTCGGGTTATATAAAACTAGATAGAGAACAACTGGTATTGACACTAGTACCAACCTAGTAAACACCAGCTCTGGTAATATAACTAGATAGAGAACAACTGGTATTGAGACTAGTACCAACCTAGTAAACACCAGCTCTGGTTATATAAAACTAGATAGACAACTGGTATTGCCACTAGTACCAACCTAGTAAACACCAGCTCTGGTTATATAAAACTAGGGAGAGAACAACTGGTATTGACACTATTACCAACCTAGTAAACACCAGCTCTGGTTATATAAAACTAGATGGAGAACAATTGGTATTGACACTAGTACCAACCTAGTAAACACCAGCTCTGGTTATACAAAACTAGATAGAGAACAACTGGTATTGACACTAGTACCAACCTAGTAAACACCAGCTCTAGTTATATAAAACTAGATGGAGAACAACTGGTATTGACACTAGTACCAACCTAGTAAACACCAGCTCTGGTTATATAAAACTAGATAGACAACTGGTATTGCCACTAGTACCAACCTAGTAAACACCAGCTCTGGTTATATAAAACTAGATAGAGAACAACTGGTATTGAGACTAGTACCAACCTAGTAAACACCAGCTCTGGTTATATAAAACTAGATAGACAACTGGTATTGCAACTAGTACCAACCTAGTAAACACCAGCTCGGGTTATATAAAACTAGATAGAGAACAACTGGTATTGCCACTAGTACCAACCTAGTAAACACCAGCTCTAGTTATATAAAACTAGATGGAGAACAACTGGTATTGACACTAGTACCAACCTAGTAAACACCAGCTCTGGTTATATAAAACTAGATGGAGAACAATTGGTATTGACACTAGTACCAACCTAGTAAACACCAGCTCTGGTTATACAAAACTAAATAGAGAACAACTGGTATTGACACTAGTACCAACCTAGTAAACACCAGCTCTGGTTATATAAAATTAGATAGTGAACAACTGGTATTGACACTAGTACCAACCTAGTAAACACCAGCTCTGGTAATATAAAACTAGATGGAGAACAACTGGTATTGACACTAGTACCAACCTGGTAAAAACCAGCTCTGGTTATACAAAACTTTCATAGAGAACAACTGGTATTGACACTAGTAACAACCTAGTAAACACCAGCCCTGGTTATATAAAACTAGATAGACAACTGGTATTGACACTAGTACCAACCTAGTAAACACCAGCTCTGGTTATATAAAACTAGGGAGAGAACTGGTATTGAGACTAATACCAACCTAGTAAACACCAGCTCTGGTTATATAAAACTAGATAAACAACTGGTATTGACACTAGTACCAACCTAGTAAACACCAGCTCTGGTTATATAAAACTAGATAGAGAACAACTGGTATTGACACTAGTACCAACCTAGTAAACACCAGCTCTGGTTATATAAAACTAGATAGAGAACAACTGGTATTGAGACTAGTACCAACCTAGTAAACACCAGCTCTGGTTATATAAAACTAGATAGACAACTGGTATAGACACTAGTACCAACCTAGTTAACACCAGCTCTGGTTATATAAAACTAGATAGAGAACAACTGGTATTGACACTAGTACCAACCTAGTAAACACCAGCTCTGGTTATATACAACTAGATAGAGAACAACTGGTATTGACACTAGGACCAACATAGTAAACACCAGCTCTGGTTATGTAAAACTAGATAGACAACTGGTATTGACACTAGTACCAACCTAGTAAACACCAGCCCTAGTAATATAAAACTAGATAGAGAACAACTGGTATTGACACTAGTACCAACCTAGTAAACACCAGCTCTGGTTATATAAAACTAGGGAGAGAACAACTGGTATTGACACTAGTACCAACCTAGTAAACACCAGCTCTGGTTATATAAAACTAGATGGAGAACAATTGGTATTGACACTAGTACCAACCTAGTAAACACCAGCTCTGGTTATACAAAACTAGATAGAGAACAACTGGTATTGACACTAGTACCAACCTAGTAAACACCAGCTCTGGTAATATAAAACTAGGGAGAGAACAACTGGTATTGACACTAGTACCAACCTAGTAAACACCAGCTCTGGTTATATAAAACTAGGGAGAGAACAACTGGTATTGACACTAGTACCAACCTAGTAAACACCAGCTCTGGTTATATAAAACTAGATGGAGAACAACTGGTATTGAGACTAGTACCAACCTAGTAAACACCAGCTCTGGTTATATAAAACTAGATAGACAACTGGTATAGACACTAGTACCAACCTAGTTAACACCAGCTCTGGTTATATAAAACTAGATAGAGAACAACTGGTATTGAGACTAGTACCAACCTAGTAAACACCAGCTCTGGTTATATAAAACTAGATAGACAACTGGTATTGCCACTAGTACCAACCTAGTAAACACCAGATCTGGTTATATAAAACTAGATAGACAACTGGTATTGCAACTAGTACCAACCTAGTAAACACCAGCTCTGGTTATATAAAACTAGATAGAGAACAACTGGTATTGCCACTAGTACCAACCTAGTAAACACCAGCTCTGGTTATATAAAACTAGGGAGAGAACAACTGGTATTGACACTAGTACCAACCTAGTAAACACCAGCTCTGGTTATATAAAACTAGATGGAGAACAACTGGTATTGACACTAGTACCAACCTAGTAAACACCAGCTCTGGTTATATAAAACTAGGGAGAGAACAACTGGTATTGACACTAGTACCAACCTAGTAAACACCAGCTCTGGTTATATAAAACTAGATGGAGAACAACTGGTATTGCCACTAGTACCAACCTAGTAAACACCAGCTCTGGTTATATAAAACTAGGGAGAGAACAACTGGTATTGACACTAGTACCAACCTAGTAAACACCAGCTCTGGTTAAATAAAACTAGATAGACAACTGGTATTGACACTAGTACCAACCTAGTAAACACCAGCTCTGGTTATACAAAACTAAATAGAGAACAACTGGTATTGACACTAGTACCAACCTAGTAAACACCAGCTCTGGTTATATAAAATTAGATAGTGAACAACTGGTATTGACACTAGTACCAACCTAGTAAACACCAGCTGTGGTAATATAAAACTAGATGGAGAACAACTGGTATTGACACTAGTACCAACCTGGTAAACACCAGCTCTGGTTATACAAAACTTTCATAGAGAACAACTGGTATTGACACTAGTAACAACCTAGTAAATACCAGCCCTGGTTATATAAAACTAGATAGACAACTGGTATTGACACTAGTACCAACCTAGTAAACACCAGCTCTGGTTATATAAAACCAAGGAGAGAACTGGTATTGAGAATAATACCAACCTAGTAAACACCAGCTCTGGTTATATAAAACTAGATAAACAACTGGTATTGACACTAGTACCAACCTAGTAAACACCAGCTCTGGTTATATAAAACTAGATAGACAACTGGTATTGACACTAGTACCAACCTAGTAAACACCAGCTCTGGTAATATAAAACTAGATGGAGAACAACTGGTATTGACACTAGTACCAATCTAGTAAACACCAGCTCTGGTTATATAAAACTAGATAGAGAACAACTGGTATTGACACTAGTACCAACCTAGTAAACACCAGCTCTGGTTATATAAAACTAGATAGAGAACAACTGGTATTGACACTAGTACCAACCTAGTAAACACCAGCTCTGGTTATATAAAACTAGATAGAGAACAACTGGTATTGACACTAGTACCAACCTAGTAAACACCAGCTCTGGTTATATACAACTAGATAGAGAACAACTGGTATTGACACTAGGACCAACCTAGTAAACACCAGCTCTGGTTATATGAAACTAGATAGAGAACAACTGGTATTGAGACTAGTACCAACCTAGTAAACACCAGCTCTGGTTATATAAAACTAGATAGACAACTGGTATTGACACTAGTACCAACCTAGTAAACACCAGATCTGGTTATATAAAACTAGATAGACAACTGGTATTGACACTAGTACCAACCTAGTAAACACCAGCCCTGGTAATATAAAACTAGATAGAGAACAACTGGTATTGACACTAGTACCAACCTAGTAAACACCAGCTCTGGATATATAAAACTAGATAGAGAACAACTGGTATTGAGACTAGTACCAACCTAGTAAACACCAGCTCTGGTTATATAAAACTAGATAGACAACTGGTATTGACACTAGTACCAACCTAGTAAACACCAGCCCTGGTAATATAAAACTAGATAGAGAACAACTGGTATTGACACTAGTACCAACCTAGTAAACACCAGCTCTGGTTATATAAAACTAGATAGAGCACAACTGGTATTGACACACGTACCAACCTGGTAAACACCAGCTCTGGTTATATAAAACTATGGAGAGAACTGGTATTGAAACTAGTACCAACCTAGTA
Organism: Eledone cirrhosa; assembly: GCA_964016885.1. NCBI lineage: Eukaryota > Metazoa > Mollusca > Cephalopoda > Octopoda > Eledonidae > Eledone > Eledone cirrhosa. The sequence goes on from OZ024742.1 coordinate 376,058,612, forward strand.
AACACCAGCTCTGGTTATATAAAACTAGATAGAGAACAACTGGTATTGACACTAGTACCAACCTAGTAAACACCAGCTCTGGTTATATAGAACTAGATAGACAACTGGTATTGACACTAGTACCAACCTGGTAAACACCAGCTCTGGTTATATAAAACTAGATAGAGCACAACTGGTATTGAGACTAGTACCAACCTAGTAAACACCAACTCTGGTTATATAAAATTAGATAGAGAACAACTGGTATTGAGACTAGTGCCAACCTAGTAAACACCAGTTCTGGTTATATAAAACTAGATGGAGAACAACTGGTATTGACACTAGTACCAACCTGGTAAACACCAGCTCTGGTTATATAAAACTAAATAGAGAACAACTGGTATTGAGACTAGTACCAACCTAGTAAACACCAGCTCTGGTTATATAAAACTAGATGGAGAACAACTGGTATTGACACTAGTACCAACCTAGTAAACACCAGCCCAGGTTATATAAAACTAGATAGAGAACAACTGGTATTGACACTAGTACCAACCTAGTAAACACGAGCTCTGGTTATATAAAACTAGGGAGAGAACTGGTATAGACACTAGTACCAACCTAGTAAACACCAGCTCTGGTTATATAAAACTAGATAGAGAACAACTGGTATTGACACTAGTACCAACCTAGTAAACACCAGCTCTGGTTATATACAACTAGATAGAGAACAACTGGTATTGACACTAGGACCAACCTAGTAAACACCAGCTCTGGTTATATGAAACTAGATAGAGAACAACTGGTATTGAGACTAGTACCAACCTAGTAAACACCAGCTCTGGTTATATAAAACTAGATAGACAACTGGTATTGACACTAGTACCAACCTAATAAACACCAGATCTGGTTATATAAAACTAGATAGACAACTGGTATTGACACTAGTACTAACCTAGTAAACACCAGCCCTGGTAATATAAAACTAGATAGAGAACAACTGGTATTGACACTAGTACCAACCTAGTAAACACCAGCTCTGGATATATAAAACTAGATAGAGAACAACTGGTATTGAGACTAGTACCAATCTAGTAAACACCAGCTCTGGTCATATAAAACTAGATAGAGAAAAACTGGTATTGACACTAGTACCAACCTAGTAAACACCAGCTCTGGTTATATAAAACTAGATAGAGCACAACTGGTATTGACACTAGTACCAACCTGGTAAACACCAGCTCTGGTTATATAAAACTATGGAGAGAACTGGTATTGAAACTAGTACCAACCTAGTAAACACCAGCTCTGGTTATATAAAACTAGATAGAGAACAACTGGTATTGACACTAGTACCAACCTAGTAAACACCAGCTCTGGTTATATACAACTAGATAGAGAACAACTGGTATTGACACTAGGACCAACCTAGTAAACACCAGCTCTGGTAATATAAAACTAGATGGAGAACAACTGGTATTGACACTAGTACCAACCTGGTAAACACCAGCGCTGGTTATACAAAACTTTCATAGAGAACAACAGGTATTGACACTAGCAACAACCTAGTAAACACCAGCCCTGGTTATATAAAACTAGATAGACAACTGGTACTGCCACTAGTACCAACCTAGTAAACACCAGCTCTGGTTATATAAAACTAGGGAGAGAACTGGTATTGAGACTAATACCAACCTAGTAACCACCAGCTCTGGTTATATAAAACTAGATAGACAACTGGTATTGACACTAGTACCAACCTAGTAAACACCAGCTCTGGTTATATACAACTCGATAGAGAACAACTGGTATTGACACTAGTACCAACCTAGTAAACACCAGCTCTGGTTATATACAACAAGATAGAGAACAACTGGTATTGACACTAGGACCAACCTAGTAAACACCAGCTCTGGTTATATAAAACTAGATAGAGAACAACTGGTATTGAGACTAGTACCAACCTAGTAAACACCAGCTCTGGTTATATAAAACTAGATAGACAACTGGTATAGACACTAGTACCAACCTAGTTAACACCAGCTCTGGTTATATAAAACTAGATAGAGAACAACTGGTATTGACACTAGTACCAACCTAGTAAACACCAGCTCTGGTTATATACAACTAGATAGAGAACAACTGGTATTGACACTAGGACCAACATAGTAAACACCAGCTCTGGTTATGTAAAACTAGATAGACAACTGGTATTGACACTAGTACCAACCTAGTAAACACCAGGCCTAGTAATATAAAACTAGATAGAGAACAACTGGTATTGACACTAGTACCAACCTAGTAAACACCAGCTCTGGTTATATAAAACTAGGGAGAGAACAACTGGTATTGACACTAGTACCAACCTAGTAAACACCAGCTCTGGTTATATAAAACTAGGGAGAGAACAACTGGTATTGACACTAGTACCAACCTAGTAAACACCAGCTCTGGTTATATAAACTAGATGGAGAACAACTGGTATTGACACTAGTACCAACCTAGTAAACACCAGCTCTGGTTATATAAAACTAGATGGAGAACAATTGGTATTGACACTAGTACCAACCTAGTAAACACCAGCTCTGGTTATACAAAACTAGATAGAGAACAACTGGTATTGACACTAGTACCAACCTAGTAAACACCAGCTCTGGTAATATAACTAGATAGAGAACAACTGGTATTGAGACTAGTACCAACCTAGTAAACACCAGCTCTGGTTATATAAAACTAGATAGACAACTGGTATTGCAACTAGTACCAACCTAGTAAACACCAGCTCTGGTTATATAAAACTAGATAGAGAACAACTGGTATTTCCACTAGTACCAACCTAGTAAACACCAGCTCTGGTTATATAAAACTAGATAGAGAACAACTGGTATTGCAACTAGTACCAACCTAGTAAACACCAGCTCTGGTTATATAAAACTAGATAGAGAACAACTGGTATTGACACTAGTACCAACCTAGTAAACACCAGCTCTGGTTATATAAAACTAGATAGAGAACAACTGGCATTGCCACTAGTACCAACCTAGTAAACACCAGCTCTAGTTATATAAAACTAGATGGAGAACAACTGGTATTGACACTAGTACCAACCTAGTAAACACCAGCCCTGGTTATATAAAACTAGATGGAGAACAATTGGTATTGACACTAGTACCAACCTAGTAAACACCAGCTCTGGTTATACAAAACTAAATAGAGAACAACTGGTATTGACACTAGTACCAACCTAGTAAACACCAGCTCTGGTTATATAAAACTAGATGGAGAACAATTGGTATTGACACTAGTACCAACCTAGTAAACACCAGCTCTGGTTATACAAAACTAAATAGAGAACAACTGGTATTGACACTAGTACCAACCTAGTAAACACCAGCTCTGGTTATATAAAATTAGATAGTGAACAACTTGTATTGACACTAGTACCAACCTAGTAAACACCAGCTCTGGTAATATAAAACTAGATGGAGAACAACTGGTATTGACACTAGTACCAACCTGGTAAACACCAGCTCTGGTTATACAAAACTTTCATAGAGAACAACTGGTATTGACACTAGTAACAACCTAGTAAACACCAGCCCTGGTTATATAAAACTAGATAGACAACTGGTATTGACACTAGTACCAACCTAGTAAACACCAGCTCTGGTTATATAAAACTAGGGAGAGAACTGGTATTGAGAATAATACCAACCTAGTAAACACCAGCTCTGGTTATATAAAACTAGATAAACAACTGGTATTGACACTAGTACCAACCTAGTAAACACCAGCTCTGGTTATATAAAACTAGATAGAGAACAACTGGTATTGACACTAGTACCAACCTAGTAAACACCAGCTCTGGTTATATAAAACTAGATAGACAACTGGTATTGACACTAGTACCAACCTAGTAAACACCAGCTCTGGTAATATAAAACTAGATGGAGAACAACTGGTATTGACACTAGTACCAATCTAGTAAACACCAGCTCTGGTTATATAAAACTAGATAGAGAACAACTGGTATTGACACTAGTACCAACCTAGTAAACACCAGCTCTGGTTATATAAAACTGGATAGAGAACAACTGGTATTGACACTAGTACCAACCTAGTAAACACCAGCTCTGGTTATATAAAACTAGATAGAGAACAACTGGTATTGACACTAGTACCAACCTAGTAAACACCAGCTCTGGTTATATACAACTAGATAGAGAACAACTGGTATTGACACTAGTACCAACCTAGTAAACACCAGCTCTGGTTATATGAAACTAGATAGAGAACAACTGGTATTGAGACTAGTACCAACCTAGTAAACACCAGCTCTGGTTATATAAAACTAGATAGACAACTGGTATTGACACTAGTACCAACCTAGTAAACACCAGATCTGGTTATATAAAACTAGATAGACAACTGGTATTGACACTAGTACCAACCTAGTAAACACCAGCCCTGGTAATATAAAACTAGATAGAGAACAACTGGTATTGACACTAGTACCAACCTAGTAAACACCAGCTCTGGATATATAAAACTAGATAGAGAACAACTGGTATTGAGACTAGTACCAACCTAGTAAACACCAGCTCTGGTCATATAAAACTAGATAGAGAAAAACTGGTATTGACACTAGTACCAACCTAGTAAACACCAGCTCTGGTTATATAAAACTAGATAGAGCACAACTGGTATTGACACACGTACCAACCTGGTAAACACCAGCTCTGGTTATATAAAACTATGGAGAGAACTGGTATTGAAACTAGTACCAACCTAGTAAACACCAGCTCTGGTTATATAAAACTAGATAGAGAACAACTGGTATTGACACTAGTACCAACCTAGTAAACACCAGCTCTGGTTATATAGAACTAGATAGACAACTGGTATTGACACTAGTACCAACCTGGTAAACACCAGCTCTGGTTATATAAAACTAGATAGAGCACAACTGGTATTGAGACTAGTACCAACCTAGTAAACACCAACTCTGGTTATATAAAATTAGATAGAGAACAACTGGTATTGAGACTAGTGCCAACCTAGTAAACACCAGTTCTGGTTATATAAAACTAAGTAGAGAACAACTGGTATTGAGACTAGTACCAACCTAGTAAACACCAGCTCTGGTTATATAAAACTAGATGGAGAACAACTGGTATTGACACTAGTACCAACCTAGTAAACACCAGCCCAGGTTATATAAAACTAGATAGAGAACAACTGGTATTGACACTAGTACCAACCTAGTAAACACCAGCTCTGGTTATATAAAACTAGGGAGAGAACTGGTATAGACACTAGTACCAACCTAGTAAACACCAGCTCTGGTTATATAAAACTAGATAGAGAACAACTGTTATTGACACTAGTACCAACCTAGTAAACACCAGCTCTGGTTATATACAACTAGATAGAGAACAACTGGTATTGACACTAGGACCAACCTAGTAAACACCAGCTCTGCTTATATGAAACTAGATAGAGAACAACTGGTATTGAGACTAGTACCAACCTAGTAAACACCAGCTCTGGTTATATAAAACTAGATAGACAACTGGTATTGACACTAGTACCAACCTAATAAACACCAGATCTGGTTATATAAAACTAGATAGACAACTGGTATTGACACTAGTACTAACCTAGTAAACACCAGCCCTGGTAATATAAAACTAGATAGAGAACAACTGGTATTGACACTAGTACCAACCTAGTAAACACCAGCTCTGGATATATAAAACTAGATAGAGAACAACTGGTATTGAGACTAGTACCAATCTAGTAAACACCAGCTCTGGTCATATAAAACTAGATAGAGAAAAACTGGTATTGACACTAGTACCAACCTAGTAAACACCAGCTCTGGTTATATAAAACTAGATAGAGCACAACTGGTATTGACACTAGTACCAACCTGGTAAACACCAGCTCTGGTTATATAAAACTATGGAGAGAACTGGTATTGAAACTAGTACCAACCTAGTAAACACCAGCTCTGGTTATATAAAACTAGATAGAGAACAACTGGTATTGACACTAGTACCAACCTAGTAAACACCAGCTCTGGTTATATAGAACTAGATAGACAACTGGTATTGACACTAGTACCAACCTGGTAAACACCAGCTCTGGTTATATAAAACTAGATAGAGCACAACTGGTATTGAGACTAGTACCAACCTAGTAAACACCAGCTCTGGTTATATAAAACTAGATAGAGAACAACTGGTATTGAGACTAGTGCCAACCTAGTAAACACCAGTTCTGGTTATATAAAACTAGATGGAGAACAACTGGTATTCAAACTAGTACCAACCTGGTAAACACCAGCTCTGGTTATATAAAACTAAATAGAGAACAACTGGTATTGAGACTAGTACCAACCTAGTAAACACCAGCTCTGGTTATATAAAACTAGATGGAGAACAACTGGTATTGACACTAGTACCAACCTGGTAAAGACCAGCTCTGGTTATATAAAACTAGATAGAGAACAACTGGTATTGACACTAGTACCAACCTAGTAAACACCAGCCCAGGTTATATAAAACTAGATAGAGAACAACTGGTATTGACACTAGTACCAACCTAGTAAACACCAGCTCTGGTTATATAAAACTAGGGAGAGAACTGGTATAGACACTAGTACCAACCTAGTAAACACCAGCTCTGGTTATATGAAACTAGATAGAGAACAACTGGTATTGACACTAGTACCAACCTAGTAAACACCAGCTCTGGTTATATACAACTCGATAGAGAACAACTGGTATTGACACTAGTACCAACCTAGTAAACACCAGCTCTGGTTATATACAACTAGATAGAGAACAACTGGTATTGACACTAGGACCAACCTAGTAAACACCAGCTCTGGTTATATAAAACTAGATAGAGAACAACTGGTATTGAGACTAGTACCAACCTAGTAAACACCAGCTCTGGTTATATAAAACTAGATAGACAACTGGTATAGACACTAGTACCAACCTAGTTAACACCAGCTCTGGTTATATAAAACTAGATAGAGAACAACTGGTATTGACACTAGTACCAACCTAGTAAACACGAGCTCTGGTTATATACAACTAGATAGAGAACAACTGGTATTGACACTAGGACCAACCTAGTAAACACCAGCTCTGGTTATGTAAAACTAGATAGATAACTGGTATTGACACTAGTACCAACCTAGTAAACACCAGCCCTAGTAATATAAAACTAGATAGAGAACAACTGGTATTGACACTAGTACCAACCTAGTAAACACCAGCTCTGGTTATATAAAACTAGGGAGAGAACAACTGGTATTGACACTAGTACCAACCTAGTAAACACCAGCTATGGTTATATAAAACTAGATGGAGAACAACTGGTATTGACACTAGTACCAACCTAGTAAACACCAGCTCTGGTTATATAAAACTAGATGGAGAACAACTGGTATTGACACTAGTACCAACCTAGTAAACACCAGCTCTGGTTATATAAAACTAGATAGAGAACGATTGGTATTGACACTAGTACAAACCCAGTAAACACCAGCTCTGGTTATATAAAACTTGATAGAGAACAACTGGTATTGAGACTAGTACCAACCTAGTAAACACCAGCTCTGGTTATATAAAACTAGATGGAGAACAACTGGTATTGACACTAGTACCAACCTAGTAAACACCAGCCCTGGTTATATAAAACTAGGGAGAGAACAACTGGTATTGACACTAGTACCAATCTAGTAAACACCAGCTCTGGTAATATAAAACTAGATAGAGAACAACTGGTATTGACACTAGTACCAACCTAGTAAACACCAGCTCTGGTTATATAAAACTAGGGAGAGAACAACTGGTATTGACACTAGTACCAACCTAGTAAACACCAGCTCTGGTTATATAAAACTAGATAGAGAACAACTGGTATTGAGACTAGTACCAACCTAGTAAACACCAGCGCTGGTTATATAAAACTAGATAGAGAACAACTGGTATTGAGACTAGTACCAACCTAGTAAACACCAGCTCTGGTTATATAAAACTAGATAGAGAACAACTGGTATTGAGACTAGTACCAACCTAGTAAACACCAGCTCTGGTTATATAAAACTAGATAGAGAACAACTGGTATTGCCACTAGTACCAACCTAGTAAACACCAGCTCTGGTTATATAAAACTAGATAGAGAACAACTGGTTTTGACACTAGTACCAACCTAGTAAACACCAGCTCTGGTTATATAAAACTAGATGGAGAACAACTGGTATTGACACTAGTACCAACCTAGTAAACACCAGCTCTGGTTATATAAAACTAGATGGAGAACAATTGGTATTGACACTAGTACCAACCTAGTAAACACCATCTCTGGTTACACAAAACTAAATAGAGAACAACTGGTATTGACACTAGTACCAACCTAGTAAACACCAGCTCTGGTTATATAAAATTAGATAGTGAACAACTGGTATTGACACTAGTACCAACCTAGTAAACACCAGCTCTGGTAATATAAAACTAGATGGAGAACAACTGGCATTGACACTAGTACCAACCTGGTAAACACCAGCTCTGGTTATACAAAACTTTGATAGAGAACAACTGGTATTGACACTAGTACCAACCTAGTAAACACCAGCTCTGGTTATATACAACTAGATAGAGAACAACTGGTATTGACACTAGGACCAACCTAGTAAACACCAGCTCTGGTTATATGAAACTAGATAGAGAACAACTGGTATTGAGACTAGTACCAACCTAGTAAACACCAGCTCTGGTTATATAAAACTAGATAGACAACTGGTATTGACACTAGTACCAACCTAGTAAACACCAGCTCTGGATATATAAAACTAGATAGAGAACAACTGGTATTGAGACTAGTACCAACCTAGTAAACACCAGCTCTGGTCATATAAAACTAGATAGAGAAAAACTGGTATTGAAACTAGTACCAACCTAGTAAACACCAGCTCTGGTTATATAAAACTAGATAGAGCACAACTGGTATTGACACTAGTACCAACCTGGTAAACACCAGCACTGGTTATATAAAACTATGGAGAGAACTGGTATTGAAACTAGTACCAACCTAGTAAACACCAGCTCTGGTTATATAAAACTAGATAGAGAACAACTGGTATTGACACTAGTACCAACCTAGTAAACACCAGCTCTGGTTATATAGAACTAGATAGACAACTGGTATTGACACTAGTACCAACCTGGTAAACACCAGCTCTGGTTATATAAAACTAGATAGAGCACAACTGGTATTGAGACTAGTACCAACCTAGTAAACACCAGCTCTGGTTATATAAAACTAGATAGAGAACAACTGGTATTGAGACAAGTGCCAACCTAGTAAACACCAGTTCTGGTTATATAAAACTAGATGGAGAACAACTGGTATTGACACTAGTACCAACCTGGTAAACACCAGCTCTGGTTATATAAAACTAAATAGAGACCAACTGGTATTGACACTAGTACCAACCTAGTAAACACCAGCCCAGGTTATATAAAACTAGATAGAGAACAACTGGTATTGACACTAGTACCAACCTAGTAAACACCAGCTCTGGTTATATAAAACTAGGGAGAGAACTGGTATAGACACTAGTACCAACCTAGTAAACACCAGCTCTGGTTATATAAAACTAGATAGAGAACAACTGGTATTGACACTAGTACCAACCTAGTAAACACCAGCTCTGGTTATATACAACTCGATAGAGAACAACTGGTATTGACACTAGTACCAACCTAGTAAACACCAGCTCTGGTTATATACAACTAGATAGAGAACAACTGGTATTGACACTAGGACCAACCTAGTAAACACCAGCTCTGGTTATATACAACTAGATAGAGAACAACTGGTATTGACACTAGGACCAACCTAGTAAACACCAGCTCTGGTTATATAAAACTAGATAGATAACTGGTATTGACACTAGTACCAACCTAGTAAACACCAGCCCTAGTAATATAAAACTAGATAGAGAACAACTGGTATTGACACTAGTACCAACCTAGTAAACACCAGCTCTGGTTATATAAAAGTAGGGAGAGAACAACTGGTATTGCAACTAGTACCAACCTAGTAAACACCAGCTCTGGTTATATAAAACTAGATGGAGAACAATTGGTATTGACACTAGTACCAACCTAGTAAACACCAGCTCTGGTTACACAAAACTAAATAGAGAACAACTGGTATTGACACTAGTACCAACCTAGTAAACACCAGCTCTGGTTATATAAAATTAGATAGTGAACAACTGGTATTGACACTAGTACCAACCTAGTAAACACCAGCTCTGGTAATATAAAACTAGATGGAGAACAACTGGTATTGACACTAGTACCAACCTGGTAAACACCAGCTCTGGTTATACAAAACTTTGATAGAGAACAACTGGTATTGACACTAGTACCAACCTAGTAAACACCAGCTCTGGTTATATACAACTAGATAGAGAACAACTGGTATTGAGACTAGTACCAACCTAGTAAACACCAGCTCTGGATATATAAAACTAGATAGAGAACAACTGGTATTGAGACTAGTACCAATCTAGTAAACACCAGCTCTGGTCATATAAAACTAGATAGAGAAAAACTGGTATTGACACTAGTACCAACCTAGTAAACACCAGCTCTGGTTATATAAAACTAGATAGAGAACAACTGGTATTGACACTAGTACCAACCTAGTAAACACCAGCTCTGGATATATAAAACTAGATAGAGAAAAACTGGTATTGACACTAGTACCAACCTAGTAAACACCAGCTCTGGTTATATAAAACTAGATGGAGAACAACTGGTATTGACACTAGTACCAACCTGGTAAACACCAGCTCTGGTTATATAAAACTAAATAGAGAACAACTGGTATTGAGACTAGTACCAACCTAGTAAACACCAGCTCTGGTTATATAAAACTAGATGGAGAACAACTGGTATTGACACTAGTACCAACCTGGTAAACACCAGCTCTGGTTATATAAAACTAGATAGAGAACAACTGGTATTGACACTAGTACCAACCTAGTAAACACCAGCCCAGGTTATATAAAACTAGATAGAGAACAACTGGTATTGACACTAGTACCAACCTAGTAAACACCAGCTCTGGTTATATAAAACTAGGGAGAGAACTGGTATAGACACTAGTACCAACCTAGTAAACACCAGCTCTGGTTATATAAAACTAGATAGAGAACAACTGGTATTGACACTAGTACCAACCTAGTAAACACCAGCTCTGGTTATATACAACTCGATAGACAACAACTGGTATTGACACTAGTACCAACCTAGTAAACACCAGCTCTGGTTATATACAACTACATAGAGAACAACTGGTATTGACACTAGGACCAACCTAGTAAACACCAGCTCTGGTTATATAAAACTAGATAGAGAACAACTGGTATTGAGACTAGTACCAACCTAGTAAACACCAGCTCTGGTTATATAAAACTAGATAGACAACTGGTATAGACACTAGTACCAACCTAGTTAACACCAGCTCTGGTTATATAAAACTAGATAGAGAACAACTGGTATTGACACTAGTACCAACCTAGTAAACACGAGCTCTGGTTATATACAACTAGATAGAGAACAACTGGTATTGACACTAGGACCAACCTAGTAAACACCAGCTCTGGTTATGTAAAACTAGATAGATAACTGGTATTGACACTAGTACCAACCTAGTAAACACCAGCCCTAGTAATATAAAACTAGATAGAGAACAACTGGTATTGACACTAGTACCAACCTAGTAAACACCAGCTCTGGTTATATAAAACTAGGGAGAGAACAACTGGTATTGACACTAGTACCAACCTAGTAAACACCAGCTCTGGTTATATAAAACTAGATGGAGAACAACTGGTATTGACACTAGTACCAACCTAGTAAACACCAGCTCTGGTTATATAAAACTAGATGGAGAACAACTGGTATTGACACTAGTACCAACCTAGTAAACACCAGCTCTGGTTATATAAAACTAGATAGAGAACAATTGGTATTGACACTAGTACCAACCCAGTAAACACCAGCTCTGGTTATATAAAACTTGATAGAGAACAACTGGTATTGAGACTAGTACCAACCTAGTAAACACCAGCTCTGGTTATATAAAACTAGATGGAGAACAACTGGTATTGACACTAGTACCAACCTAGTAAACACCAGCTCTGGTTATATAAAACTAGATGGAGAACAACTGGTATTGACACTAGTACCAACCTAGTAAACACCAGCCCTGGTTATATAAAACTAGGGAGAGAACAACTGGTATTGACACTAGTACCAATCTAGTAAACACCAGCTCAGGTAATATAAAACTAGATAGAGAACAACTGGTATTGACACTAGTACCAACCTAGTAAACACCAGCTCTGGTTATATAAAACTAGGGAGAGAATAACTGGTATTGACACTAGTACCAACCTAGTAAACACCAGCTCTGGTTATATAAAACTAGATAGACAACTGGTATTGCCACTAGTACCAACCTAGTAAACACCAGCTCTGGTTATATAAAACTAGATAGAGAACAACTGGTATTGAGACTAGTACCAACCTAGTAAACACCAGCTCTGGTTATATAAAACTAGATAGACAACTGGTATTGCAACTAGTACCAACCTAGTAAACACCAGCTCTGGTTATATAAAACTAGATAGACAACTGGTATTGCAACTAGTACCAACCTAGTAAACACCAGCTCTGGTTACACAAAACTAAATAGAGAACAACTGGTATTGAGACTAGTACCAACCTAGTAAACACCAGCTCTGGTTATATAAAACTAGGGAGAGAATAACTGGTATTGACACTAGTACCAACCTAGTAAACACCAGCTCTGGTTATATAAAACTAGATAGACAACTGGTATTGCCACTAGTACCAACCTAGTAAACACCAGCTCTGGTTATATAAAACTAGATAGAGAACAACTGGTATTGAGACTAGTACCAACCTAGTAAACACCAGCTCTGGTTATATAAAACTAGATAGACAACTGGTATTGCAACTAGTACCAACCTAGTAAACACCAGCTCTGGTTATATAAAACTAGATAGACAACTGGTATTGCAACTAGTACCAACCTAGTAAACACCAGCTCTGGTTATATAAAACTAGATGGAGAACAACTGGTATTGACACTAGTACCAACCTAGTAAACACCAGCTCTGGTTATATAAAACTAGATAGACAACTGGTATTGACACTAGTACCAACCTAGTAAACACCAGCTCTGGTTATATAAAACTAGATAGAGAACAACTGGTATTGCCACTAGTACCAACCTAGTAAACACCAGCTCTGGTTATATAAAACTAGATAGAGAACAACTGGTATTGACACTAGTACCAACCTAGTAAACACCAGCTCTGGTTATATAAAACTAGGGAGAGAATAACTGGTATTGACACTAGTACCAACCTAGTAAACACCAGCTCTGGTTATATAAAACTAGGGAGAGAACAACTGGTATTGACACTAGTACCAATCTATTAAACACCAGCTCTGGTAATATAAAACTAGATAGAGAACAACTGGTATTGACACTAGTACCAACCTAGTAAACACCAGCTCTGGTTATATAAAACTAGGGAGAGAACAACTGGTATTGACACTAGTACCAACATAGTAAACACCAGCTCTGGTTATATAAAACTAGATAGACAACTGGTATTGCAACTAGTACCAACCTAGTAAACACCAGCTCTGGTTATATAAAACTAGATAGACAACTGGTATTGCAACTAGTACCAACCTAGTAAACACCAGCTCTGGTTATATAAAACTAGATGGAGAACAACTGGTATTGACACTAGTACCAACCTAGTAAACACCAGCTCTGGTTATATAAAACTAGATGGAGAACAACTGGTATTGACACTAGTACCAACCTAGTAAACACCAGCCCTGGTTATATAAAACTAGGGAGAGAACAACTGGTATTGACACTAGTACCAATCTAGTAAACACCAGCTCTGGTAATATAAAACTAGATAGAGAACAACTGGTATTGACACTAGTACCAACCTAGTAAACACCAGCTCTGGTTATATAAAACTAGGGAGAGAACAACTGGTATTGACACTAGTACCAATCTATTAAACACCAGCTCTGGTAATATAAAACTAGATAGAGAACAACTGGTATTGACACTAGTACCAACCTAGTAAACACCAGCTCTGGTTATATAAAACTAGGGAGAGAATAACTGGTATTGACACTAGTACCAACATAGTAAACACCAGCTCTGGTTATATAAAACTAGATAGACAACTGGTATTGCCACTAGTACCAACCTAGTAAACACCAGCTCTGGTTATATAAAACTAGATAGAGAACAACTGGTATTGAGACTAGTACCAACCTAGTAAACACCAGCGCTGGTTATATAAAACTAGATAGACAACTGGTATTGCAACTAGTACCAACCTAGTAAACACCAGCTCTGGTTATATAAAACTAGATGGAGAACAATTGGTATTGACACTAGTACCAACCTAGTAAACACCAGCTCTGGTTACACAAAACTAAATAGAGAACAACTGGTATTGACACTAGTACCAACCTAGTAAACACCAGCTCTGGTTATATAAAATTAGATAGTGAACAACTGGTATTGACACTAGTACCAACCTAGTAAACACCAGCTCTGGTAATATAAAACTAGATGGAGAACAACTGGTATTGACACTAGTACCAGCCTGGTAAACACCAGCTCTGGTTATACAAAACTTTGATAGAGAACAACTGGTATTGACACTAGTACCAACCTAGTAAACACCAGCTCTGGTTATATACAACTAGATAGAGAACAACTGGTATTGAGACTAGTACCAACCTAGTAAACACCAGCTCTGGTTATATAAAACTAGATAGACAACTGGTATTGACACTAGTACCAACCTAGTAAACACCAGATCTGGTTATATAAAACTAGATAGACAACTGGTATTGACACTAGTACTAACCTAGTAAACACCAGCCCTGGTAATATAAAACTAGATAGAGAACAACTGGTATCGACACTAGTACCAACCTAGTAAACACCAGCTCTGGATATATAAAACTAGATAGAGAAAAACTGGTATTGACACTAGTACCAACCTAGTAAACACCAGCTCTGGTTATATAAAACTAGATAGAGCACAACTGGTATTGAGACTAGTACCAACCTGGTAAACACCAGCTCTGGTTATATAAAACTATGGAGAGAACTGGTATTGACACTAGTACCAACCTAGTAAACACCAGCTCTGGTTATATAGAACTAGATAGACAACTGGTATTGACACTAGTACCAACCTGGTAAACACCAGCTCTGGTTATATAAAACTAGATAGAGCACAACTGGTATTGAGACTAGTACCAACCTAGTAAACACCAGCTCTGGTTATATAAAACTAGATAGAGAACAACTGGTATTGAGACAAGTGCCAACCTAGTAAACACCAGTTCTGGTTATATAAAACTAGATGGAGAACAACTGGTATTGACACTAGTACCAACCTGGTAAACACCAGCTCTGGTTATATAAAACTAAATAGAGAACAACTGGTATTGAGACTAGTACCAACCTAGTAAACACCAGCTCTGGTTATATAAAACTAGATGGAGAACAACTGGTATTGACACTAGTACCAACCTGGTAAACACCAGCTCTGGTTATATAAAACTAGATAGAGAACAACTGGTATTGACACTAGTACCAACCTAGTAAACACCAGCCCAGGTTATATAAAACTAGATAGAGAACAACTGGTATAGACACTAGTACCAACCTAGTAAACACCAGCTCTGGTTATATAAAACTAGATAGAGAACAACTGGTATTGACACTAGTACCAACCTAGTAAACACCAGCTCTGGTTATATACAACTCGATAGAGAACAACTGGTATTGACACTAGTACCAACCTAGTAAACACCAGCTCTGGTTATATACAACTAGATAGAGAACAACTGGTATTGACACTAGGACCAACCTAGTAAACACCAGCTCTGGTTATGTAAAACTAGATAGATAACTGGTATTGACACTAGTACCAACCTAGTAAACACCAGCCCTAGTAATATAAAACTAGATAGAGAACAACTGGTATTGACACTAGTACCAACCTAGTAAACACCAGCTCTGGTTATATAAAACTAGGGAGAGAACAACTGGTATTGACACTAGTACCAACCTAGTAAACACCAGCTCTGGTTATATAAAACTAGATGGAGAACAACTGGTATTGACACTAGTACCAACCTAGTAAACACCAGCTCTGGTTATATAAAACTAGATGGAGAACAACTGGTATTGACACTAGTACCAACCTAGTAAACACCAGCTCTGGTTATATAAAACTAGATAGAGAACAATTGGTATTGACACTAGTACCAACCCAGTAAACACCAGCTCTGGTTATATAAAACTTGATAGAGAACAACTGGTATTGAGACTAGTACCAACCTAGTAAACACCAGCTCTGGTTATATAAAACTAGATGGAGAACAACTGGTATTGACACTAGTACCAACCTAGTAAACACCAGCTCTGGTTATATAAAACTAGATGGAGAACAACTGGTATTGACACTAGTAACCAACCTAGTAAACACCAGCCCTGGTTATATAAAACTAGGGAGAGAACAACTGGTATTGACACTAGTACCAATCTAGTAAACACCAGCTCTGGTAATATAAAACTAGATAGAGAACAACTGGTATTGCCACTAGTACCAACCTAGTAAACACCAGCTCTGGTTATATAAAACTAGATAGACAACTGGTATTGCAACTAGTACCAACCTAGTAAACACCAGCTCTGGTTATATAAAACTAGATAGACAACTGGTATTGCAACTAGTACCAACCTAGTAAACACCAGCTCTGGTTACACAAAACTAAATAGAGAACAACTGGTATTGACACTAGTACCAACCTAGTAAACACCAGCTCTGGTTATATAAAATTAGATAGTGAACAACTGGTATTGACACTAGTACCAACCTAGTAAACACCAGCTCTGGTAATATAAAACTAGATGGAGAACAACTGGTATTGACACTAGTACCAACCTGGTAAACACCAGCTCTGGTTATACAAAACTTTGATAGAGAACAACTGGTATTGACACTAGTACCAACCTAGTAAACACCAGCCCTGGTTATATAAAACTAGATAGACAACTGGTATTGACACTACTACCAACCTAGTAAACACCAGCTCTGGTTATATAAAACTAGGGAGAGAACTGGTATTGAGACTAATACCAACCTAGTAAACACCAGCTCTGGTTATATAAAACTAGATAGACAACTGGTATTGACACTAGTACCAACCTAGTAAACACCAGCTCTGGTTATATAAAACTAGATAGAGAACAACTGGTATTGACACTAGTACCAACCTAGTAAACACCAGCTCTGGTTATATAAAACTATATAGACAACTGGTATTGACACTAGTATCAACCTAGTAAACACCAGCTCTGGTTATATAAAACTAGATAGAGAACAACTTGTATTGACACTAGTACCAACCTAGGAAACACCAGCTCTGGTTATATAAAACTAGATAGAGAACAACTGGTATTGACACTAGTACCAACCTAGTAAATACCAGCTCTGGTTATATAAAACTAGATAGACAACTGGTATTGACACTAGTACCAACCTAGTAAACACCAGCTCTGGTTATATAAAACTAGATAGACAACTGGTATTGACACTAGTAACAACCTAGTAAACACCAGCTCTGGTTATATAAAACTAGATAGAGTACAACTGGTATTGACACTAGTAACAACCTAGTAAACACCAGCCCTGGTTATATAAAACTAGGGAGAGAACTGGTATTGAGACTAATATCAACCTAGTAAACACCAGCTCTGGTTATATAAAACTAGATAGACAACAGGTATTGACACTAGTACCAACCTAGTAAACACCAGCTCTGGTTATATAAAACTAGATAGAGAACAACTGGTATTGACACTAGTACCAACCTAGCAAACACCAGCCCTGGTTATATAAAACTAGATAGACAACTGGTATTGACACTAGTACCAACCTAGTAAACACCGGCTCTGGTTACATAAAACTAGGGAGAGAACTGGTATTGAGACTAATACCAACCTAGTAAACACCAGCTCTGGTTATATAAAACTAGATAGACAACTGGTATTGACACTAGTACCAACCTAGTAAACACCAGCTCTGGTTATATAAAACTAGATAGAGAACAACTGGTATTGACACTAGTACCAACCTAGTAAACACCAGCTCTGGTTATATAAAACTAGATAGACAACTGGTATTGACAGTAGTACCAACCTAGTAAACACCAGCTCTGGTTATATAAAACTAGATAGAGAACAACTGGTATTGACACTAGTAGCAACCTAGTAAACACCAGCTCTGGTTATATAAAACTAGATAGAGAACAACTGGTATTGACACTAGTACCAACCTAGTAAACACCAGCTCTGGTTATATAAAACTCGATAGACAACTGGTATTGACACTAGTACCAACCTAGTAAATACCAGCTCTGGTTATATAAAACTAGATAGACAACTGGTATTGACACTAGTAACAACCTAGTAAACACCAGCTCTGGTTATATAAAACTAGATAGAGAACAACTGGTATTGACACTAGTACCAACCTAGTAAACACCAGCTCTGGTTATATAAAACTAGATGGAGAACAACTGGTATTGAGACTAGTACCAACCTAGTAAACACCAGCTCTGGTTATACAAATCTAGATAGAGCACAACTGGTATTGACACTAGTACCAACCTAGTAAACCCCAGCTCTGGTTATATAAAACTAGATAGAAAACAACTGGTATTGACACTAGTACCAATCTAGTAAACACCAGCACTGGTTATATAAAACTAGATGGAGAACAACTGGTATTGACACTAGTAAGAACCTAGTAAACACCAGCTCTGGTTATATAAAACTAGATAGAGAACAACTGGTATTGACACTAGTACCAACCTAGTAAACACCAGCTCCGGTTATATAAAACTAGATAGACAACTGGTATTGAAACTAGTACCAACCTAGTAAACACCAGCTCTGGTTATATAAAACTAGATAGAGAACAACTGGTATTGACACTAGTACCAACCTAGTAAACACCAGCTCTGGTTATATAAAACTAGATAGACAACTGGTATTGACACTAGTACCAACCTAGTAAACACCAGCTCTGGTTATATAAAACTAGGGAGAGAACTGGTATTGAGACTAATACCAACCTAGTAAACACCAGCTCTGGTTATATAAAACTAGATAGACAACTGGTATTGACACTAGTACCAACCTAGTAAACACCAGCTCTGGTTATATAAAACTAGATAGAGAACAACTGGTATTGACACTAGTACCAACCTAGTAAACACCAGCTCTGGTTATATAAAACTAGATAGAGAACAACTGGTATTGAGACTAGTACCAACCTAGTAAACACCAGCGCTGGTTATATAAAACTAGATAGAGAACAACTGGTATTGAGACTAGTACCAACCTAGTAAACACCAGCGCTGGTTATATAAAACTAGATGGAGAACAATTGGTATTGACACTAGTACCAACCTAGTAAACACCAGCTCTGGTTACACAAAACTAAATAGAGAACAACTGGTATTGACACTAGTACCAACCTAGTAAACACCAGCTCTGGTTATATAAAATTAGATAGTGAACAACTGGTATTGACACTAGTACCAACCTAGTAAACACCAGCTCTGGTAATATAAAACTAGATGGAGAACAACTGGCATTGACACTAGTACCAACCTGGTAAACACCAGCTCTGGTTATACAAAACTTTGATAGAGAACAACTGGTATTGACACTAGTACCAACCTAGTAAACACCAGCTCTGGTTATATACAACTAGATAGAGAACAACTGGTATTGACACTAGGACCAACCTAGTAAACACCAGCTCTGGTTATATGAAACTAGATAGAGAACAACTGGTATTGAGACTAGTACCAACCTAGTAAACACCAGCTCTGGTTATATAAAACTAGATAGACAACTGGTATTGACACTAGTACCAACCTAGTAAACACCAGCCCTGGTAATATAAAACTAGATAGAGAACAACTGGTATTGACACTAGTACCAACCTAGTAAACACCAGCTCTGGATATATAAAACTAGATAGAGAACAACTGGTATTGAGACTAGTACCAACCTAGTAAACACCAGCTCTGGTCATATAAAACTAGATAGAGAAAAACTGGTATTGACACTAGTACCAACCTAGTAAACACCAGCTCTGGTTATATAAAACTAGATAGAGCACAACTGGTATTGACACTAGTACCAACCTGGTAAACACCAGCACTGGTTATATAAAACTATGGAGAGAACTGGTATTGAAACTAGTACCAACCTAGTAAACACCAGCTCTGGTTATATAAAACTAGATAGAGAACAACAGGTATTGACACTAGTACCAACCTAGTAAACACCAGCTCTGGTTATATAGAACTAGATAGACAACTGGTATTGACACTAGTACCAACCTGGTAAACACCAGCTCTGGTTATATAAAACTAGATAGAGCACAACTGGTATTGAGACTAGTACCAACCTAGTAAACACCAGCTCTGGTTATATAAAACTAGATAGAGAACAACTGGTATTGAGACAAGTGCCAACCTAGTAAACACCAGTTCTGGTTATATAAAACTAGATGGAGAACAACTGGTATTGACACTAGTACCAACCTGGTAAACACCAGCTCTGGTTATATAAAACTAAATAGAGACCAACTGGTATTGACACTAGTACCAACCTAGTAAACACCAGCTCTGGTTATATACAACTCGATAGAGAACAACTGGTATTGACACTAGTACCAACCTAGTAAACACCAGCTCTGGTTATATACAACTAGATAGAGAACAACTGGTATTGACACTAGGACCAACCTAGTAATCACCAGCTCTGGTTATATACAACTAGATAGAGAACAACTGGTATTGACACTAGGACCAACCTAGTAAACACCAGCTCTGGTTATATAAAACTAGATAGATAACTGGTATTGACACTAGTACCAACCTAGTAAACACCAGCCCTAGTAATATAAAACTAGATAGAGAACAACTGGTATTGACACTAGTACCAACCTAGTAAACACCAGCTCTGGTTATATAAAACTAGGGAGAGAACAACTGGTATTGCAACTAGTACCAACCTAGTAAACACCAGCTCTGGTTATATAAAACTAGATGGAGAACAATTGGTATTGACACTAGTACCAACCTAGTAAACACCAGCTCTGGTTACACAAAACTAAATAGAGAACAACTGGTATTGACACTAGTACCAACCTAGTAAACACCAGCTCTGGTTATATAAAATTAGATAGTGAACAACTGGTATTGACACTAGTACCAACCTAGTAAACACCAGCTCTGGTAATATAAAACTAGATGGAGAACAACTGGTATTGACACTAGTACCAACCTGGTAAACACCAGCTCTGGTTATACAAAACTTTGAGAGAGAACAACTGGTATTGACACTAGTACCAACCTAGTAAACACCAGCTCTGGTTATATACAACTAGATAGAGAACAACTGGTATTGAGACTAGTACCAACCTAGTAAACACCAGCTCTGGATATATAAAACTAGATAGAGAACAACTGGTATTGAGACTAGTACCAATCTAGTAAACACCAGCTCTGGTCATATAAAACTAGATAGAGAAAAACTGGTATTGACACTAGTACCAACCTAGTAAACACCAGCTCTGGTTATATAAAACTAGATAGAGAACAACTGGTATTGACACTAGTACCAACCTAGTAAACACCAGCTCTGGATATATAAAACTAGATAGAGAAAAACTGGTATTGACACTAGTACCAACCTAGTAAACACCAGCTCTGGTTATATAAAACTAGATGGAGAACAACTGGTATTGACACTAGTACCAACCTGGTAAACACCAGCTCTGGTTATATAAAACTAAATAGAGAACAACTGGTATTGAGACTAGTACCAACCTAGTAAACACCAGCTCTGGTTATATAAAACTAGATGGAGAACAACTGGTATTGACACTAGTACCAACCTGGTAAACACCAGCTCTGGTTATATAAAACTAGATAGAGAACAACTGGTATTGACACTAGTACCAACCTAGTAAACACCAGCCCAGGTTATATAAAACTAGATAGAGAACAACTGGTATTGACACTAGTACCAACCTAGTAAACACCAGCTCTGGTTATATAAAACTAGGGAGAGAACTGGTATAGACACTAGTACCAACCTAGTAAACACCAGCTCTGGTTATATAAAACTAGATAGAGAACAACTGGTATTGACACTAGTACCAACCTAGTAAACACCAGCTCTGGTTATATACAACTCGATAGACAACAACTGGTATTGACACTAGTACCAACCTAGTAAACACCAGCTCTGGTTATATACAACTACATAGAGAACAACTGGTATTGACACTAGGACCAACCTAGTAAACACCAGCTCTGGTTATATAAAACTAGATAGAGAACAACTGGTATTGAGACTAGTACCAACCTAGTAAACACCAGCTCTGGTTATATAAAACTAGATAGACAACTGGTATAGACACTAGTACCAACCTAGTTAACACCAGCTCTGGTTATATAAAACTAGATAGAGAACAACTGGTATTGACACTAGTACCAACCTAGTAAACACGAGCTCTGGTTATATACAACTAGATAGAGAACAACTGGTATTGACACTAGGACCAACCTAGTAAACACCAGCTCTGGTTATGTAAAACTAGATAGATAACTGGTATTGACACTAGTACCAACCTAGTAAACACCAGCCCTAGTAATATAAAACTAGATAGAGAACAACTGGTATTGACACTAGTACCAACCTAGTAAACACCAGCTCTGGTTATATAAAACTAGGGAGAGAACAACTGGTATTGACACTAGTACCAACCTAGTAAACACCAGCTCTGGTTATATAAAACTAGATGGAGAACAACTGGTATTGACACTAGTACCAACCTAGTAAACACCAGCTCTGGTTATATAAAACTAGATGGAGAACAACTGGTATTGACACTAGTACCAACCTAGTAAACACCAGCTCTGGTTATATAAAACTAGATAGAGAACAATTGGTATTGACACTAGTACCAACCCAGTAAACACCAGCTCTGGTTATATAAAACTTGATAGAGAACAACTGGTATTGAGACTAGTACCAACCTAGTAAACACCAGCTCTGGTTATATAAAACTAGATGGAGAACAACTGGTATTGACACTAGTACCAACCTAGTAAACACCAGCTCTGGTTATATAAAACTAGATGGAGAACAACTGGTATTGACACTAGTACCAACCTAGTAAACACCAGCCCTGGTTATATAAAACTAGGGAGAGAACAACTGGTATTGACACTAGTACCAATCTAGTAAACACCAGCTCAGGTAATATAAAACTAGATAGAGAACAACTGGTATTGACACTAGTACCAACCTAGTAAACACCAGCTCTGGTTATATAAAACTAGGGAGAGAATAACTGGTATTGACACTAGTACCAACCTAGTAAACACCAGCTCTGGTTATATAAAACTAGATAGACAACTGGTATTGCCACTAGTACCAACCTAGTAAACACCAGCTCTGGTTATATAAAACTAGATAGAGAACAACTGGTATTGAGACTAGTACCAACCTAGTAAACACCAGCTCTGGTTATATAAAACTAGATAGACAACTGGTATTGCAACTAGTACCAACCTAGTAAACACCAGCTCTGGTTATATAAAACTAGATAGACAACTGGTATTGCAACTAGTACCAACCTAGTAAACACCAGCTCTGGTTACACAAAACTAAATAGAGAACAACTGGTATTGAGACTAGTACCAACCTAGTAAACACCAGCTCTGGTTATATAAAACTAGGGAGAGAATAACTGGTATTGACACTAGTACCAACCTAGTAAACACCAGCTCTGGTTATATAAAACTAGATAGACAACTGGTATAGACACTAGTACCAACCTAGTTAACACCAGCTCTGGTTATATAAAACTAGATAGAGAACAACTGGTATTGACACTAGTACCAACCTAGTAAACACGAGCTCTGGTTATATACAACTAGATAGAGAACAACTGGTATTGACACTAGGACCAACCTAGTAAACACCAGCTCTGGTTATGTAAAACTAGATAGATAACTGGTATTGACACTAGTACCAACCTAGTAAACACCAGCCCTAGTAATATAAAACTAGATAGAGAACAACTGGTATTGACACTAGTACCAACCTAGTAAACACCAGCTCTGGTTATATAAAACTAGGGAGAGAACAACTGGTATTGACACTAGTACCAACCTAGTAAACACCAGCTCTGGTTATATAAAACTAGATGGAGAACAACTGGTATTGACACTAGTACCAACCTAGTAAACACCAGCTCTGGTTATATAAAACTAGATGGAGAACAACTGGTATTGACACTAGTACCAACCTAGTAAACACCAGCTCTGGTTATATAAAACTAGATAGAGAACAATTGGTATTGACACTAGTACCAACCCAGTAAACACCAGCTCTGGTTATATAAAACTTGATAGAGAACAACTGGTATTGAGACTAGTACCAACCTAGTAAACACCAGCTCTGGTTATATAAAACTAGATGGAGAACAACTGGTATTGACACTAGTACCAACCTAGTAAACACCAGCTCTGGTTATATAAAACTAGATGGAGAACAACTGGTATTGACACTAGTACCAACCTAGTAAACACCAGCCCTGGTTATATAAAACTAGGGAGAGAACAACTGGTATTGACACTAGTACCAATCTAGTAAACACCAGCTCTGGTAATATAAAACTAGATAGAGAACAACTGGTATTGACACTAGTACCAACCTAGTAAACACCAGCTCTGGTTATATAAAACTAGGGAGAGAATAACTGGTATTGACACTAGTACCAACCTAGTAAACACCAGCTCTGGTTATATAAAACTAGATAGACAACTGGTATTGCCACTAGTACCAACCTAGTAAACACCAGCTCTGGTTATATAAAACTAGATAGACAACTGGTATTGCAACTAGTACCAACCTAGTAAACACCAGCTCTGGTTATATAAAACTAGATAGACAACTGGTATTGCAACTAGTACCAACCTAGTAAACACCAGCTCTGGTTACACAAAACTAAATAGAGAACAACTGGTATTGACACTAGTACCAACCTAGTAAACACCAGCTCTGGTTATATAAAATTAGATAGTGAACAACTGGTATTGACACTAGTACCAACCTAGTAAACACCAGCTCTGGTAATATAAAACTAGATGGAGAACAACTGGTATTGACACTAGTACCAACCTGGTAAACACCAGCTCTGGTTATACAAAACTTTGATAGAGAACAACTGGTATTGACACTAGTACCAACCTAGTAAACACCAGCCCTGGTTATATAAAACTAGATAGACAACTGGTATTGACACTACTACCAACCTAGTAAACACCAGCTCTGGTTATATAAAACTAGGGAGAGAACTGGTATTGAGACTAATACCAACCTAGTAAACACCAGCTCTGGTTATATAAAACTAGATAGACAACTGGTATTGACACTAGTACCAACCTAGTAAACACCAGCTCTGGTTATATAAAACTAGATAGAGAACAACTGGTATTGACACTAGTACCAACCTAGTAAACACCAGCTCTGGTTATATAAAACTATATAGACAACTGGTATTGACACTAGTATCAACCTAGTAAACACCAGCTCTGGTTATATAAAACTAGATAGAGAACAACTGGTATTGACACTAGTACCAACCTAGCAAACACCAGCCCTGGTTATATAAAACTAGATAGACAACTGGTATTGACACTAGTACCAACCTAGTAAACACCGGCTCTGGTTACATAAAACTAGGGAGAGAACTGGTATTGAGACTAATACCAACCTAGTAAACACCAGCTCTGGTTATATAAAACTAGATAGACAACTGGTATTGACACTAGTACCAACCTAGTAAACACCAGCTCTGGTTATATAAAACTAGATAGACAACTGGTATTGACAGTAGTACCAACCTAGTAAACACCAGCTCTGGTTATATAAAACTAGATAGAGAACAACTGGTATTGACCTAGTACCAACCTAGTAAACACCAGCTCTGGTTATATAAAACTAGATAGAGAACAACTGGTATTGACACTAGTACCAACCTAGTAAACACCAGCTCTGGTTATATAAAACTAGATAGACAACTGGTATTGACACTAGTACCAACCTAGTAAACACCAGCTCTGGTTATATAAAACTCGATAGACAACTGGTATTGACACTAGTACCAACCTAGTAAATACCAGCTCTGGTTATATAAAACTAGATAGACAACTGGTATTGACACTAGTAACAACCTAGTAAACACCAGCTCTGGTTATATAAAACTAGATAGAGAACAACTGGTATTGACACTAGTACCAACCTAGTAAACACCAGCTCTGGTTATATAAAACTAGATGGAGAACAACTGGTATTGAGACTAGTACCAACCTAGTAAACACCAGCTCTGGTTATACAAATCTAGATAGAGCACAACTGGTATTGACACTAGTACCAACCTAGTAAACCCCAGCTCTGGTTATATAAAACTAGATAGAAAACAACTGGTATTGACACTAGTACCAATCTAGTAAACACCAGCACTGGTTATATAAAACTAGATGGAGAACAACTGGTATTGACACTAGTAAGAACCTAGTAAACACCAGCTCTGGTTATATAAAACTAGATAGAGAACAACTGGTATTGACACTAGTACCAACCTAGTAAACACCAGCTCTGGTTATATAAAACTAGATAGACAACTGGTATTGAAACTAGTACCAACCTAGTAAACACCAGCTCTGGTTATATAAAACTAGATAGAGAACAACTGGTATTGACACTAGTACCAACCTAGTAAACACCAGCTCTGGTTATATAAAACTAGATAGACAACTGGTATTGACACCAGTACCAACCTAGTAAACACCAGCTCTGGTTATATAAAACTAGATAGACAACTGGTATTGACACTAGTAACAACCTAGTAAACACCGGCTCTGGTTATATAAAACTAGATAGAGAACAACTGGTATTGACACTAGTAACAACCTAGTAAACACCAGCCCTGGTTATATAAAACTAGATAGACAACTGGTATTGACACTAGTACCAACCTAGTAAACACCAGCTCTGGTTATATAAAACTAGGGAGAGAACTGGTATTGAGACTAATACCAACCTAGTAAACACCAGCTCTGGTTATATAA
The DNA here is from genome assembly GCA_964016885.1 of Eledone cirrhosa. Taxonomy (NCBI): domain Eukaryota; kingdom Metazoa; phylum Mollusca; class Cephalopoda; order Octopoda; family Eledonidae; genus Eledone; species Eledone cirrhosa. Next base: position 376,086,010 of record OZ024742.1, read on the forward strand.
AACTAGATAGACAACTGGTATTGACACTAGTACCAACCTAGTAAACACCAGCTCTGGTTATATAAAACTAGATAGAGAACAACTGGTATTGACACTAGTACCAACCTAGTAAACACCAGCCCTGGTTATATAAAACTAGATAGACAACTGGTATTGACACTAGTACCAACCTAGTAAACACCAGCTCTGGTTATATAAAACTAGGGAGAGAACTGGTATTGAGACTAATACCAACCTAGTAAACACCAGCTCTGGTTATATAAAACTAGATAGACAACTGGTATTGACACTAGTACCAACCTAGTAAACACCAGCTCTGGTTATATAAAACTAGATAGAGAACAACTGGTATTGACACTAGTACCAACCTAGTAAACACCAGCTCTGGTTATATAAAACTAGATAGAGAACAACTGGTATTGACACTAGTACCAACCTAGTAAACACCAGCTCTGGTTATATAAAACTAGATAGACAACTGGTATTGACACTAGTACCAACCTAGTAAACACCAGCTCTGGTTATATAAAACTAGATAGACAACTGGTATTGACACTAGTACCAACCTAGTAAACACCAGCTCTGGTTATATAAAACTAGATAGACAACTGGTATTGACACTAGTAACAACCTAGTAAACACCAGCTCTGGTTATATAAAACTAGATAGAGAACAACTGGTATTGACACTAGTACCAACCTAGTAAACACCAGCTCTGGTTATATAAAACTAGATGGAGAACAACTGGTATTGAGACTAGTACCAACCTAGTAAACACCAGCTCTGGTTATATAAAACTAGGGAGAGAACAACTGGTATTGACACTAGTACCAATCTAGTAAACACCAGCTCTGGTAATATAAAACTAGATAGAGAACAACTGGTATTGACACTAGTACCAACCTAGTAAACACCAGCTGAGGTTATACAAAACTAGATGGAGAACAACTGGTATTGACTCTAGTACCAACCTAGTAAACACCAGCTCTGGTTATATAAAACTAGATGGAGAACAATTGGTATTGACACTAGTACCAACCTAGTAAACACCAGCTGTGGTTATACAAAACTAGATAGAGAACAACTGGTATTGACACTAGTACCAACCTAGTAAACACCAGCTCTGGTAATATAAAACTAGATAGAGAACAACTGGTATTGAGACTAGTACCAACCTAGTAAACACCAGCTCTGGTTATATAAAACTAGATAGACAACTGGTATTGCCACTAGTACCAACCTAGTAAACACCAGCTCTGGTTATATAAAACTAGATAGAGAACAACTGGTATTGAGACTAGTACCAACCTAGTAAACACCAGCTCTGGTTATATAAAACTAGATGGAGAACAACTGGTATTGAGACTAGTACCAACCTAGTAAACACCAGCTCTGGTTATACAAATCTAGATAGAGCACAACTGGTATTGACACTAGTACCAACCTAGTAAACACCAGCTCTGGTTATATAAAACTAGATAGAAAACAACTGGTATTGACACTAGTACCAACCTAGTAAACACCAGCACTGGTTATATAAAACTAAATGGAGAACAACTGGTATTGACACTAGTAAGAACCTAGTAAACACCAGCTCTGGTTATATAAAACTAGATAGAGAACAACTGGTATTGACACTAGTACCAACCTAGTAAACACCAGCTCTGGTTACATAAAACTAGGGAGAGAACAACTGGTATTGACACTAGTACCAATCTAGTAAACACCAGCTCTGGTAATATAAAACTAGATAGACAACTGGTATTGACACTAGTACCAACCTAGTAAACACCAGCTCTGGTTATATAAAACTAGGGAGAGAACTGGTATTGAGACTAATACCAACCTAGTAAACACCAGCTCTGGTTATATAAAACTAGATAGAGAACAACTGGTATTGACACTAGTACCAACCTAGTAAACACCAGCTCTGGTTACATAAAACTAGGGAGAGAACAACTGGTATTGACACTAGTACCAACCTAGTAAACACCAGCTCTGGTTATATAAAACTAGATAGACAACTGGTATTGACACTAGTACCAACCTAGTAAACACCAGCTCTGGTTACATAAAACTAGATAGAGAACAACTGGTATTGACACTAGTACCAACCTAGTAAACACCAGCCCTGGTTATATAAAACTAGATAGACAACTGGTATTGACACTAGTACCAACCTAGTAAACACCAGCTCTGGTTATATAAAACTAGGGAGAGAACTGGTATTGAGACTAATACCAACCTAGTAAACACCAGCTCTGGTTATATAAAACTAGATAGACAACTGGTATTGACACTAGTACCAACCTAGTAAACACCAGCTCTGGTTATATAAAACTAGATAGAGAACAACTGGTATTGACACTAGTACCAACCTAGTAAACACCAGCTCTGGTTATATAAAACTAGATAGACAACTGGTATTGACACTAGTACCAACCTAGTAAACACCAGTTCTGGTTATATAAAACTAGATAGAGAACAACTGGTATTGACACTAGTACCAACCTAGTAAACACCAGCTCTGGTTATATAAAACTAGATAGAGAACAACTGGTATTGACACTAGTACCAACCTAGTAAACACCAGCTCTGGTTATATAAAACTAGATGGAGAACAACTGGTATTGACACTAGTACCAACCTAGTAAACACCAGCTCTGGTTATATAAAACTAGATAGAGAACAACTGGTATTTACACTAGTAACAACCTAGTAAACACCAGCACTGGTTATATAAAACTAGATGGAGAACAACTGGTATTGACACTAGTAAGAACCTAGTAAACACCAGCTCTGGTTATATAAAACTAGATAGAGAACAACTGGTATTGACACTAGTACCAACCTAGTAAACACCAGCACTGGTTATATAAAACTAAATGGAGAACAACTGGTATTGACACTAGTAAGAACCTAGTAAACACCAGCTCTGGTTATATAAAACTAGATAGAGAACAACTGGTATTGACACTAGTACCAACCTAGTAAACACCAGCTCTGGTTACATAAAACTAGGGAGAGAACAACTGGTATTGACACTAGTACCAATCTAGTAAACACCAGCTCTGGTAATATAAAACTAGATAGACAACTGGTATTGACACTAGTACCAACCTAGTAAACACCAGCTCTGGTTATATAAAACTAGGGAGAGAACTGGTATTGAGACTAATACCAACCTAGTAAACACCAGCTCTGGTTATATAAAACTAGATAGAGAACAACTGGTATTGACACTAGTACCAACCTAGTAAACACCAGCTCTGGTTACATAAAACTAGGGAGAGAACAACTGGTATTGACACTAGTACCAACCTAGTAAACACCAGCTCTGGTTATATAAAACTAGATAGACAACTGGTATTGACACTAGTACCAACCTAGTAAACACCAGCTCTGGTTACATAAAACTAGATAGAGAACAACTGGTATTGACACTAGTACCAACCTAGTAAACACCAGCCCTGGTTATATAAAACTAGATAGACAACTGGTATTGACACTAGTACCAACCTAGTAAACACCAGCTCTGGTTATATAAAACTAGGGAGAGAACTGGTATTGAGACTAATACCAACCTAGTAAACACCAGCTCTGGTTATATAAAACTAGATAGACAACTGGTATTGACACTAGTACCAACCTAGTAAACACCAGCTCTGGTTATATAAAACTAGATAGAGAACAACTGGTATTGACACTAGTACCAACCTAGTAAACACCAGCTCTGGTTATATAAAACTAGATAGACAACTGGTATTGACACTAGTACCAACCTAGTAAACACCAGTTCTGGTTATATAAAACTAGATAGAGAACAACTGGTATTGACACTAGTACCAACCTAGTAAACACCAGCTCTGGTTATATAAAACTAGATAGAGAACAACTGGTATTGACACTAGTACCAACCTAGTAAACACCAGCTCTGGTTATATAAAACTAGATGGAGAACAACTGGTATTGACACTAGTACCAACCTAGTAAACACCAGCTCTGGTTATATAAAACTAGATAGAGAACAACTGGTATTTACACTAGTAACAACCTAGTAAACACCAGCACTGGTTATATAAAACTAGATGGAGAACAACTGGTATTGACACTAGTAAGAACCTAGTAAACACCAGCTCTGGTTATATAAAACTAGATAGAGAACAACTGGTATTGACACTAGTACCAACCTAGTAAACACCAGCTCTGGTTATATAAAACTAGGGAGAGAATAACTGGTATTGACACTAGTACCAACCTAGTAAACACCAGCTCTGGTTATATAAAACTAGATAGACAACTGGTATAGACACTAGTACCAACCTAGTTAACACCAGCTCTGGTTATATAAAACTAGATAGAGAACAACTGGTATTGACACTAGTACCAACCTAGTAAACACGAGCTCTGGTTATATACAACTAGATAGAGAACAACTGGTATTGACACTAGGACCAACCTAGTAAACACCAGCTCTGGTTATGTAAAACTAGATAGATAACTGGTATTGACACTAGTACCAACCTAGTAAACACCAGCCCTAGTAATATAAAACTAGATAGAGAACAACTGGTATTGACACTAGTACCAACCTAGTAAACACCAGCTCTGGTTATATAAAACTAGATGGAGAACAATTGGTATTGACACTAGTACCAACCTAGTAAACACCAGCTCTGGTTACACAAAACTAAATAGAGAACAACTGGTATTGACACTAGTACCAACCTAGTAAACACCAGCTCTGGTTATATAAAATTAGATAGTGAACAACTGGTATTGACACTAGTACCAACCTAGTAAACACCAGCTCTGGTAATATAAAACTAGATGGAGAACAACTGGTATTGACACTAGTACCAACCTGGTAAACACCAGCTCTGGTTATACAAAACTTTGATAGAGAACAACTGGTATTGACACTAGTACCAACCTAGTAAACACCAGCTCTGGTTATATACAACTAGATAGAGAACAACTGGTATTGAGACTAGTACCAACCTAGTAAACACCAGCTCTGGATATATAAAACTAGATAGAGAACAACTGGTATTGAGACTAGTACCAATCTAGTAAACACCAGCTCTGGTCATATAAAACTAGATAGAGAAAAACTGGTATTGACACTAGTACCAACCTAGTAAACACCAGCTCTGGTTATATAAAACTAGATAGAGAACAACTGGTATTGACACTAGTACCAACCTAGTAAACACCAGCTCTGGATATATAAAACTAGATAGAGAAAAACTGGTATTGACACTAGTACCAACCTAGTAAACACCAGCTCTGGTTATATAAAACTAGATGGAGAACAACTGGTATTGACACTAGTACCAACCTGGTAAACACCAGCTCTGGTTATATAAAACTAAATAGAGAACAACTGGTATTGAGACTAGTACCAACCTAGTAAACACCAGCTCTGGTTATATAAAACTAGATGGAGAACAACTGGTATTGACACTAGTACCAACCTGGTAAACACCAGCTCTGGTTATATAAAACTAGATAGAGAACAACTGGTATTGACACTAGTACCAACCTAGTAAACACCAGCCCAGGTTATATAAAACTAGATAGAGAACAACTGGTATTGACACTAGTACCAACCTAGTAAACACCAGCTCTGGTTATATAAAACTAGGGAGAGAACTGGTATAGACACTAGTACCAACCTAGTAAACACCAGCTCTGGTTATATAAAACTAGATAGAGAACAACTGGTATTGACACTAGTACCAACCTAGTAAACACCAGCTCTGGTTATATACAACTCGATAGACAACAACTGGTATTGACACTAGTACCAACCTAGTAAACACCAGCTCTGGTTATATACAACTACATAGAGAACAACTGGTATTGACACTAGGACCAACCTAGTAAACACCAGCTCTGGTTATATAAAACTAGATAGAGAACAACTGGTATTGAGACTAGTACCAACCTAGTAAACACCAGCTCTGGTTATATAAAACTAGATAGACAACTGGTATAGACACTAGTACCAACCTAGTTAACACCAGTTCTGGTTATATAAAACTAGATAGAGAACAACTGGTATTGACACTAGTACCAACCTAGTAAACACGAGCTCTGGTTATATACAACTAGATAGAGAACAACTGGTATTGACACTAGGACCAACCTAGTAAACACCAGCTCTGGTTATGTAAAACTAGATAGATAACTGGTATTGACACTAGTACCAACCTAGTAAACACCAGCCCTAGTAATATAAAACTAGATAGAGAACAACTGGTATTGACACTAGTACCAACCTAGTAAACACCAGCTCTGGTTATATAAAACTAGGGAGAGAACAACTGGTATTGACACTAGTACCAACCTAGTAAACACCAGCTCTGGTTATATAAAACTAGATGGAGAACAACTGGTATTGACACTAGTACCAACCTAGTAAACACCAGCTCTGGTTATATAAAACTAGATGGAGAACAACTGGTATTGACACTAGTACCAACCTAGTAAACACCAGCTCTGGTTATATAAAACTAGATAGAGAACAATTGGTATTGACACTAGTACCAACCCAGTAAACACCAGCTCTGGTTATATAAAACTTGATAGAGAACAACTGGTATTGAGACTAGTACCAACCTAGTAAACACCAGCTCTGGTTATATAAAACTAGATGGAGAACAACTGGTATTGACACTAGTACCAACCTAGTAAACACCAGCTCTGGTTATATAAAACTAGATGGAGAACAACTGGTATTGACACTAGTACCAACCTAGTAAACACCAGCCCTGGTTATATAAAACTAGGGAGAGAACAACTGGTATTGACACTAGTACCAATCTAGTAAACACCAGCTCAGGTAATATAAAACTAGATAGAGAACAACTGGTATTGACACTAGTACCAACCTAGTAAACACCAGCTCTGGTTATATAAAACTAGGGAGAGAATAACTGGTATTGACACTAGTACCAACCTAGTAAACACCAGCTCTGGTTATATAAAACTAGATAGACAACTGGTATTGCCACTAGTACCAACCTAGTAAACACCAGCTCTGGTTATATAAAACTAGATAGAGAACAACTGGTATTGAGACTAGTACCAACCTAGTAAACACCAGCTCTGGTTATATAAAACTAGATAGACAACTGGTATTGCAACTAGTACCAACCTAGTAAACACCAGCTCTGGTTATATAAAACTAGATAGACAACTGGTATTGCAACTAGTACCAACCTAGTAAACACCAGCTCTGGTTACACAAAACTAAATAGAGAACAACTGGTATTGAGACTAGTACCAACCTAGTAAACACCAGCTCTGGTTATATAAAACTAGGGAGAGAATAACTGGTATTGACACTAGTACCAACCTAGTAAACACCAGCTCTGGTTATATAAAACTAGATAGACAACTGGTATAGACACTAGTACCAACCTAGTTAACACCAGCTCTGGTTATATAAAACTAGATAGAGAACAACTGGTATTGACACTAGTACCAACCTAGTAAACACGAGCTCTGGTTATATACAACTAGATAGAGAACAACTGGTATTGACACTAGGACCAACCTAGTAAACACCAGCTCTGGTTATGTAAAACTAGATAGATAACTGGTATTGACACTAGTACCAACCTAGTAAACACCAGCCCTAGTAATATAAAACTAGATAGAGAACAACTGGTATTGACACTAGTACCAACCTAGTAAACACCAGCTCTGGTTATATAAAACTAGGGAGAGAACAACTGGTATTGACACTAGTACCAACCTAGTAAACACCAGCTCTGGTTATATAAAACTAGATGGAGAACAACTGGTATTGACACTAGTACCAACCTAGTAAACACCAGCTCTGGTTATATAAAACTAGATGGAGAACAACTGGTATTGACACTAGTACCAACCTAGTAAACACCAGCTCTGGTTATATAAAACTAGATAGAGAACAATTGGTATTGACACTAGTACCAACCCAGTAAACACCAGCTCTGGTTATATAAAACTTGATAGAGAACAACTGGTATTGAGACTAGTACCAACCTAGTAAACACCAGCTCTGGTTATATAAAACTAGATGGAGAACAACTGGTATTGACACTAGTACCAACCTAGTAAACACCAGCTCTGGTTATATAAAACTAGATGGAGAACAACTGGTATTGACACTAGTACCAACCTAGTAAACACCAGCCCTGGTTATATAAAACTAGGGAGAGAACAACTGGTATTGACACTAGTACCAATCTAGTAAACACCAGCTCTGGTAATATAAAACTAGATAGAGAACAACTGGTATTGACACTAGTACCAACCTAGTAAACACCAGCTCTGGTTATATAAAACTAGGGAGAGAATAACTGGTATTGACACTAGTACCAACCTAGTAAACACCAGCTCTGGTTATATAAAACTAGATAGACAACTGGTATTGCCACTAGTACCAACCTAGTAAACACCAGCTCTGGTTATATAAAACTAGATAGACAACTGGTATTGCAACTAGTACCAACCTAGTAAACACCAGCTCTGGTTATATAAAACTAGATAGACAACTGGTATTGCAACTAGTACCAACCTAGTAAACACCAGCTCTGGTTACACAAAACTAAATAGAGAACAACTGGTATTGACACTAGTACCAACCTAGTAAACACCAGCTCTGGTTATATAAAATTAGATAGTGAACAACTGGTATTGACACTAGTACCAACCTAGTAAACACCAGCTCTGGTAATATAAAACTAGATGGAGAACAACTGGTATTGACACTAGTACCAACCTGGTAAACACCAGCTCTGGTTATACAAAACTTTGATAGAGAACAACTGGTATTGACACTAGTACCAACCTAGTAAACACCAGCCCTGGTTATATAAAACTAGATAGACAACTGGTATTGACACTACTACCAACCTAGTAAACACCAGCTCTGGTTATATAAAACTAGGGAGAGAACTGGTATTGAGACTAATACCAACCTAGTAAACACCAGCTCTGGTTATATAAAACTAGATAGACAACTGGTATTGACACTAGTACCAACCTAGTAAACACCAGCTCTGGTTATATAAAACTAGATAGAGAACAACTGGTATTGACACTAGTACCAACCTAGTAAACACCAGCTCTGGTTATATAAAACTATATAGACAACTGGTATTGACACTAGTATCAACCTAGTAAACACCAGCTCTGGTTATATAAAACTAGATAGAGAACAACTGGTATTGACACTAGTACCAACCTAGCAAACACCAGCCCTGGTTATATAAAACTAGATAGACAACTGGTATTGACACTAGTACCAACCTAGTAAACACCGGCTCTGGTTACATAAAACTAGGGAGAGAACTGGTATTGAGACTAATACCAACCTAGTAAACACCAGCTCTGGTTATATAAAACTAGATAGACAACTGGTATTGACACTAGTACCAACCTAGTAAACACCAGCTCTGGTTATATAAAACTAGATAGACAACTGGTATTGACAGTAGTACCAACCTAGTAAACACCAGCTCTGGTTATATAAAACTAGATAGAGAACAACTGGTATTGACCTAGTACCAACCTAGTAAACACCAGCTCTGGTTATATAAAACTAGATAGAGAACAACTGGTATTGACACTAGTACCAACCTAGTAAACACCAGCTCTGGTTATATAAAACTAGATAGACAACTGGTATTGACACTAGTACCAACCTAGTAAACACCAGCTCTGGTTATATAAAACTCGATAGACAACTGGTATTGACACTAGTACCAACCTAGTAAATACCAGCTCTGGTTATATAAAACTAGATAGACAACTGGTATTGACACTAGTAACAACCTAGTAAACACCAGCTCTGGTTATATAAAACTAGATAGAGAACAACTGGTATTGACACTAGTACCAACCTAGTAAACACCAGCTCTGGTTATATAAAACTAGATGGAGAACAACTGGTATTGAGACTAGTACCAACCTAGTAAACACCAGCTCTGGTTATACAAATCTAGATAGAGCACAACTGGTATTGACACTAGTACCAACCTAGTAAACCCCAGCTCTGGTTATATAAAACTAGATAGAAAACAACTGGTATTGACACTAGTACCAATCTAGTAAACACCAGCACTGGTTATATAAAACTAGATGGAGAACAACTGGTATTGACACTAGTAAGAACCTAGTAAACACCAGCTCTGGTTATATAAAACTAGATAGAGAACAACTGGTATTGACACTAGTACCAACCTAGTAAACACCAGCTCTGGTTATATAAAACTAGATAGACAACTGGTATTGAAACTAGTACCAACCTAGTAAACACCAGCTCTGGTTATATAAAACTAGATAGAGAACAACTGGTATTGACACTAGTACCAACCTAGTAAACACCAGCTCTGGTTATATAAAACTAGATAGACAACTGGTATTGACACCAGTACCAACCTAGTAAACACCAGCTCTGGTTATATAAAACTAGATAGACAACTGGTATTGACACTAGTAACAACCTAGTAAACACCGGCTCTGGTTATATAAAACTAGATAGAGAACAACTGGTATTGACACTAGTAACAACCTAGTAAACACCAGCCCTGGTTATATAAAACTAGATAGACAACTGGTATTGACACTAGTACCAACCTAGTAAACACCAGCTCTGGTTATATAAAACTAGGGAGAGAACTGGTATTGAGACTAATACCAACCTAGTAAACACCAGCTCTGGTTATATAAAACTAGATAGACAACTGGTATTGACACTAGTACCAACCTAGTAAACACCAGCTCTGGTTATATAAAACTAGATAGAGAACAACTGGTATTGACACTAGTACCAACCTAGTAAACACCAGCCCTGGTTATATAAAACTAGATAGACAACTGGTATTGACACTAGTACCAACCTAGTAAACACCAGCTCTGGTTATATAAAACTAGGGAGAGAACTGGTATTGAGACTAATACCAACCTAGTAAACACCAGCTCTGGTTATATAAAACTAGATAGACAACTGGTATTGACACTAGTACCAACCTAGTAAACACCAGCTCTGGTTATATAAAACTAGATAGAGAACAACTGGTATTGACACTAGTACCAACCTAGTAAACACCAGCTCTGGTTATATAAAACTAGATAGAGAACAACTGGTATTGACACTAGTACCAACCTAGTAAACACCAGCTCTGGTTATATAAAACTAGATAGACAACTGGTATTGACACTAGTACCAACCTAGTAAACACCAGCTCTGGTTATATAAAACTAGATAGACAACTGGTATTGACACTAGTACCAACCTAGTAAACACCAGCTCTGGTTATATAAAACTAGATAGACAACTGGTAGTGACACTAGTAACAACCTAGTAAACACCAGCTCTGGTTATATAAAACTAGATAGAGAACAACTGGTATTGACACTAGTACCAACCTAGTAAACACCAGCTCTGGTTATATAAAACTAGATGGAGAACAACTGGTATTGAGACTAGTACCAACCTAGTAAACACCAGCTCTGGTTATATAAAACTAGGGAGAGAACAACTGGTATTGACACTAGTACCAATCTAGTAAACACCAGCTCTGGTAATATAAAACTAGATAGAGAACAACTGGTATTGACACTAGTACCAACCTAGTAAACACCAGCTGAGGTTATACAAAACTAGATGGAGAACAACTGGTATTGACTCTAGTACCAACCTAGTAAACACCAGCTCTGGTTATATAAAACTAGATGGAGAACAATTGGTATTGACACTAGTACCAACCTAGTAAACACCAGCTGTGGTTATACAAAACTAGATAGAGGACAACTGGTATTGACACTAGTACCAACCTAGTAAACACCAGCTCTGGTAATATAAAACTAGATAGAGAACAACTGGTATTGAGACTAGTACCAACCTAGTAAACACCAGCTCTGGTTATATAAAACTAGATAGACAACTGGTATTGCCACTAGTACCAACCTAGTAAACACCAGCTCTGGTTATATAAAACTAGATAGAGAACAACTGGTATTGAGACTAGTACCAACCTAGTAAACACCAGCTCTGGTTATATAAAACTAGATGGAGAACAACTGGTATTGAGACTAGTACCAACCTAGTAAACACCAGCTCTGGTTATACAAATCTAGATAGAGCACAACTGGTATTGACACTAGTACCAACCTAGTAAACACCAGCTCTGGTTATATAAAACTAGATAGAAAACAACTGGTATTGACACTAGTACCAACCTAGTAAACACCAGCACTGGTTATATAAAACTAAATGGAGAACAACTGGTATTGACACTAGTAAGAACCTAGTAAACACCAGCTCTGGTTATATAAAACTAGATAGAGAACAACTGGTATTGACACTAGTACCAACCTAGTAAACACCAGCTCTGGTTACATAAAACTAGGGAGAGAACAACTGGTATTGACACTAGTACCAATCTAGTAAACACCAGCTCTGGTAATATAAAACTAGATAGACAACTGGTATTGACACTAGTACCAACCTAGTAAACACCAGCTCTGGTTATATAAAACTAGGGAGAGAACTGGTATTGAGACTAATACCAACCTAGTAAACACCAGCTCTGGTTATATAAAACTAGATAGAGAACAACTGGTATTGACACTAGTACCAACCTAGTAAACACCAGCTCTGGTTACATAAAACTAGGGAGAGAACAACTGGTATTGACACTAGTACCAACCTAGTAAACACCAGCTCTGGTTATATAAAACTAGATAGACAACTGGTATTGACACTAGTACCAACCTAGTAAACACCAGCTCTGGTTACATAAAACTAGATAGAGAACAACTGGTATTGACACTAGTACCAACCTAGTAAACACCAGCCCTGGTTATATAAAACTAGATAGACAACTGGTATTGACACTAGTACCAACCTAGTAAACACCAGCTCTGGTTATATAAAACTAGGGAGAGAACTGGTATTGAGACTAATACCAACCTAGTAAACACCAGCTCTGGTTATATAAAACTAGATAGACAACTGGTATTGACACTAGTACCAACCTAGTAAACACCAGCTCTGGTTATATAAAACTAGATAGAGAACAACTGGTATTGACACTAGTACCAACCTAGTAAACACCAGCTCTGGTTATATAAAACTAGATAGACAACTGGTATTGACACTAGTACCAACCTAGTAAACACCAGTTCTGGTTATATAAAACTAGATAGAGAACAACTGGTATTGACACTAGTACCAACCTAGTAAACACCAGCTCTGGTTATATAAAACTAGATAGAGAACAACTGGTATTGACACTAGTACCAACCTAGTAAACACCAGCTCTGGTTATATAAAACTAGATGGAGAACAACTGGTATTGACACTAGTACCAACCTAGTAAACACCAGCTCTGGTTATATAAAACTAGATAGAGAACAACTGGTATTTACACTAGTAACAACCTAGTAAACACCAGCACTGGTTATATAAAACTAGATGGAGAACAACTGGTATTGACACTAGTAAGAACCTAGTAAACACCAGCTCTGGTTATATAAAACTAGATAGAGAACAACTGGTATTGACACTAGTACCAACCTAGTAAACACCAGCACTGGTTATATAAAACTAAATGGAGAACAACTGGTATTGACACTAGTAAGAACCTAGTAAACACCAGCTCTGGTTATATAAAACTAGATAGAGAACAACTGGTATTGACACTAGTACCAACCTAGTAAACACCAGCTCTGGTTACATAAAACTAGGGAGAGAACAACTGGTATTGACACTAGTACCAATCTAGTAAACACCAGCTCTGGTAATATAAAACTAGATAGACAACTGGTATTGACACTAGTACCAACCTAGTAAACACCAGCTCTGGTTATATAAAACTAGGGAGAGAACTGGTATTGAGACTAATACCAACCTAGTAAACACCAGCTCTGGTTATATAAAACTAGATAGAGAACAACTGGTATTGACACTAGTACCAACCTAGTAAACACCAGCTCTGATTACATAAAACTAGGGAGAGAACAACTGGTATTGACACTAGTACCAACCTAGTAAACACCAGCTCTGGTTATATAAAACTAGATAGACAACTGGTATTGACACTAGTACCAACCTAGTAAACACCAGCTCTGGTTACATAAAACTAGATAGAGAACAACTGGTATTGACACTAGTACCAACCTAGTAAACACCAGCCCTGGTTATATAAAACTAGATAGACAACTGGTATTGACACTAGTACCAACCTAGTAAACACCAGCTCTGGTTATATAAAACTAGGGAGAGAACTGGTATTGAGACTAATACCAACCTAGTAAACACCAGCTCTGGTTATATAAAACTAGATAGACAACTGGTATTGACACTAGTACCAACCTAGTAAACACCAGCTCTGGTTATATAAAACTAGATAGAGAACAACTGGTATTGACACTAGTACCAACCTAGTAAACACCAGCTCTGGTTATATAAAACTAGATAGACAACTGGTATTGACACTAGTACCAACCTAGTAAACACCAGTTCTGGTTATATAAAACTAGATAGAGAACAACTGGTATTGACACTAGTACCAACCTAGTAAACACCAGCTCTGGTTATATAAAACTAGATAGAGAACAACTGGTATTGACACTAGTACCAACCTAGTAAACACCAGCTCTGGTTATATAAAACTAGATGGAGAACAACTGGTATTGACACTAGTACCAACCTAGTACACACCAGCTCTGGTTATATAAAACTAGATAGAGAACAACTGGTATTTACACTAGTAACAACCTAGTAAACACCAGCACTGGTTATATAAAACTAGATGGAGAACAACTGGTATTGACACTAGTAAGAACCTAGTAAACACCAGCTCTGGTTATATAAAACTAGATAGAGAACAACTGGTATTGACACTAGTACCAACCTAGTAAACACCAGCTCTGGTTATATAAAACTAGGGAGAGAATAACTGGTATTGACACTAGTACCAACCTAGTAAACACCAGCTCTGGTTATATAAAACTAGATAGACAACTGGTATAGACACTAGTACCAACCTAGTTAACACCAGCTCTGGTTATATAAAACTAGATAGAGAACAACTGGTATTGACACTAGTACCAACCTAGTAAACACGAGCTCTGGTTATATACAACTAGATAGAGAACAACTGGTATTGACACTAGGACCAACCTAGTAAACACCAGCTCTGGTTATGTAAAACTAGATAGATAACTGGTATTGACACTAGTACCAACCTAGTAAACACCAGCCCTAGTAATATAAAACTAGATAGAGAACAACTGGTATTGACACTAGTACCAACCTAGTAAACACCAGCTCTGGTTATATAAAACTAGGGAGAGAACAACTGGTATTGACACTAGTACCAACCTAGTAAACACCAGCTCTGGTTATATAAAACTAGATGGAGAACAACTGGTATTGACACTAGTACCAACCTAGTAAACACCAGCTCTGGTTATATAAAACTAGATGGAGAACAACTGGTATTGACACTAGTACCAACCTAGTAAACACCAGCTCTGGTTATATAAAACTAGATAGAGAACAATTGGTATTGACACTAGTACCAACCCAGTAAACACCAGCTCTGGTTATATAAAACTTGATAGAGAACAACTGGTATTGAGACTAGTACCAACCTAGTAAACACCAGCTCTGGTTATATAAAACTAGATGGAGAACAACTGGTATTGACACTAGTACCAACCTAGTAAACACCAGCTCTGGTTATATAAAACTAGATGGAGAACAACTGGTATTGACACTAGTACCAACCTAGTAAACACCAGCCCTGGTTATATAAAACTAGGGAGAGAACAACTGGTATTG
This sequence comes from Eledone cirrhosa, assembly GCA_964016885.1. NCBI lineage: Eukaryota > Metazoa > Mollusca > Cephalopoda > Octopoda > Eledonidae > Eledone > Eledone cirrhosa. The sequence continues at coordinate 376,101,860 of OZ024742.1, forward strand.
ACACTAGTATCAATCTAGTAAACACCAGCTCTGGTAATATAAAACTAGATAGAGAACAACTGGTATTGACACTAGTACCAACCTAGTAAACACCAGCTCTGGTTATATAAAACTAGGGAGAGAATAACTGGTATTGACACTAGTACCAACCTAGTAAACACCAGCTCTGGTTATATAAAACTAGATAGACAACTGGTATTGCCACTAGTACCAACCTAGTAAACACCAGCTCTGGTTATATAAAACTAGATAGACAACTGGTATTGCAACTAGTACCAACCTAGTAAACACCAGCTCTGGTTATATAAAACTAGATAGACAACTGGTATTGCAACTAGTACCAACCTAGTAAACACCAGCTCTGGTTACACAAAACTAAATAGAGAACAACTGGTATTGACACTAGTACCAACCTAGTAAACACCAGCTCTGGTTATATAAAATTAGATAGTGAACAACTGGTATTGACACTAGTACCAACCTAGTAAACACCAGCTCTGGTAATATAAAACTAGATGGAGAACAACTGGTATTGACACTAGTACCAACCTGGTAAACACCAGCTCTGGTTATACAAAACTTTGATAGAGAACAACTGGTATTGACACTAGTACCAACCTAGTAAACACCAGCCCTGGTTATATAAAACTAGATAGACAACTGGTATTGACACTACTACCAACCTAGTAAACACCAGCTCTGGTTATATAAAACTAGGGAGAGAACTGGTATTGAGACTAATACCAACCTAGTAAACACCAGCTCTGGTTATATAAAACTAGATAGACAACTGGTATTGACACTAGTACCAACCTAGTAAACACCAGCTCTGGTTATATAAAACTAGATAGAGAACAACTGGTATTGACACTAGTACCAACCTAGTAAACACCAGCTCTGGTTATATAAAACTATATAGACAACTGGTATTGACACTAGTATCAACCTAGTAAACACCAGCTCTGGTTATATAAAACTAGATAGAGAACAACTGGTATTGACACTAGTACCAACCTAGCAAACACCAGCCCTGGTTATATAAAACTAGATAGACAACTGGTATTGACACTAGTACCAACCTAGTAAACACCGGCTCTGGTTACATAAAACTAGGGAGAGAACTGGTATTGAGACTAATACCAACCTAGTAAACACCAGCTCTGGTTATATAAAACTAGATAGACAACTGGTATTGACACTAGTACCAACCTAGTAAACACCAGCTCTGGTTATATAAAACTAGATAGACAACTGGTATTGACAGTAGTACCAACCTAGTAAACACCAGCTCTGGTTATATAAAACTAGATAGAGAACAACTGGTATTGACCTAGTACCAACCTAGTAAACACCAGCTCTGGTTATATAAAACTAGATAGAGAACAACTGGTATTGACACTAGTACCAACCTAGTAAACACCAGCTCTGGTTATATAAAACTAGATAGACAACTGGTATTGACACTAGTACCAACCTAGTAAACACCAGCTCTGGTTATATAAAACTCGATAGACAACTGGTATTGACACTAGTACCAACCTAGTAAATACCAGCTCTGGTTATATAAAACTAGATAGACAACTGGTATTGACACTAGTAACAACCTAGTAAACACCAGCTCTGGTTATATAAAACTAGATAGAGAACAACTGGTATTGACACTAGTACCAACCTAGTAAACACCAGCTCTGGTTATATAAAACTAGATGGAGAACAACTGGTATTGAGACTAGTACCAACCTAGTAAACACCAGCTCTGGTTATACAAATCTAGATAGAGCACAACTGGTATTGACACTAGTACCAACCTAGTAAACCCCAGCTCTGGTTATATAAAACTAGATAGAAAACAACTGGTATTGACACTAGTACCAATCTAGTAAACACCAGCACTGGTTATATAAAACTAGATGGAGAACAACTGGTATTGACACTAGTAAGAACCTAGTAAACACCAGCTCTGGTTATATAAAACTAGATAGAGAACAACTGGTATTGACACTAGTACCAACCTAGTAAACACCAGCTCTGGTTATATAAAACTAGATAGACAACTGGTATTGACACTAGTACCAACCTAGTAAACACCAGCTCTGGTTATATAAAACTAGATAGAGAACAACTGGTATTGACACTAGTACCAACCTAGTAAACACCAGCTCTGGTTATATAAAACTAGATAGACAACTGGTATTGACACCAGTACCAACCTAGTAAACACCAGCTCTGGTTATATAAAACTAGATAGACAACTGGTATTGACACTAGTAACAACCTAGTAAACACCGGCTCTGGTTATATAAAACTAGATAGAGAACAACTGGTATTGACACTAGTAACAACCTAGTAAACACCAGCCCTGGTTATATAAAACTAGATAGACAACTGGTATTGACACTAGTACCAACCTAGTAAACACCAGCTCTGGTTATATAAAACTAGGGAGAGAACTGGTATTGAGACTAATACCAACCTAGTAAACACCAGCTCTGGTTATATAAAACTAGATAGACAACTGGTATTGACACTAGTACCAACCTAGTAAACACCAGCTCTGGTTATATAAAACTAGATAGAGAACAACTGGTATTGACACTAGTACCAACCTAGTAAACACCAGCCCTGGTTATATAAAACTAGATAGACAACTGGTATTGACACTAGTACCAACCTAGTAAACACCAGCTCTGGTTATATAAAACTAGGGAGAGAACTGGTATTGAGACTAATACCAACCTAGTAAACACCAGCTCTGGTTATATAAAACTAGATAGACAACTGGTATTGACACTAGTACCAACCTAGTAAACACCAGCTCTGGTTATATAAAACTAGATAGAGAACAACTGGTATTGACACTAGTACCAACCTAGTAAACACCAGCTCTGGTTATATAAAACTAGATAGAGAACAACTGGTATTGACACTAGTACCAACCTAGTAAACACCAGCTCTGGTTATATAAAACTAGATAGACAACTGGTATTGACACTAGTACCAACCTAGTAAACACCAGCTCTGGTTATATAAAACTAGATAGACAACTGGTATTGACACTAGTACCAACCTAGTAAACACCAGCTCTGGTTATATAAAACTAGATAGACAACTGGTATTGACACTAGTAACAACCTAGTAAACACCAGCTCTGGTTATATAAAACTAGATAGAGAACAACTGGTATTGACACTAGTACCAACCTAGTAAACACCAGCTCTGGTTATATAAAACTAGATGGAGAACAACTGGTATTGAGACTAGTACCAACCTAGTAAACACCAGCTCTGGTTATATAAAACTAGGGAGAGAACAACTGGTATTGACACTAGTACCAATCTAGTAAACACCAGCTCTGGTAATATAAAACTAGATAGAGAACAACTGGTATTGACACTAGTACCAACCTAGTAAACACCAGCTGAGGTTATACAAAACTAGATGGAGAACAACTGGTATTGACTCTAGTACCAACCTAGTAAACACCAGCTCTGGTTATATAAAACTAGATGGAGAACAATTGGTATTGACACTAGTACCAACCTAGTAAACACCAGCTGTGGTTATACAAAACTAGATAGAGAACAACTGGTATTGACACTAGTACCAACCTAGTAAACACCAGCTCTGGTAATATAAAACTAGATAGAGAACAACTGGTATTGAGACTAGTACCAACCTAGTAAACACCAGCTCTGGTTATATAAAACTAGATAGACAACTGGTATTGCCACTAGTACCAACCTAGTAAACACCAGCTCTGGTTATATAAAACTAGATAGAGAACAACTGGTATTGAGACTAGTACCAACCTAGTAAACACCAGCTCTGGTTATATAAAACTAGATGGAGAACAACTGGTATTGAGACTAGTACCAACCTAGTAAACACCAGCTCTGGTTATACAAATCTAGATAGAGCACAACTGGTATTGACACTAGTACCAACCTAGTAAACACCAGCTCTGGTTATATAAAACTAGATAGAAAACAACTGGTATTGACACTAGTACCAACCTAGTAAACACCAGCACTGGTTATATAAAACTAAATGGAGAACAACTGGTATTGACACTAGTAAGAACCTAGTAAACACCAGCTCTGGTTATATAAAACTAGATAGAGAACAACTGGTATTGACACTAGTACCAACCTAGTAAACACCAGCTCTGGTTACATAAAACTAGGGAGAGAACAACTGGTATTGACACTAGTACCAATCTAGTAAACACCAGCTCTGGTAATATAAAACTAGATAGACAACTGGTATTGACACTAGTACCAACCTAGTAAACACCAGCTCTGGTTATATAAAACTAGGGAGAGAACTGGTATTGAGACTAATACCAACCTAGTAAACACCAGCTCTGGTTATATAAAACTAGATAGAGAACAACTGGTATTGACACTAGTACCAACCTAGTAAACACCAGCTCTGGTTACATAAAACTAGGGAGAGAACAACTGGTATTGACACTAGTACCAACCTAGTAAACACCAGCTCTGGTTATATAAAACTAGATAGACAACTGGTATTGACACTAGTACCAACCTAGTAAACACCAGCTCTGGTTACATAAAACTAGATAGAGAACAACTGGTATTGACACTAGTACCAACCTAGTAAACACCAGCCCTGGTTATATAAAACTAGATAGACAACTGGTATTGACACTAGTACCAACCTAGTAAACACCAGCTCTGGTTATATAAAACTAGGGAGAGAACTGGTATTGAGACTAATACCAACCTAGTAAACACCAGCTCTGGTTATATAAAACTAGATAGACAACTGGTATTGACACTAGTACCAACCTAGTAAACACCAGCTCTGGTTATATAAAACTAGATAGAGAACAACTGGTATTGACACTAGTACCAACCTAGTAAACACCAGCTCTGGTTATATAAAACTAGATAGACAACTGGTATTGACACTAGTACCAACCTAGTAAACACCAGTTCTGGTTATATAAAACTAGATAGAGAACAACTGGTATTGACACTAGTACCAACCTAGTAAACACCAGCTCTGGTTATATAAAACTAGATAGAGAACAACTGGTATTGACACTAGTACCAACCTAGTAAACACCAGCTCTGGTTATATAAAACTAGATGGAGAACAACTGGTATTGACACTAGTACCAACCTAGTAAACACCAGCTCTGGTTATATAAAACTAGATAGAGAACAACTGGTATTTACACTAGTAACAACCTAGTAAACACCAGCACTGGTTATATAAAACTAGATGGAGAACAACTGGTATTGACACTAGTAAGAACCTAGTAAACACCAGCTCTGGTTATATAAAACTAGATAGAGAACAACTGGTATTGACACTAGTACCAACCTAGTAAACACCAGCTCTGGTTATATAAAACTAGATAGAGAACAACTGGTATTGGCACTAGTACCAACCTAGTAAACACCAGCTCTGGTTATACAAAACTAGATAGAGAACAACTGGTATTGAGACTAGTACCAACCTAGTAAACACCAGCTCTGGCTATATAAAACTAGATGGAGAACAACTGGTATTGACACTAGTACCCATCTAGTAAACACTAGATAGAGAACAACTGGTATTAACACTCGTACCAACTTGGTAAAAACTAGCTCTGGTTATATAAAACAAAACCACCATTTTTAAAGGGATCTTATTTAGCCCTTTCATGACTGCATTTCTAATGAAATATATTCTATTTTAATAAATTAATGAAGAATTTTGACAGATTTATTAGAATTATTATATATTTCATTACTAGGGCAGTGGATTGGCAGTATCGGTAGAGCACCGGACAACATGCTTTGTGGCATAGAGTTATGGCCTTTTACATTCTGAGTTCAAATCCTGCCGAGGTTAGCTTTGCCTTTCATCCTTAGAGGGTTGATAAAATAAATACCAGTAATGCAATGGGGTCGATTTAATAAACTTTCCCCTCCTCTTCAAATTGCTGGCCTTGTGCATAAAGTAGAAATAATTAATTATTTCATTACTAAGACTTAATGTAAGGTTCTTATATAAAATTATGTTGGAAGATTTTAATTTAAATTGGAAATCTTTAAATAAAAATCTCCCTACACAATTTTATATCAGAACCATATATTAACTTACTATCTTAGTAATGTATCCTGGATGCACGTTGGGACTATGTGGGAGCATGTCCCGATAGAGGGGGGTGTAACAGCCTCAAACAGTTAATCGGCCGATTTGACCTGGCCGATAGATATCGACTAGATTTTCCGACTGTGCCACGCGGTGAATTGGCAGTATCGGTAGAGGGTCGGACGCCATGCTTTCCAGCATAGTTATGTCCCTTTACGATCTGAGTTCAAATCCCGCCGAGGTTGACTTTGCCTTTCATCCTTACGGGGTCGATAAAATAAAGTACCAGTAATGCACTGGGTAATTGCTGGCCTTGTGCCTAAAGTAGAAACAATTAATTAATTGGAATAGAATATATTTCATTAGAAATATGGTTACAAAAGGGTTAATGTTATCACAGAAATATTTAGTATTTGAAGAGAAATACTAAATATTTAGTGGAGTTACTAGAGTTTAACTAAAGGTTGATAAAAAAGTACCAGTCTAATACTGGAGTCAACTCTTCCTCTATATCTCTTTCTCACTTCTTTTCTCAAACTCTCTATCCTTCTCTGGAAGAAATCTATAAAAATACCTTAAGAAATGCTGTGTATCAATATGGTGCCCCCTACAACTCCCTCAGGAGTTATGGGCCCTTACTGTATTAGAAACAATGAAATGTCTTACGTTTCATCACAAGGTTTGGCCATGTGTGAGCATGTAGAGCTTGTATTATTCTGTTTATTCCATAGGACTCTTGGAAATCTGAGAGAAAGACAAAGAATAAAAGGTGGTAGTAAAGCATTTCAAACGAAATGGAAATACTCTCAATACATAAAATTGGTACCATGACAAAAACACCCAGTCTACCCTGTTAGGTGGTTGTGATAGTACCATGACAAAAACACCCAGTCTACCCAGTTAGGTGGTTGTGATGGTACCATGACAAAAACACCCAGTCTACCCTGTTAGATGGTTGTGATGGTACCATGACAAAAACACCCAGTCTACCCTGTTAGGTGGTTGTGATGGTACCATGACAAAAACACCCAGTCTACCCTGTTAGGTGGTTGTGATGGTACCATGACAAAAACACCCAGTCTACCCTGTTAGGTGGTTGTGATGGTACCATGACAAAAACACCCAGTCTACCCTGTTAGGTGGTTGTGATGGTACCATGACAAAAACACCCAGTCTACCCTGTTAGATGGTCTTGTTGGTACTGCAATGAAAAAGTACCCGGTCAACTTTTTGTTGTGTCACCAGCATGACCACCTTACAGGGTGGACTGGGTGCTTTTCCATCTAGGCAAAATTTTAAGTTAGAATGTAAAGAGATGGAACAAATACCACAAGGTAGCACAATGAGGCGTGCATGGTCCCATAATTCCTGGTGGAGTTGCTGGGACATTGTAGTGGCATACAGGATTTCTAGGACATGTCAAGCTTGGTAGAGCTCATCCCTCACCAGGTCTGAACAAAGAAGATTTCTGAGAGAAAGAGGGGGGGGGGGCAGAATCGGGCCCAGTACCAGTCTCATACTTTTTCTATCGACCTCCAAAGGTTGAAAGGCAAAGTTCACCTTGACAGAATTTTAACTCAGAGAGCCTGAACAAATACTGCAAAGCATTCTAACGACTCCTGCAAAATGATAAAAACCTTTAAAACAAATTATTGTAGTAAAAACAAACCTTCTTCTTCATTTGAGTCAGGCTTCAATTCCACAAGTTCCATTGCATTTTCTACACACCAGTTTAATATAGTCATTCTTGGGACAGCTGACAACAAAAACAATAATAATGGTTATAGCATTGGTACAGTACTAATAAACAGTTTTACTGTCCTTATAGTCAGCAGTATTGGTACAGTACTAATAAACAGTTTTAATGTCCTTATAGTCAGCAGTATTGGTACAGTACTAATAAACAGTTTTACTGTCATTATAGTCAACAGTATTGGTACAGTACTAATAAACAGTTTTACTGTCATTGTAGTCAGCAGTATTGGTACAGTACTAATAAACAGTTTTACTGTCATTATAGTCAACAGTATTGGTACAGTACTAATAAACAGTTTTACTGTCATTATAGTCAGCAGTATTGGTACAGTACTAATAAACAGTTTTACTGTCATTATAGTCAGCAGTATTGGTACAGTACTAATAAACAGTTTTACTGTCATTATAGTCAGCAGTACAGTACTATTGGTACAGTACTAATAAACAGTTTTACTGTCATTATAGTCAGCAGTACAGTACTATTGGTACAGTACTAATAAACAGTTTTACTGTCATTATAGTCAGCAGTACAGTACTATTGGTACAGTACTAATAAACAGTTTTACTGTCATTATAGTCAGCAGTACAGTACTATTGGTACAGTACTAATAAACAGTTTTACTGTCATTATAGTCAGCAGTACAGTACTATTGGTACAGTACTAATAAACAGTTTTACTGTCATTATAGTCAGCAGTATTGGTACAGTACTAATAAACAGTTTTACTGTCATTATAGTCAGCAGTATTGGTACAGTACTAATAAACAGTTTTACTGTCATTATAGTCAGCAGTACAGTACTATTGGTACAGTACTAATAAACAGTTTTACTGTCATTATAGTCAGCAGTACAGTACTATTGGTACAGTACTAATAAACAGTTTTACTGTCATTATAGTCAGCAGTACAGTACTATTGGTACAGTACTAATAAACAGTTTTACTGTCATTATAGTCAGCAGTATTGGTACAGTACTAATAAACAGTTTTACTGTCATTATAGTCAGCAGTATTGGTACAGTACTAATAAACAGTTTTACTGTCATTATAGTCAGCAGTACAGTACTATTGGTACAGTACTAATAAACAGTTTTACTGTCATTATAGTCAGCAGTACAGTACTATTGGTACAGTACTAATAAACAGTTTTACTGTCATTATAGTCAGCAGTATTGGTACAGTACTAATAAACAGTTTTACTGTCATTATAGTCAGCAGTACAGTACTATTGGTACAGTACTAATAAACAGTTTTACTGTCATTATAGTCAGCAGTATTGGTACAGTACTAATAAACAGTTTTACTGTCATTATAGTCAGCAGTATTGGTACAGTACTAATAAACAGTTTTACTGTCATTATAGTCAGCAGTACAGTACTATTGGTACAGTACTAATAAACAGTTTTACTGTCATTATAGTCAGCAGTATTGGTACAGTACTAATAAACAGTTTTACTGTCATTATAGTCAGCAGTACAGTACTATTGGTACAGTACTAATAAACAGTTTTACTGTCATTATAGTCAGCAGTACAGTACTATTGGTACAGTACTAATAAACAGTTTTACTGTCATTATAGTCAGCAGTACAGTACTATTGGTACAGTACTAATAAACAGTTTTACTGTCATTATAGTCAGCAGTACAGTACTATTGGTACAGTACTAATAAACAGTTTTACTGTCATTATAGTCAGCAGTACAGTACTATTGGTACAGTACTAATAAACAGTTTTACTGTCATTATAGTCAGCAGTACAGTACTATTGGTACAGTACTAATAAACAGTTTTACTGTCATTATAGTCAGCAGTATTGGTACAGTACTAATAAACAGTTTTACTGTCATTATAGTCAGCAGTACAGTACTATTGGTACAGTACTAATAAACAGTTTTACTGTCATTATAGTCAGCAGTACAGTACTATTGGTACAGTACTAATAAACAGTTTTACTGTCATTATAGTCAGCAGTACAGTACTATTGGTACAGTACTAATAAACAGTTTTACTGTCATTATAGTCAGCAGTACAGTACTATTGGTACAGTACTAATAAACAGTTTTACTGTCATTATAGTCAGCAGTACAGTACTATTGGTACAGTACTAATAAACAGTTTTACTGTCATTATAGTCAGCAGTACAGTACTATTGGTACAGTACTAATAAACAGTTTTACTGTCATTATAGTCAGCAGTACAGTACTATTGGTACAGTACTAATAAACAGTTTTACTGTCATTATAGTCAGCAGTATTGGTACAGTACTAATAAACAGTTTTACTGTCATTATAGTCAGCAGTACAGTACTATTGGTACAGTACTAATAAACAGTTTTACTGTCATTATAGTCAGCAGTACAGTACTATTGGTACAGTACTAATAAACAGTTTTACTGTCATTATAGTCAGCAGTACAGTACTATTGGTACAGTACTAATAAACAGTTTTACTGTCATTATAGTCAGCAGTACAGTACTATTGGTACAGTACTAATAAACAGTTTTACTGTCATTATAGTCAGCAGTACAGTACTATTGGTACAGTACTAATAAACAGTTTTACTGTCATTATAGTCAGCAGTACAGTACTATTGGTACAGTACTAATAAACAGTTTTACTGTCATTATAGTCAGCAGTACAGTACTATTGGTACAGTACTAATAAACAGTTTTACTGTCATTATAGTCAGCAGTACAGTACTATTGGTACAGTACTAATAAACAGTTTTACTGTCATTATAGTCAGCAGTACAGTACTATTGGTACAGTACTAAAAAACAGTTTTACTGTCATTATAGTCAGCAGTACAGTACTATTGGTACAGTACTAATAAACAGTTTTAGTGTCATTATAGTCAGCAGTACAGTACTATTGGTACAGTACTAATAAACAGTTTTACTGTCATTATAGTCAGCAGTACAGTACTATTGGTACAGTACTAATAAACAGTTTTACTGTCATTATAGTCAGCAGTACAGTACTATTGGTACAGTACTAATAAACAGTTTTACTGTCATTATAGTCAGCAGTACAGTACTATTGGTACAGTACTAATAAACAGTTTTACTGTCATTATAGTCAGCAGTACAGTACTATTGGTACAGTACTAATAAACAGTTTTACTGTCATTATAGTCAGCAGTACAGTACTATTGGTACAGTACTAATAAACAGTTTTACTGTCATTATAGTCAGCAGTACAGTACTATTGGTACAGTACTAATAAACAGTTTTACTGTCATTATAGTCAGCAGTACAGTACTATTGGTACAGTACTAATAAACAGTTTTACTGTCATTATAGTCAGCAGTACAGTACTATTGGTACAGTACTAATAAACAGTTTTACTGTCATTATAGTCAGCAGTACAGTACTATTGGTACAGTACTAATAAACAGTTTTACTGTCATTATAGTCAGCAGTACAGTACTATTGGTACAGTACTAATAAACAGTTTTACTGTCATTATAGTCAGCAGTACAGTACTATTGGTACAGTACTAATAAACAGTTTTACTGTCATTATAGTCAGCAGTACAGTACTATTGGTACAGTACTAATAAACAGTTTTACTGTCATTATAGTCAGCAGTACAGTACTATTGGTACAGTACTAATAAACAGTTTTACTGTCATTATAGTCAGCAGTACAGTACTATTGGTACAGTACTAATAAACAGTTTTACTGTCATTATAGTCAGCAGTACAGTACTATTGGTACAGTACTAATAAACAGTTTTACTGTCATTATAGTCAGCAGTACAGTACTATTGGTACAGTACTAATAAACAGTTTTACTGTCATTATAGTCAGCAGTACAGTACTATTGGTACAGTACTAATAAACAGTTTTACTGTCATTATAGTCAGCAGTACAGTACTATTGGTACAGTACTAATAAACAGTTTTACTGTCATTATAGTCAGCAGTACAGTACTATTGGTACAGTACTAATAAACAGTTTTACTGTCATTATAGTCAGCAGTACAGTACTATTGGTACAGTACTAATAAACAGTTTTACTGTCATTATAGTCAGCAGTACAGTACTATTGGTACAGTACTAATAAACAGTTTTACTGTCATTATAGTCAGCAGTACAGTACTATTGGTACAGTACTAATAAACAGTTTTACTGTCATTATAGTCAGCAGTACAGTACTATTGGTACAGTACTAATAAACAGTTTTACTGTCATTATAGTCAGCAGTACAGTACTATTGGTACAGTACTAATAAACAGTTTTACTGTCATTATAGTCAGCAGTACAGTACTATTGGTACAGTACTAATAAACAGTTTTACTGTCATTATAGTCAGCAGTACAGTACTATTGGTACAGTACTAATAAACAGTTTTACTGTCATTATAGTCAGCAGTACAGTACTATTGGTACAGTACTAATAAACAGTTTTACTGTCATTATAGTCAGCAGTACAGTACTATTGGTACAGTACTAATAAACAGTTTTACTGTCATTATAGTCAGCAGTACAGTACTATTGGTACAGTACTAATAAACAGTTTTACTGTCATTATAGTCAGCAGTACAGTACTATTGGTACAGTACTAATAAACAGTTTTACTGTCATTATAGTCAGCAGTACAGTACTATTGGTACAGTACTAATAAACAGTTTTACTGTCATTATAGTCAGCAGTACAGTACTATTGGTACAGTACTAATAAACAGTTTTACTGTCATTATAGTCAGCAGTACAGTACTATTGGTACAGTACTAATAAACAGTTTTACTGTCATTATAGTCAGCAGTACAGTACTATTGGTACAGTACTAATAAACAGTTTTACTGTCATTATAGTCAGCAGTACAGTACTATTGGTACAGTACTAATAAACAGTTTTACTGTCATTATAGTCAGCAGTACAGTACTATTGGTACAGTACTAATAAACAGTTTTACTGTCATTATAGTCAGCAGTACAGTACTATTGGTACAGTACTAATAAACAGTTTTACTGTCATTATAGTCAGCAGTACAGTACTATTGGTACAGTACTAATAAACAGTTTTACTGTCATTATAGTCAGCAGTACAGTACTATTGGTACAGTACTAATAAACAGTTTTACTGTCATTATAGTCAGCAGTACAGTACTATTGGTACAGTACTAATAAACAGTTTTACTGTCATTATAGTCAGCAGTACAGTACTATTGGTACAGTACTAATAAACAGTTTTACTGTCATTATAGTCAGCAGTACAGTACTATTGGTACAGTACTAATAAACAGTTTTACTGTCATTATAGTCAGCAGTACAGTACTATTGGTACAGTACTAATAAACAGTTTTACTGTCATTATAGTCAGCAGTACAGTACTATTGGTACAGTACTAATAAACAGTTTTACTGTCATTATAGTCAGCAGTACAGTACTATTGGTACAGTACTAATAAACAGTTTTACTGTCATTATAGTCAGCAGTACAGTACTATTGGTACAGTACTAATAAACAGTTTTACTGTCATTATAGTCAGCAGTATTGGTACAGTACTAATAAACAGTTTTACTGTCATTATAGTCAGCAGTACAGTACTATTGGTACAGTACTAATAAACAGTTTTACTGTCATTATAGTCAGCAGTACAGTACTATTGGTACAGTACTAATAAACAGTTTTACTGTCATTATAGTCAGCAGTACAGTACTATTGGTACAGTACTAATAAACAGTTTTACTGTCATTATAGTCAGCAGTACAGTACTATTGGTACAGTACTAATAAACAGTTTTACTGTCATTATAGTCAGCAGTACAGTACTATTGGTACAGTACTAATAAACAGTTTTACTGTCATTATAGTCAGCAGTATTGGTACAGTACTAATAAACAGTTTTACTGTCATTATAGTCAGCAGTACAGTACTATTGGTACAGTACTAATAAACAGTTTTACTGTCATTATAGTCAGCAGTACAGTACTATTGGTACAGTACTAATAAACAGTTTTACTGTCATTATAGTCAGCAGTACAGTACTATTGGTACAGTACTAATAAACAGTTTTACTGTCATTATAGTCAGCAGTACAGTACTATTGGTACAGTACTAATAAACAGTTTTACTGTCATTATAGTCAGCAGTACAGTACTATTGGTACAGTACTAATAAACAGTTTTACTGTCATTATAGTCAGCAGTACAGTACTATTGGTACAGTACTAATAAACAGTTTTACTGTCATTATAGTCAGCAGTACAGTACTATTGGTACAGTACTAATAAACAGTTTTACTGTCATTATAGTCAGCAGTATTGGTACAGTACTAATAAACAGTTTTACTGTCATTATAGTCAGCAGTACAGTACTATTGGTACAGTACTAATAAACAGTTTTACTGTCATTATAGTCAGCAGTACAGTACTATTGGTACAGTACTAATAAACAGTTTTACTGTCATTATAGTCAGCAGTACAGTACTATTGGTACAGTACTAATAAACAGTTTTACTGTCATTATAGTCAGCAGTACAGTACTATTGGTACAGTACTAATAAACAGTTTTACTGTCATTATAGTCAGCAGTACAGTACTATTGGTACAGTACTAATAAACAGTTTTACTGTCATTATAGTCAGCAGTATTGGTACAGTACTAATAAACAGTTTTACTGTCATTATAGTCAGCAGTACAGTACTATTGGTACAGTACTAATAAACAGTTTTACTGTCATTATAGTCAGCAGTACAGTACTATTGGTACAGTACTAATAAACAGTTTTACTGTCATTATAGTCAGCAGTACAGTACTATTGGTACAGTAACTTAGGAGTTATTTATATTTTCATATATCCTCTTCATAATCTTTGAAACAACACAGATGCAGAGCCGGATTTATGATATGGTGGTGGGGAGATGCCCTGGGTCCCCCTTCATCAAATAGAGTCTGCTACACTACTTTCACCTTTCATGTGGTGATCTTCTGAAACTTATATATGTATATATATAAACGTGGTTGGTGTCCGGAAGGGCATCCAGCTGTAAAAGTCCCAGCCAAAATACCGTTCTGTCTGAGCAAGGTATGACACAACCATCTGGCCAGACTTGTCTTATGATGTGGCTGACCTGTCTAACCCATGCAAACATGGAAAAATAGATGTTAAACAGTGATGATGATATATATGATCGTCGTTTTAATGTCCATTTTCCCTGCTAGCAAGGCTTGGCCAGGTCCATATAGACCACGTCAGTACTGAAGGGGAGCCACTGATCTCCCAGGCAGGCCAGGGACCTGTGTCTCGCTTATGTATGTGTGTATATATATATATATGTGTGTGTGTGTGTGTGTATATATATATATTATGATTATATATATATATATATATGTGTGTGTGTGTGTGTGTGTATATATATATATATATTATGATTATATATATATATATGTGTGTGTGTGTGAGAGTTGTTATATGAGGGGCTCACCAAACCTGAACTGTCTCCAGCCCCCGTCTAAATCTGGTCCTGCACATACACATGCATGTACACACACACACACACACACACACACACATATATACATGTACACACACACACACATACATATGCATGTACACACACACACACACACACACACACACATACATATGCATGTACACACATACACATGCATGTACACATACACATGTATGTAATGAGATTGATATACCAACATAATCTTACCTGTGAAATCAGAACAGTGCCTACATAGAATTATTTGGATGTCTGGTTTATTTTGACTAAGGAATGGTAACCAACTCTTCACTGTTTCAAAACTTGCTTCCTGTAAATTGTATAAATTTTAAAATCAGTCATTTTTGCCCCTTGTTAGCTGTCGGGACACTGCATCCTTCAAAACTGCCATATTTCCTGAAATTCGCTAACACTATACCTGATATTCCCCCTCCACACACACACACACATGCATGTATGTATGTGTGTATATAATGACTCATACACTATTCACTTTCCTGACAGTTGTACATTATTCTATGTACTATACATGCACCTTTGATGAGTTGCAGTGCACCTGAGCACTGTATACAATAATTTCATTATTATCATCATTATTATTTGGATTGGCAGTATCGGTAGAGGGTCGGACGCCATGCTTTGCAGCACAGTTACGTCCCTTTACGGACTGAGTTCAAAACCCGCCGAGGTTAACTTTGCCTTTCATCCTTAAGGGGTCGATAAAATAAAGTACCAGTAATACACTGGGATAATTGCTGGCCTTGTGCCAAAAGTAGAAACAATTATTATTTATATTATAATATATTAATTATAATGAGTCAGATTTCTTCTAGCTTCGCTGCAATCCACTTACTTAATGAATTTACAATTACCGTATAGTGTAAATATGAATCAGAGTTGACACAATATGTTACACAATATGTTACACAAGAGTTGACACAATATGTTACACAAGAGTTGAGACAATATGTTACACAAGAGTTGACACAATATGTTACACAAGAGTTGAGACAATATGTAACAGAGTCCTTTTCATCCTATGTTTGTTTTTCCATATAACCTCTCTTGTGTTGGTGTCACAATAAGATACACCCAGTCTTCTCTGTAAAGAGGTTGTGCTGGTGTCACAATAAGATACACTCGGTACATCACGTAAGATGGTTGGCATAAGGAAGGCCATCCAGCTGTAGAAGCCATTCCAAATATGGTATGTAATGAGCAGGAAGGGCTTGCTCTGACCTGTCTAGTCATGGAACCCATCGAATCCGTCCAACCCATGGCAGCATAGAAAGTAGATGTAAACATGGTGATGATGATGTTGATTTCATAACATTAGATATGTAAATAACACTGTAATGAAATAAGTATACATTTCATACAATTGATATATGTATACATTTCATACAATTGATATATGTATACATTTCATACAATTGATATATGTATACATTTCATAGAATTGATATATGTATACATTTCATAGAATTGATATATGTATACATTTCATACAATTGATATATGTATACATTTCATAGAATTGATATCATCATCATCATCATCATCGTTTAACGTCCATGTTCCACGCTTGCATGGGTTTGGACGGGAGTTTTCCCACTTGAGGCAAGAGTGGTTGTCTTGCTCGCATAGGACTGTCTGGCAGGTTTTCTACGGCTGGATGCCCTTCCTAACACCAACCACGTTTACAGTGTGGGACTGGGAGGTTTTTACCGTGTTGCCTACACAGCCACGTTTACAGCGTGGACTGTGTGGTTTTTTGTCGTGACACCTACACGATCTCATTTGTTTCGGCCTGGATGTTGTGGCACCAACTAACTTTACATTGAAAGGGGCGGTGTGGATGGGGTGGGGGTGGTGTTATGGGGGCGTATTTTGTTAGAGATGCCTACTGACTGTAGTAGGTTTACTTTGTATTTAGGCAAGGCGGGTCTTCTCTATTACTGAGTACCGCCAAAGATCTCGGTCCAGTGACATTGTCTTGGAGAGGTGTAAGTGTGTGAGGTCGGAATTTATCAGGTCGTCCCAGGTTTTTCTGGGTCTGCCTACTCCGTGGCTACCGTCTATCTTTATTGCCCTGCACTTTGTTATACAGCTGTCGTCTTTCATGCGCATCACGTGACCATACCAACGTAACCTTCTCTCGAGTAAACAACATCTGATCCCTCTTATTTCTAATTTTTTCCTTAGTTCGTTTATGCTTTGCCGTTCGCGTATATTACTATTACACATCCAGCAGAGCATGCAAGCTTCGTTCCTCTCCAGTCTGCGTATATCCTCTGCACACAATGCCCAGGTCTCACTGCCATGTAACATTGCTGTTCGTATGCAGGCACCATACAACCTGCCTTTCATTTTTAGGGAGAACCCATTAGCGGCTAATAGTGGTATAAGCTCTCTGAACTTTTTCCATCCAGTTCTGACTCTAGCTACTGTACTTTCAGAGCACACTCCCCCACTGCTGATTTTGTCACCCAGGTAACGGAAGCTGTCCACTATTTCTATAGAACCCTCTGCGCAATTGAAAGAGCTAGTATTTTGTGGGCACTTGCTGCTACTTATTGCACCACAGCACCGGCCACATGTAAAATCTATGTTCTTAGTTAGCTTACCTGTGATATATGTATACATTTCATAGAATTGATATATGTATACATCATCATCATCATCACCGTTTTACGTCCGTTCTTCCACGCTAGCATGGGTTAGACGTATTATTTCATAGAATGCTGTTTTTGATGGCTTTCCTCCTACTCACTCCCCAAATGCACCTGGTTCTTGCAGCAGTCCTCCACCAGCTTCTGGTATTTTCTCTTCCTGTCCTGAACCTCCTCCATTCTATCCTCCCAGGAAACAGTCAGCTGCAGTAGAATGAGCTGTCTTGTTACCCTAGAAACCAAGATATCTGACCTCATATACTTATAAAAACTAGGACAATAAAATATAATTAAAAGGTTTCCTTAACAATAACCCTTTCATTACTGTATTTCTACTGAAAGACACTACCTATGTGTGTCTAACACACGTGGGCATGCCCACAAAGTCAGAAAACAGCTCAGTTCCCATGACTTTCGGAAACATTTTTTCACGCTCAGAGTTGCTGAAGCATGGAACAAACTGCCTGCATCAGCTGTTAGCTGTCGGGACACAGCATCCTTTAAAACCTCCATGCTTCCCGAGATTCGCCAACACTACACCTAATGTTCCCCCTCCATACACATACACACATGTATATCATGACTCATACACTATTCACTTCCCTGACATTTGTGTATTATTCTATGTACTATACATGCACCTTTGACGAGTTGTAGTGCACCTGAGCACTTTACACAATAATTTCATTATTATTATCTATGTCATTAACCCTTTCATTACCATATTTCTACTGAAAGACACTACCTAAGTCATTAACCCTTTCATTACCATTAATCTACTGAAAGACACTACCTATATCATTAACCCTTTCATTACCATATAACTAATGAAAGACACTGTCTATGTCATTAACCCTTTCATTACCATATATCTAATGAAAGACACTACCTATGTCATTAACCCTTTCATTTCCATATTTCTAATGAAAGACACTACCTATGTCATTAACCCTTTCATTACCATATATCTAATGAAAGACACTACCTATGTCATTAATCCTTTCATTACCATATTTCTAATGATAGACATTGTCTAAGTCATTAACCCTTTCATTACCATATTTCTAAAGACATTGTTTATGTCATTAACCCTTTCATTACCATATATCTAATGAAAGACACTGTCTATGTCATTAACCCTTTCATTACTATATATCTAATGAAAGACACTACCTATGTCATTAATCCTTTCATTACCATATTTCTAATGATAGACATTGTCTAAGTCATTAACCCTTTCATTACCATATTTCTAAAGACATTGTTTATGTCATTAACCCTTTCATTACCATATATCTAATGAAAGACACTGTCTATGTCATTAACCCTTTCATTACCATATATCTAATGAAAGACACTACCTATGTCATTAACCCTTTCATTACCATATTTCTACTGAAAGACACTACCTATGTCATTAGCCCTTTCATTACCATATTTATAATGAAAGACACTCCCTATGTCATTAATCCTTTCATTACCATATTTATAATGAAAGACACTCCCTATGTCATTAATCCTTTCATTACCATATTTATAATGAAAGACACTCCCTATGTCATTAATCCTTTCATTACCATATTTCTACTGAAAGACACTGTCTATGTCATTAACCCTTTCATTACCATATTTCTAATGAAAGACACTACCTATGTCATTAACCCTTTCATTACCATATTTATAATGAAAGACACTCCCTATGTCATTAACCCTTTCATTACCATATTTATAATGAAAGACACTCCCTATGTCATTAACCCTTTCATTACCATATTTCTAATGAAAGACACTACCTATGTCATTAACCCTTTCATTACCATATTTCTACTGAAAGACACTGTCTATGTCATTAATCCTTTCATTACCATATTTCTAATGAAAGACACTCCCTATGTCATTAATCCTTTCATTACCATATTTCTAATGAAAGACACTCCCTATGTCATTAATCCTTTCATTACCATATTTCTAATGAAAGACACTACCTATGTCATTAACCCTTTCATTACCATATTTCTACTGAAAGACACTACCTATGTCATTAACCCTTTCATTACCATATTTCTAATGAAAGACACTGTTTATGTCATTAACCCTTTCATTACCATATTTCTAATGAAAGACACTGTCTATGTCATTAATCCTTTCATTACCATATTTCTACTGAAAGACACTGTCTATGTCATTAACCCTTTCATTACCATATATCTAATGAAAGACACTGTCTATGTCATTAACCCTTTCATTACCATATTTCTACTGAAAGACACTGTCTATGTCATTAACCCTTTCACAACCTATGAGTTTCAAATTATCAAAAATTTAGAGTGATTTAGTAAAATCACTTTCTCATTATTAAGCTGGTTGTAGAAACATAATTTCACAAAGGTATTAATATAAAACTATGATGGAAGGTTTTTAGATAAATATATATGGATGTGTAACAGTAATATACATGAACGACAAAGCATAAAGGAATTGAGAGAGAGACTGAGCATAAGAGGAATCAAATGCTGCGTGCAGGAGAGGCGGTTACGCTGGTATGGACATGTGATGCGTATGAAGGATGACAGCTGCATAAAAAGGGGCAGAGCACTAGAAGTTGATGGAAACCGCGGAGTGGGGAGACCCAAGATGACTTGGGATGAGGTGATAAAAGCCGACCTTACCCAACTACACCTCTCAAAGTCAATGACACACGACCGTGACTTCTGGCGTCACGCAGTAATACAGGGTACCCGACCTCCCATGGGTACATGCTGAAGCATATAAACAATATGCCCCCACTCCCCCCACCGCAAGGTGGTCGTGGAGGTGCCACGGCAAAAAAGCACCCAGCCCACACTGTAAAGTGGACGTGTAGGCGCCACGAAAAAGCACCCAGCACTCACTGTAAATGAGGTTGGTGTTAGGAAGGGCATCCAGCTGTAGAAATCAAGCCAGATCAGTTCCTGTATGAGCAAGGCATGGTCAGCCGACCAGACACTGCACACAACAGGACAACCCGTCTAACCCATGCTAGCGTGGAAGAACGGACGTAAAACGGTGATGATGATGATGATGATATACTTTAAAATAAACAGTTTTGTATCATAGAACGAGGAGCAGTTTCAGGTAGTTTAGTACCAAAAGAATGAATGGTCTTTTCAATGTCTATTGTGTGTCACCTAAGATCTTGTGACAAGTCACAGATGTTAAACATGTCAAAGATTTACTATACTTGGTTTAGATTCACTCTTTATCGACTCAATTTTCTTAGGATCTCTTAGTAAGTGTTAAAGCTTTGTTAATTTAATTCATTAGGATCTTTTAGTGTGTAATCTGGTTTTGAATAGGTACACCATATTCCTGCATGTTGTAAAAGGTAAGTAAAAGGACTGGTGCCAAGAAGGGCATTTATCCACCCATCAATCCAGCCACCCAGTCAA
Organism: Eledone cirrhosa; assembly: GCA_964016885.1. Classification (NCBI taxonomy): domain Eukaryota; kingdom Metazoa; phylum Mollusca; class Cephalopoda; order Octopoda; family Eledonidae; genus Eledone; species Eledone cirrhosa. The sequence goes on from OZ024742.1 coordinate 376,123,271, forward strand.
CCATCTATCTATCCAGCCACCCGGTCATCTATCTATCCAGCCACCCAGTTATCCATCCAACCAGAACAACAACAACAATAATGACAACAAGAACAACAACAGCAACAATGATAACAACAACACCAACAACAACAACAATGATAACAACAACACCACCAACAACAACAGCAACACGAACAACTCCACGAACAAGGAAAAGATTTCTTTTGCTCAAACCGTCTAAAAGACGGAACTGTTCACATACCTTGACATTTCCAATGCTAGGGAAATGTTAAGCGATGCAAATCAGTACGTAACTTTTGGTGAGAGTAGTGCTTTCAGCATCACTTCTCCTCAACAGTTACGCAGAGAAACTGTTCTAAAAACAGTAATTTTTAGGACGGTTTCAAATGTGTCGAAAAAACCAGTTCAATTATCCCAAAACGATATTGAACTGGTTCTGAAGAATTCCATGAAGGATATTGCCGTCATCCAAAAAGGGAAACTTTTTGGAAGCATTTCAGTGTTGTTGAAAGACCAAAAAATATTCTGTATCACCGATTGTGTCCCCTCTTTACACCTTTTTCCCCACATATATGGAAAAAAGAACTCAAAAAATAAAAATTTTGAACATTGCACCAAATGTAAACATCTGGTGGATTCTAACTGGCTTCATCGAAGATACCATCATTTCGGTGGGAAAGTCCTCCAGAGGCACAATCAATGGTACAAGCATGGAAGTTCTGGTCCAAATGAGGCCAGAACGGATAGCTAAAATACCCCGTGTGCCTCTGGATGGAATTTCACACATAAACATCTCTGTTGAGAGTAGGCAGCCTTCATGTTACCACTGTTTAAGCAGTTAACTAAAAAAAAAAAAGAGGCACTACTGCCAACACCCAAAACAACAACACAACCACCACCACTACCACCACCACCACCACAACAACATGCAAACACAACCAAAACAAGAACAAAAAACCAACCTGCAAGCACAGTCCCACCCAACCCCACTCCACCTAAAACCACTGCAAAATCACCCACAAACACAACAGCTCCCCAAAACATACCCCTTCCAAATAACACAGACACCACAACGGACGAGGCCCCCACATCATCACCAAGTGATGATGAGGGAGAGCCTCTCCGTTCGAAAAGAAAGAAGAAAAGACACCACAAGAACAAAAAAAAACAACAAACATCACTACAAACATACAACCACCAACACAAACAACACAAACATTACAAACAAAAACCCCCCGTCCCGAAAACAAAACCACGACATCACTCCAAACACAAACACCTACAACAAAACGAAAGCTCCTACAAGAACAACAGACAAAAACCACTGCAACACAACAAGAACATTACACATACATAAACAGTAAAAACAAAACTTTAATGGAGGTCATCTCCAACGACCCTTCGGTTTTCACCGAAGGGAAAACTTTTTCGAACTGTGTAGACAAACCTAATTTAAAGATGATTAGGGTCTCTACGGACACCTATAAGTCTTTAAAGGAAAACTTTCCTAAGGACGTGGGTAATCCTTGTGTTAAACCCATTAACCGCGTCCTTTTAAAAAGTTTCCCCACCCTCACCCCAGACACCCCCACCCTACCAAACATCTCCGTCCCCACCCCGCCGGATACCACCACCCACCCAGACAACTCCTCTAACACCCCCATGGAAACCGTGCAGCCTGATCTCCGGGAGACGAAGAGGTGAGTGTTTTCTTCACTTCTTTTAACTTTTTAGAACCAACATGGCCAATATAAGAGTTGGGTGTGTGAATGTACGCGGCCTGGGGATGCCCTGGAAACAGGGCAAACTCTTAAATGACCTCAGGTCACACAGTATGGATGTAGTAGCCATTTGCGAGTCCAGGATCCACAGCGAGCGACAGTTGGCCCCCATCTTCGATGACTTTGAGATCTACGCATCTCTCTGTCAGCCGGGGGGTGGGGGCAGGGTTGCTGTTTTGCTGCGGAAACACCTGGGCTTCGTAACACAGACGGTACATCTGGACCCGGAGGGTTGACTGGTGGTCCTAGAGGTTGACGATAGTGAAGGTGGAGCCTTCAGGCTGGTGGCCGCATATGCCCCATCCGGGACACCGCGGCCAGACTTCTTCAAACGTCTCGAGACTTTTCTGAGAACGTCCCGCTCCTTGCTTTTAGTTGAGGACTGGAATGGATTCCTAGATGTACGTTGGGACTATGTGGGAGCATGTCCCGATAAAGGGGGGTGTAACAGCCTCAAACAGTTAATCGGCCAATTTGACCTGGGCGATAGATATCGACTAGATTTTCCGACTGTGCCACTGTGGACGTGGACTAATCGCAGCGGAACATCTAGATCGTACCTAGATAGGGTTCTAGTTAGAAATAAGGATAGGGACATGTTAAGCTGTCCACAAATGTTCATGGTTGCCTATTCAGATCACAAACTAATGACCTGCATGGTCAACCTTGATAGAACCCATAGACAAGGACCCGGCTACTGGAAGCTGAACTTGTCGTTACTGACATGCAAAGTCTACAGTAGACGGATTAGCACTTTAGTTAAACAGCACTTGACAGGGGCCATTGTCAACAACAGATGGTGGTACTCTCTCAAGAGGGCAGTTAGATTAGACTCGTTAGTTTTTAGTAAAGAATTAGCGTTAGATAGAAATAGAACCGAGAAAGAATTGGTAGATAAAGTAGAAGAGGCAATTAGAAGTGGCAACGTAGCCAGCGTGCTAGCAACGAGAACGGCCTTGGACCAGTTCTTCAACGCAAAGCATGAGGGCTGCGTTGTCAGAAACAAAATACGTGCTCTAGGAAACGAGGGAGCTAAAGCTGTTAGCTGGGCCCGAGTGACGGAGGCAAAAAGTGGCAACAAGTCCACGATTCGGTCTTTGAAGGACCAAAACGGACGCGTGATATGTGAGCCGAAGAAGATGTGTGCGGCCTTTCAGCGGCACTTTGCTCAGCTGTTCGGGCAGGGCGGCGCGGCGGGAGGGGCTATGGATTTCGGTCCATACCTCGACGGCCTACTGCGACTCTCAGACAGCGAGGCGAATTCTGCGGAAAGCCGATTTCAGCCGCTGAGATAGGGGACGCGTTGAGCCAATGCGGCAAACGCAAATCTCCAGGTCTCGATGGCCTACCCTACAAATTATACGTAGCAATGCCGGACTTATTCTCCGGTCTCCTGGAAGCGGTCCACTGCAACTGGCGACAGAACGGGAGAATTCCCAGTTCTGTGACCGGGGGCGTAGTCACACTAGTCAGGAAGGACGAGAATAAGGGGGATGACATAGGCAACTTCTGGCCCATAACTCTGCTAAACACAGAGTTACAGATTTTGGCCAAGGTGTTGGCAAAGAGGCTGGCGCTTGTCATCGAGAACCTGGTGGGAGAAGCGCAGACATGCGCAATCCCGACCAGGTCCATACACGACAACCTCCACCTCATGCGATACATCATAGAGAGGGTAGGGTGGGGCCCTGATCAACTTGGATCAGTCTAAGGCTTTCGATAGGGTTGACCATCGTTACCTGGATGCGGTGCTCGAGGCGGCAGGCTTCGGACCCGTGTTCAGGGGCTGGATTGCTGCAATGCATAACAGCAACATCTGCTCAAGAGTTAAGGTGAACGGCTACCTCTCGGAGCCGTTCCATATCACGCGATCCATTCGACAGGGATGCCCTCTCTCCTCCCTTCTGTACATACTGACTCTCGAGCCACTACTGCGGAAGTTGGAGCTATTGCAGGGCATCCCTCTGGAACCGCAACTGTGAAAAGTGTCGTCGGCCTACGCCGACAACGTGACAGTAATGGTGTCGAGCACCTCGCAAATCGAGGAGATTGGCACCTTACTGGAGGAATACGAAAGGTTCACAGGGGAGAAGCTGAACCGGGACAAGTCCATCGGTTTGCAACTCGGATCGTGGAGAGGCAAAGCGATGCCTTCCGATGGCGTCGTCGGACGCTGGACGGAAGGACCGGTAAAGCTGCTCGGGGTCTGGTCTGGTCCTGACCTCCAGGTGGAGAAGAACTGGAACGAGGTGTCAGCCAAGGTGTTTGCACTCACCCAGAAGTGGGCCGAGTGCAAACTATCAATGAAAGGTCGAGCGGAGGTGGTGAACACTTTTATAGCGTCCGCCATCTACTGCTTGACCGTCGTGCCTTGTCCAGCCAAAACGCTCGGCAAAATAGAGTACGCGCTCTTCCAATTACTTTGGTGAGAAGTTCCATCTGCTGCCAACGCCCTTCCAACGGAGGGCTGGGGATGCCGTGGCTGACGATGCGCAAACACACGCTCAGGCTGCGGAATCTCTACGTATTCCTCACCGGACAACCGGTGTGGGCCCCGTTCGTGAGGCGAGCCTTCCCACGACTCATCTCGCTGACCGAGCTGCAGTCCTGGGTCAAGCAAAACCGAGGAAAATGGGCGACTGGCACATCGAATGTGCTCAGGCGCTCACAGCCCTCTGGCAGGCGGACCCGGCGATCAGTGGAGACTCCACTTCGTCATTCTATAGAGGGTTGATCCGCAGCAAGTGCGACAACGTGCTCGGTGAAACTCTGGGCGTAGAGGAAGACGAACTGGCCAGTCTGTTCGGTAGGACCTTCCGCCCGGGACCAATGGACAACTTCCAAAAGTTCCTGGCCTGGCAGTGCTACCAAGGAGCTCTACCAGTTCAAGACAAGCTCTACAGACATCGGCGCCCGGGCAGGGACCCTGCAAAAAAGATCTGTCCGAGGTGCGTACGAGACAAAGAAACCGTCGCGCACACATTCATACACTGCCCGAGCGTCACCGACCTGGGGGCCTATGTAGAACGACTATTGTCGCGGGTGGGACTAATCTAGTTGACCACCGAGTCCATTGTCATGATCAAACCGCCACCCTCCTTCAAAAAAGAAGGAGAGGTGATTTTCCTTTGTGTGATAGCTATGGCGAAAGAGGTTGTATGGTGGACAAGGTTGAAAGGGCTGAGGTCAGACACCTTTCTCTCCGGCCAACAACTGATTCTTTTTTTCAAATACCACTTTGGAAGAAGAATCAGGATGGAGAGAGAGGTGCTGTACCCCAGCAAGTTTTATGAAAGGTGGGTGAAAGTGGCGAGAATGGCCCGAGTGAATGGGCCTTCTCTCTATATCAGCCTGTAGGTTGAGGAAAAAGAGGAGGAGAAGTACAAACTCTTCGTACTCCTGGAGATGAGGGTTGCACATTTTTTTTTCGGGGGTATGTGTTACCCATATGAAATGTCTCCCCCTATTGGGGAAAATCGATTAATTTTTAAATTGCATTTGTGATAATATTTTACACGTTTTTATTATATGTAAACTTCCCCCTTTGTATTTGTCCCCTTCTTTTGTGCCCCTGTGGCTAATAAAGAAACATATCTATCCAGTCACCCAGACATCCATCCATCTATCCAGCCACCCAGTCATCCATCTATCCAGCCACCCAGTGTCCATCTATCTGAACTTGTCCTTACCGGCAAGTAAAGCTTACAGGGACCGGATTAGTACGTTAGTTAAGGAGCGGTTGACTGGAGCGATCATCAACAGCAGGTGGTGGGTATCTCTAAAGAGAGAGATTATATTAGTCTCGATAGAATTTAGTAAGGTTCTAGCTGCGGATAGGAATAGGAAGGAAAGGGAGCTAATAGATAGAGTAGAAGAGGCAATTAGAAGCGGCGACGTGGCCAGAGTGCTAGCGTCGAGAACGGCTTTGAGCCAGTTTTTCGAAGCACGAAGGCTGCGTTGTCCGAAGTAAAATACGTGCCCTAGGGAACGAGGGGACCAAAGCTGTTAGCTGGGCCCGCGTGTCAGAAGCCAAGAGTGGAACTAAATCCACCATCCGGTCTTTGCGAGACCAGGATGGATGGGCGATCCTTGAACCTAAGCAGATGTGTGAGGCCTTTCAAAAGCACTTTGCCGGATTGTTCGGAAGGGGTGGGGAGCCGGTTGGGGATGTGGACTTCGGTCCATACCCCGACGGCCTGCCGCGTCTCTCGGACAGGGAGGCGAAGTCCTGCGAGGAGCCGATTTCAGCCGCTGAGATAGAGGACGTGATGAGCCAATGCGGCAAACGCAAATCCCGGGTCTCGATGGTCTTCCATACGAACTGTATCTAGCTATGCCGGACTTGTTCCCCGATCTCCTCGAGGCGGTCTACTGCAACTGGCAACAGAACGGGAGAATTCCCTGTACTGTGACCAAGGGCGTAGTCACGCTAGTGAGGAAGGACGAGAACAAGGGGGACAAAGTAAGTAACTTCAGGCCCATAACTCTGCTAAATACAGAGTTACAGATTTTGGCCAAAGTGCTAGCAAAGAGGTTGGCGCTTGTCGTGGGCAACCTGGTGGGAGATGCGCAGACATGTGCTATCCCGTCCAGGTCCATCCATGACAACCTCCACCTCATGCGATACATCATAGAGAGGGTTGGGAACGAACCCGGCTTTGGTGGGGCTCTGATCAACTTGGATCAATCTAAGGCGTTCGATAGGGTCGACCATGGTTACCTGGATGCGGTGCTAGCGGCGGCAGGCTTCGGACCCGTTTTCAGGGGCTGGATCACTGCTATGCACAGCAGCCGCATCTGCTCTAGAGTCAAGGTGAACGGTTACCTCTCGGAGCCGTTCGAAATCGCGCGGTCCATCTGACAAGGGTGCCCTCTCTCCTCCCTTCTGTATGTATTGACTCTTGAGCCACTACTGCGGAAGTTGGAGTTGTTGCAGGGCATCCCTTTGGAACCGGGATTGCGGAAAGCGGTGTCGGCCTACGCCGATGACGTGACAGTAATGGTGTCGACGGCCTCCGAAATCGGGGCGGTCGGCACCTTACTGGAGGAGTACGAAAGGTTCACAGGGGCTAAGCTGAACCGGGACAAGTCAATCGGTTTGCAACTCGGCACGTGGAGGGGCAAACCGATGCCCTCCGATGGCGTCGTCGGACGCTGGACGGAGGGCCCGGTGAAGTTGCTCGGGATCTGGTTCGGACCAGACCTCCAGGTGGAGAAGAACTGGGCGGAGGTTACGAACAGGGTGTTTGCACTGACCCAGAAGTGGGCCAGTTGTAAACTATCCCTGAAATGTCGGGCGGAGGTGGCGAACACCTATATAGCGTCCGTCATCTACTACCGCCTGACCGTCGTGCCTTGCCCAAGGGAAACCCTCGCCAAAATGGAGCGCGCGCTCTTCCAATTCCTTTGGAAGAGGCGGACTCCTATGGTGAGGAGATCCATCTGCTGTCAACACCCTTCGAAAGGAGGGCTGGGGATGCCGTGGCTAATGATGCGTAAACACGCATTAAGGCTACGGCACCTCCACGTATTCCTCACCGGTCAACCGGTGTGGGCCTCGTTTGTGAGACGAACCTTTCCCAGACTCGTCTCCGAGCTGCAATCCTGGGTCAAGCAAAGACCGAGAAAACTGGGCGCCTGGCACACTGAGTGTGCCCAGGCACTCACCGTCCTCTGGCAGGCGGATCCGGTTATCAGTGGAGACTCCACCGCAACATTCTATAGAGGGCTGGTACGCAGCAGTTGCGACGACGCCCTCGGAGAAGCCCTAGACATGGAGTAAGACGAACTGGCCAGCCTGTTCGGTAGGACATTCAGCCCGGGACCTATGGACAACTTCCAGAAGTCCCTGGCCTGGCAGTGCTACTGAGGGGCTCTACCCGTTCGAGAAAAGCTCTACAGACACGGGTGCCCGGGTAGGGACCCCGCCAAAAAGATCTGTCCCAGATGCGTGTGCAACGAGGAAACCGTTGCACACGCATTGGTACACTGCTCGGGCGTAGCCGATCTGTGGGGCTATGTCGAACAACTGCTGTCAAGGGTGGGACCGATCCGGTTGACCACCGAGTCTAATGTAACGACTAAGCCGCCTCCCCCCTTCAAAAATGAAGGAGAGGCGGTGTTTCTGTGCGTAATAGCCATGGTGAAAGAGGTTGTATGGTGGACGCGTCTGAAAGGACTGAGGTCAGGCACCTTTCTCTCTGGCCAACAACTGGTCCGTTTCTTCCGATATCATTTTGGAAGAAGGATCAGGATGGGGAGAGAGGTGCTCCACCCCAGTCGTTTTTATGAAAGATGGGTGAAAGTGGCGAGAATGGCCCGTGTGAATGGGCCTTCTCTTTACATAAGCCTGTAGGTGGAAAAGAGAAAGGAACGAGGCAGCACCCTCTCTCTGTGCTCCTGAGGAGAAGGGGTTGCACATTTTTTTCGGGGGTGTGTGTGACCCCCCCCCCCCAAACGCCCCCTCCCTATTGAGGACTTATTGTTAAGTTTATTGTTAATTTTATATTTGTTATTTATTTTCTTTACTCGCCTTTTCATGTAAACTCCCCCCATTGTACTTGTCCCACTTTTTGATGCCCTGGTGGCAAATAAAAAGAAACATATCTATCCAGTCACCCAGCCATCCAGCCAGTCATCCATCTATCCAGCCACCCAGTCATCCATCTATCCAGCCACCCAGTCATCCATCTATCCAGCCAGCCAAACATTGCTTTAAAAAGGATCCTATAGTGAGTATGATTAAAATCTGTCATGGAGTTTACAATGCTAACCTTTAGCAGGGAAAATGGCCCTAAAACACATGTTGTTGTGTTGTAGTTCCATGAACATATATTAGAGAACCCTTTAAAAAGCCCTACCTACTGTTTCACTATCTCCTGTAGGTCGTGTGTTACACCATCTTAAGACTTGCTATGGTTTACATAACTGACTGCTCATGAAATTAATGTGTAAATGGCTGAGTATTCCACAAACGTGTAATATTAATGTAATTCCCTGAGATATTGAGCGTGACACTGTGACAAAGCTGTCCCTTTGAATTACAGGTACAGTCCATCTAACAGGCTTCTAAACAGTTTCTGTCTACCAAGTTTCACTCACAAGCCACAGGTTGACTTGAGGCTATAGTAAATAACACTTGCTCTAGAGGCCAGGCAGTGGGATCGAACCCACGACCTGATGATTGCAAATCAAACCACTTAACCACTTGGTCATGCTTTGTCCCATTATAAAACATATCAGTGTTTCTCTACACACTGAAATGTTTTAATCTAAACTTATATTACAAAGGTCAGTTGAAATTTTCAGAGGCTGACAATGAAGGATTGATGCTAGAGCTGTGAGATCTTACATGTGTTAATTTCAACTCTTATGTGTCTAACACATGTGGGCATGCCTACAAAGTCAGAAAACAGCACAGCTCCCATGACTTTCAGAAACATTTTTTCACGCTCAGAGTTGCTGAAGCATGGAACAAACTACCTGCATCAGTTGTTAGCTGTTGAGACACTGCATCCTTTAAAACCTCCATGGAACAAACTACCTGCATCTGTTGTTAGCTGTTGAGACACTGCATCCTTTAAAACCTCCATGGAACAAACTACCTGCATCAGTTGTTAGCTGTCGAGACACTGCATCCTTTAAAACCTCCATGTTACAAACTACCTGCATCTGTTGTTAGCTGTTGAGACACTGCATCCTTTAAAACCTCCATGGAACAAACTCCCTGCATCAGTTGTTAGCTGTCGAGACACTGCATTCTTTAAAACCTCCATGGAACAAACTCCCTGCATCAGTTGTTAGCTGTCGAGACACTGCATTCTTTAAAACCTCCATGTTACAAACTACCTGCATCTGTTGTTAGCTGTTGAGACACTGCATCCTTTAAAACCTCCATGGAACAAACTCCCTGCATCAGTTGTTAGCTGTCGAGACACTGCATTCTTTAAAACCTCCATGGAACAAACTCCCTGCATCAGTTGTTAGCTGTTGAGACACTGCATCCTTTAAAACTTCCATGGAACAAACTACCTGCATCAGTTGTTAGCTGTTGAGACACTGCATCCTTTAAAACCTCCATGGAACAAACTCCCTGCATCAGTTGTTAGCTGTCGAGACACCACATCCTTTAAAACCTCCATGTTTCTTGAGATTTGCCAACACTACACCTGATATTCCCTCTCCATACACACATGTATCTCATGACTTGTACACTATTCACTTTCCTGACATTTGTACATTATTCTATATACTATACATGCTCCTTTGATGAGTTGTAGTGCACCTGAGCACTGTACACAATAATTTCATAACAATTATTATTAATAACTGTATTGTTTATTTCCAGGGACTATGCTGCAAAATAAACCTCATTTGGTCATTCAATGAGAGTATCTTGGTCAGCCTATGAACTTTTCAGCCGACCCACGTATAAATTCAGCTTACTTGAATACAATACTATTGAACCTCAGGTCAAATAGGGTTCAGCTCCCAGAGTATATGTAAAATCAGAAATGTGATGTAATATTAACAAAATATATTATCAGTGAAAATGTCAAGTTGAGTAGTAAAATAATTGTTTCTACTTTTGGCACAGGCCAGCAATTACCCAGTACATTACTGGTACTTTATTTTATCGACCCCGTAAGGATGAAAGGCAAAGTGAACCTCGGCGAGATTTGAACTCAGATCATAAAGGGACGTAACTATGCTGGAAAGCATGGCATCCGACTCTCTACCGATACTGCCAATCGACCTGTTGAGTAGTAAAATAATGGAAGGGAGATAACTTTCTAAATCAACGTTAGAAATATTTTGAAAGCTCTGTTCTGACATACTGATTACTTTCGTCCCCCTCCGCCCCATTTATTAATTTTTCAGACCCCCCTCCCCCCGCTTATTAAATTTTGTTAATCTAACTCCAACGAAATTTTATTTTAAGTGGTAGCATTCCTGCGACAATTAATTTTCTTTAGACATTAAAAAACATTTATACATGACAAAAAAAAAAAGAGCATTGCTAGAAATCCGATACGTTATAAAATAAATAGGATGGGTTGGAGTCTCAATATGTAAACTAAACGACTAATTCTGGTTTTAAAAAAATCAACGGAAACAACCTAGAAAAATTACTGATTTTCCACCCACCATGCTTATTATTTGTGACCTGAGAGTATGTGTTTGAAATTAGGTCCTGAAGAAGCAAAATAGATTTTTTAAAATGATAAACTGTTGAAATATTCAGAAAAAAAAAAGAGAAAGGAAATAAAAAAACCCAACGTTAATTGTTTCTACTTTTGGCACAAGGCCAGCAATTATCCCAGTGTATTACTGGTACTTTATTTTATTGACCCCGTAAGGATGAAAGGCAAAGTTAACCTCGGCAGAATTTGAACTCAGACCGTAAAGGGCTGTAACTCTTTGCTGCAAAGCATGGCGTCAGACCCTCTACCGATACTGCCAATTCACCACCAATCTACCGATACTGCCACAATAATAAAATATCTAATTTCAGATAAATTAAAATTCTTCTTCACTATTATTAATAGATAATTATTATGGTTGGTGTTAGCAAGGGTGTCGAGCTGTAACATTCCCAGCCAAAATACAGTTCCGCCTGAGCAAGGTATGGCTCAGCCTGCTGGTCAGACCTGTCTCATCACGTGAACAACCTGTCTAACCCATGGAAGCATGGATAGCTAGACATTAAACAGTGATGATGATGATGGTGATGATGATTGGTGTTAGGGCAAACATGTTTCAAATTTTCCTAATGCTTCTCAAGTCAACCACTTTGTTTACACTTCTAACTAATGGCTTAATATCTTCTAAAATGACAGAATTAGTGGCCAGTGGCTCTCTAGTGTAGTGGTTAATACACTCACCCAGCATCTGCAAGATGTAGGGTTGGCTTCCTTGCCAGCACTGCTGTCTCATTCTTTTCTGCCACCAGGGGTATTTCATCTGATTTTCTCAACCATTATTTTATAGGTATTGGCAGTATTGTTAGAGGGTCGGACGCCATGCTTTGCAGCACAGAGTTACGTCCCTTTAAGGTCTGAGTTCAAATCCCGTTGAGGTTAACTTTGATTTCATCCTTATGGGGTTGATAAAATAAAGTACCAGTAATGTACTGGGTATTGCTGGCCTGGTGTCAAAAGTAGAAACAATTATTTTATAGTGATCAACTATTACTATGGCCATTTGCGTTGGGACACACATTTCAAATATTAAACAAGATAAGTTTGTTATCAGTTTTATGGTGTTTTTACTATTATAGCTGGCAGAACAACCCAAAAGTTAGAAGTTAAATAGTGGAGTTTTTCACTCTAAAACCTGCTAATGCTTTTAGAAGAAGAAAAAGAAGCTATAGATGTATTACAAACCTCATCAGCATCAAAATAGAGAATCACAGCTTGTATTGAATCAGTGTATCGTCTACAAAGTTGAGAGTTAACATCAGGCACGGCATATAATCCTATTTGTGCCGTGTAATATTTGTTGTCTATATTCCATTTATAGCTGCCATCTTCTTCACTTGGTGGTAACTCCTCAACATTGAGCAATTCTAAAATATCAATAAATAATTAAAATTAGAAAACTTTACGAAAAGGAATTTAAATAAATCAACATCATCTTCATCATTTTAATGTTCACTTTCTGTTAGCAAAGGTTGGACAAATAAAGTGAATTTAAATATTTCCTTTTACAAAGGTCTTAGCATCACTCATCAAGACCTTTGTCAGCTGCTCTCCAGCTATCTATTTAAAGCTGTACATAGCTATAGTGTGGCCACACTTAGAATTTGCATCATCAGTCTGGAACCCCTATCTTGCTCAGAACATTGACCGCCTGGAAATTGTTCAGAGTTGTGCAACCAAACGAATAACCTCCATTAGGCAATTAGGCATCTACCATACTCTGAACACCTTGCTTCTCTGGGCATGGATACATTGAAGCTCCGACGCCTGGCAACTGACTTGGTAAACACCCACAAAATTATTAACCATCTTGCCAACAACTCTGGGCTCCTTTTTAAATTCCATGTGTCTAACACAAAATCATAAAACAGTACAGCACCCATGACTTTTGGAAACATTTTTTCACACTCAGAGTTGCTGAAGCATGGAACAAACTACCTGCATCAGTTGTTAGCTGACGAGACACTGCATCCTTTAAAACTTCCATGCTTCCTGAAATTCGTCAACACTTCACCTGAATCCTCCCTCCATACACACGTACACGTGTATTTCATGACACATACACTATTCACTTCCCTGACATTTGTACATTATTCTATGTACTATACTATGTCGATAAAATAAAGTACCAGTAATGTACTGGATAATTGCTGGCCTTGTGCCAAAAGTAGAAACAATTATTCTATGTACTATACATGCACCTTTGATGAGTTGTAGTGCACCTGAGTACACAATAATTATTGTAGTACACAATAATTTTCATTATCATCTGATGTTTCAGTCATTGCTGCTGCTCTTGTAGGAAAGTGGGGTGTTAGGGGTCAGTATACCTGAGTTGGGTAGTGGGGTGGTGTTGAGGATCAGTATACCCGAGTTGGGTAGTGGGGTGGTGTTAAGGATCAGTATACCTGAGTTGGGTAGTGGGGGGGTGTTAAGGATCAGTATACCTGAGTTGGGTAGTGGGGTGGTGTTGAGGATCAGTATACCTGAGTTGGGTAGTGGGGTGAGTTCCTGAAAAATGAAGTGTGTAGGGGATGGAGGTGCTGGACCAGTGTGGTGGCCGTGGAGCAAATGGCTGGTGTCTGACATTGTGGGCTGTGCTTGGCTTTTCGTGCTAGCCTGGGTTGGAGTATGTGAATGGTGTCAGTCATTGTAATGACTGCTTGGACAGGATATGGTGGTAGTGGTGGGGAAGAGGACACAAGGAAGGTGAATCAGTCAAGGTTTGTCCTATCTTTCCATACTATACTAGACTCCTGACATCTCAGCCAGTATGACTCTGACGTTTGTTCTAGCAGTTCCATCTCTCTCCATTTCTTCAAGTTTAGGGTGGGGGAAGGGAACCAGGGACATATTAACAGGGAATTCTCTGGGGACTATTGGCACATGGGATGAACCTGAGTGTTGTACTACCCAGCTACTTCTTTCAGTGTAAGGTAGATGTAGATGAGGGTGAAGGGAATGAGGAGTATATTAGCAAGTAGGGGCCCTTCTCCTTGTTTCATCCCACTTACATGAGAAGGTGAGTCCCCTGTATTATGGAATATCGATAGTTTTGCAATCTTGGGTCATCTCTTTTGTGAGGTTCAGCTGCACGAGGTCGGCCTTCACCACATTAGCCCAGGTTTTTCTAGGTCTTCCCCTTCCAAGGGTTCCTTTGATTTCAAGCACTCTGTATCTCTTTATGCAGCTGTCATCCTTCATACATATTATTATATGTCCATACCATTGCAGTCTCCTCTCCTGCACACTGCACCCAATCCCTCTTATGTCCAGTTTTTATTTCAGTTCATTGATGCTTTGTCACTCATGTATATTATTAACATCCATCTGAGCATGTTCCTCTCATTTCTTTCCAATCTTCATAAGTCCTCCATACACAAAACCCAAGTCTAACTACCACGTAGCATTGCCGTTTACACGCAAACATCATGTAATCTGCCTTTCACTCTGAGGAAGAGACCATTTATAGCCAGATATGGTTGTAGCACCCTGAACTTTTCCTAACCACTCTGACTACTGTATTTCAGCCCTCTCTGCCTCCAGCTAATTTGGTCCCCTAGGTAGCAGGAGCTATCAACCACTTTTGGGGAGTCATCTAAGCATTCAATAGGGCTTATTCCCTGTGAGCTCTTGTGCACTGGCCGCATACAAAGCCTATATTCCTTGCTTGCCCGCCTGTGATCCCACTACACCTTTTGTGTACCCTGCTAAAAATAAACCCCTCTTCCTAGCATTTGTTTTTGATCTGGAAAAAGTTTCCCCCAGAGTTTCCTGGTCCATAATTTGGTGGACTCTTAGTAAACTAGAGCTTGTAAGGGTGGTACTAGCCACGTACAGAGGTGCAGTGAGTAAAGTTAGAGACAACAATGAATATAGTGTGCAGGTGGGGGTCCGCTAGGTCTCTACCCTCAGCCCCTTCCTCTTTATTATTGTCATTCAAGCCATTACAGCGGAGTTTAAAGCTGGCTGCCCAAGGGAATTCCTATAAGCTAATGATCTGGTTCTGAAATTATGGCAGAATTAGAGAAGAAATTCTAGGCATGAAATCAAAAGACCTTAGAGTCAACCTAGCAAAAATCAAATATGGATAAACAAAAGGTGTAGTGGGATCACAGGCAAGCAAGGAATATAAGCTTTGTATGTGGTAAGTGCACAAGAGCTGCAGTTGTCTCACAAAGAGGTCATCTATGGTACCATTACCTGGCATGTGCTAATTCTATCCTTAAGTAGTTGCACAACAACTCTCTCAGTAACTTTCTTTGCTTATGTAGTTGATGACGATGATGATGATGCTATGCCAGTTATTAGCTATGATGTGGTCCGGTATTACTTAAATTACTATGTGCATGTGAATGCCCCACCTAACTAAATGCTATCAGTATCTCAGAAACTATCCCTGATGGTCCTGCTGCTTTGCTTGTCTTCATCATCAACACCATTTGACGTCCATTTTGACACATTAGCATGGGTTAGATGAGTTATCCTGTTCTGAGTAATGCCAGGTCAGGTGACCATGTCTTGTTCATACAGAACTGATTTTGGCTTGGTTTCTACAGCTGGATGCCCTTCCTAATGCCAACCTCATTTACAGTGAGTACTGGGTACTTTGTGTTGTGATGCCTACATGACTACTTTACAGTGTGTGCTGGGTCTTTTTGTCATGAAACCATCACGTAATTGCCTTATTTACCATATTACTGCTAACTTGGATGGCTGTTCCCTCTACTGGATCTGCTTGAGGCAGACCATCTTTCTCCCATACATTCCCCTCATATAACAGTCTCTCATAATGGCATTTACATACTTCTTTCGTCTTAGTATTGGTGAGAGAAGTATACCACTCGTTTTGGATGTATTTCTTCCAAACAAAATCTTGACTTTCCTTCATACGCTGCCTTGCAATCCTAACCAACTGGCAGCTTATAACCTTTTCATTACCAGATTTCTAATGAAATACTTTGTCTATGATCTTCAAATAATTTTGAAAATAATCAATATGGAAGAATTTAGTAATATAAATAACTTTCTCAGTATTAAGCTGGTGTTTAAACCATAACATAGGTTCTTACATAAAATTATGATAAACATAAACACATTAAAATAAAGCGTTTTGTACCATAGAATAAGGGTGGTTTCAGTCAGCTAGGTAGGAAAAGGGTTAACTAAATTCTGCTTATTAAATTAAGGCCCTATGTAATTTCATGACTGTTCAACAATATTGGTAAGTAATAACAGTGAGCTACAACAATAGCAGATTCTGAAGACTTTACTTATCCATTTTGGTAATTCATGAAAGCCAAGTCTTTTGGGGTATTTCCTATTATTGCTGATCCCAATTTTAATAACACTGCTTTTTTTTTCTATAAGAGATCACAGCTCCAATATTATGGGTATGTGGTTAGAATGTCTCAGGAAAGAATTGCTCAACAGATTTTACAGGCAAAACCAGCCAGTAGGCCCTGAGCAAGATGGTTAGATAACATTCATGAGCTTGGCTAGTCTTGCTTAGGGATCCATCAGATCTTATTCACATAAAGAGAAGATGGTCATGGATGGAAATCCTTTGACCATAGTTCTGCTTGATCAGAGTTAACTTGAGGTCAAAATAGGCAAACTGCTGACAAAGTTCTTGTCGTTGTTGGCAGTTCACCTTACTTGGTTATTTTAGGGTCTTAACCTTGCTATCACTCACAGCAATGTAGCAAGTCTGTTGGTTTGTCTGATGTAAGGCAGCCTGTCTAGGGGAGCAGTCAATGTGATGAAAGGCAGCCTGTCTCGGAGAGCAGTCACTGTGGGTGATGTAAGGCAACCTGTCTAGGGGGGCAATCACTCAATAAAAACTGATTCAGGGTAGAGAGGACCTTTCATTCTGGCCAGAAAACATCTGTAGTACAGGTTGCATGTATCCACTACACACTGTAAAGTAGTTGGGGATAGGAAGGGCATCCAGCCAGAAAAACAACTAAAAATTATGAAAAGCACAACCAAGTTTATTTCTATGTATAATTGTAGGCCCCTCCAAACCAAATATACACCCCAACCCACTTTATACTCCCACTCCCACCAACACCACTCTTTCTCTATAAAGTTATATTGGTACCACAACATCCAGTCCTAACTAATGAGGTTGTGTAGATGTCACGACAAAAAAACACAGTCCACGCTGTAAGGTGGCCGTGTAGGTAACACGGTAAAAAGCTCCCAGCCACGGTAAAAAACTCCCTGTAAATGTGGTAGGTGTTAGGAAGGACATCCAGCCATAGAAAACCTGCCTGACAGTCCTATACGAGTGAGACACAGTCACCCGACCAATCTTGCCTCAAGTGGGACAACTCCCGTTTAAACCATGCTAGTGTGGAAGATAGATGTTAAACGATGATGACAATGAATTATATGACATAAACACTAAAACTACTTTAATCTTCTTAGTCTTAGGTCACCCTATGCCCTGGGGCATATTGGACAATGTGTCTTCTCCAATTTACATGATCAGCTGTGGCATAGTTTCCCAGTCCAATCCAATCCTCTGGAGATCTTCACCTGAAACAACTGGCTGGACACATTCTGTACATGTCTGAGTACCGGAAGCCCTCTACGGCAATGAGATGGATCTCAGTCGGTGGAAAACAGGGAGACCCAAGAAAACTACTTTACTGTTATATAATATACATGGCATAGTCCCATAACTCCTGAGTTGTAGGGGCGCCATATTAGCATAGTGTTTCTAGGGCATTTTTTAAACCTGGCAGAGCACATCTCCTCTCCAGGCCTGAATACAACAGGTTTCTTCCAGAAAAGGATAGGATAGAGTGAGAGAAATGAAATGAGAAAGAGATGTAGAGGAAGAATCGATCCCAGTACTTCACCGGTACTTTCTTTTATCTACCTCAAAAGGATGAAAGGCAAAGTTGACCTCGGTGAGATTTGTACTCAGAGCTGGAACCAATGCCACAAAGTATTCTATCAGACGCTCTAACGACCAATTCTCCCACTTATCTAATATATACACATTAAAAAGGTTTTTTTTTTTCCAGTTTTCGATAATCGATTGTTCTGATATTTTTTAATGATCGTACATTAAATAAATGTGTAATAATTATAGGGGAATAATAGCTAATATTGCAAATTAAAATTAAAATTAATTAAATTCTATATTCTACTTTTTCTATTAAAACTAACTCAAGGGCAACAGTAATACTTGGCGTTGCAAGAATTAGACGAATCTTATAGAATAACAGATATTGGTTAAGTATCGGATAGGATACCATTGAGGTATTTGTTGTAACACTTTACACACTGAGTTCAAATCCAGCCTAAGTCAGCTTTTCATTCTTCCGGAGTCGATAAAATATAGTACCAGTGAAGTACTGTTGCTGGTTAAATCAATTTTGCCCGTTCCCTAAATTTGCTGGCCTTGTGCCTAAATTAGAAATCAATATTTAATATACACACAGAAACACATTTATTTTATGTGACTAAAACGAAATATTTACATTGAATATACATAATACGGTGTATAAAAACTCTATTTTTCTACATCAATAATACTAAATAATAATCTCCAAGTGAAATTCTCCAGTAGTGTTCGTGTTTATTCGGTATTATTAAACACCCTCTTCGATTTCTGTGGAGAAAACATTTTTTCCTCGTTTTTTTTTCGTGTGCTATCAAATATTCTTTGTATTTATCATTAGTTCTTTAAATAATAATCAAGAAAAACATTACCCATAGTTTAATTAGCGGTTGCACTAACACAACGTGATTTATAAGAGATGTATATGAAAACATATACAATATGTATATGTATAAAAACAACATAGATAAGTCTCGTTATGTGTGTTTTAAGCTGTGATCATGTCATAGTTTAATGCAACAATACTGCCAGTAATGTATGTTTATTACGTATAAACATATTGTATACGCTTTCGTATACACCTCTATTATCCGTAGTGCAATGTTGTCAAATATGTCACCAGATTTGACAAATATATACTAGCGTGTGTGTATGTGTTTGTGGAAGTACATTTAATTACCGAAATATGTCCAAACGAAGAGTCATGGTTAATTTATATTTATTTGATATAGAAGAAATTAAAATCTTGTTCAAACAAAGCGAACTTAACGACAGTAATATCAATGACTTTTTAAATAAATCTGTCCATAGTTAATATAATTTTATGATCTTAATCAGCTATTACTTACGTCTGATAAGATCTATAGCATCGGAAATGTCAGGAGCTGAAAATACTGCACAAGGAAGTATAGCCATGTTTTAATGAATGTGTGAACTACGTCATATAATTATGTGTATTACACCTCGATGTCGAATAGAAGACTTGTAATTTTATTTATATCGTATATAAACATACAGAAAAAGAAAGCAGTATTGGAAAGGATTATAAATGCCATAAATGAGAGGAAAGCAAGGATTACTAGAAGAAAGGAAGAAAGAAAGGAGGAAGGGAAGAGTGTGACAGACTGTACACCTAGATCAGAGCGGGTTTTGGCTGTGCCTCGCGGACAAAATGAGGCGTTGGTTTAAGGAACCAGTCTCTTCGGAGGCGTAGGTCTGAATCCACCGCTGCCTTGCTATGGTTTTGAAGCCGATTTCACCTTCCCTTGGTGTACATAATACATGTATGTATATGTAGGGCCCATAACTCCTGATGTAGTGACATAACAGTGTCACCTGAGCATTTTAAACCTGGCGGAGCCCATTCTCTCTTTAGGTTTGAACACAGCCGGATTCTTCCAGAAAAAAAGAAAGAAAGAGAGAGTGTGTGTGTGAGAGAGAGAGTATGTGTGTGTGTGAGAGAGAGGGAGAGTGTGTGTGAGAGGGAGGGTATGTGTGTGTGAGAGAGAGAGAGAGAGAGAGAGAGAGAGAATCGACCCAGTACTGGATTGTTACATTTTTTTAAATTGACCTCCAAGGATGTGTAGCGGTTGTCTCCCTTGTTTGGATCTAGACGGGAAGTAGAACCCTTTCTGCAACTTCCGGTCAGAACCCTATAAAACTAACAACTTTAAGCTCTCATTCTCTCATTGCCTTTTCGGCACCAGGTCAAGAGCCTCTCATTTGGCTCTGCCATTCATTTGGCCAACAGGCGCCTGGCCTTAGCCAGGCGTCCTCTGCCAGGCGTCCTCTGCCAGCCGCGTTTGCCTGGCAATCAAAACGGTAACTACTAACTTTGCTTCATTCTATCATCTATTACTTTGACATTTCAACTATACTATCTACCATTGTTAATTAAATATCATACACACAAACAATGTATTCCTTGTTACATTCATGCAACCCTACCGCTCCTAAGATGGGATATGGCAAATCGGCAACCGTAAAAATCCACTTAAAATCCCTTCGAAGATTTAGGAATTTAAGAGGGAGCGAGATTTGCCCGTACGTCTTTATAGACGAGTGGTTAACTGCCTGCAGCCTGAAAGATACCCCATAGAGTCATCTGTCACGCTGCCGGCAGTTAACCACTCGTCTATAAAGACGTACGGGCAAATCTCGCTCCCTCTTAAATTCCTAAATCTTCGAAGGGATTTTAAGTGGATTTTTACGGTTGCCGATTTGCCATATCCCATCTTAGGAGCGGATTTCCTCCACAACTTCTCTTTAACTGTGGACGTCCGTGGCCAACGCCTGGTGGATAACATCACCGGCTTTTCAATTCATGGCCAGGAAGCCAAGGCCCCAATAGTCAGCCCCGTGTTCTTTATCGCTGCCGCTGGTGACGCTTACCATGCGTTACTGGGTTCTTTCCCGGAGCTCACGGATGGAAATTTTCGAGTCACTGACCCAACACACTCGACCGAACATTTTGTTTCCACCACCGGTGCCCCAGTGTTTTCGCGCCCACGCCGCTTACCGACGGAAAAATTAAAGGCAGCACGGTCCGAGTTCGACCATATGCTGCAGCTGGGCATTATTCGCCCATCTACGAGTCCTTGGGCTTCACCGTTACACATGGTGCCCAAGACTTCCGGCGACTGGAGACCCACGGGGGATTATAGGAGGTTAAATGCCATGACCGTCCCGGATAGGTATCCCATTCCCCAGCTCCACGATTTTGCATCTTCACTGCAGGGGTGTAAGATTTTTTCTAAGTTAGATTTAGTGCGAGCCTACCACCAAATTCCGGTCAGGAAGGAGGATATTCCGAAAACTGCAATTACAACCCCTTTCGGATCATTCGAATTTTTGACCATGCCTTTCGGACTCAGGAACGCCGCTAGCACTTTTCAGCGGTTCATAGACGAGGTCACGCGTGGTCTGGACTTCGTCTATGCTTACATAGACGATATTCTCGTCGCTAGTTCCTCTCCGGAAGAGCATATGCGCCACATGCTTCTCTTACTTCGGCGACTTCAGGATTACCGCGTTCGCGTGAATCCTGCAAAGTGTGTTTTCGGTTCCACTTCCCTACATTTTTTAGGCCACCTCATCGACGCCGAAGGTATTAGGCCGCTCCCTGAGCGAGTTCAAGCCATACAGAAGTTACCGCCG
The DNA here is from genome assembly GCA_964016885.1 of Eledone cirrhosa. Classification (NCBI taxonomy): domain Eukaryota; kingdom Metazoa; phylum Mollusca; class Cephalopoda; order Octopoda; family Eledonidae; genus Eledone; species Eledone cirrhosa. The sequence goes on from OZ024742.1 coordinate 376,144,768, forward strand.
CCTACTACACTTCACCAGTTGCGTCACTTCTTAGGCCTAATCAATTTCTATAGGCGTTTCATTCCTCATTGTGCTAATTGGCTATCTTCCCTTACTGACATTTTAAAAAAACGTCGTAAGAAGAATGAAGACATTTCCTTGACACAAGGACAGCTTCAGGACTTCCAGTCTGCCAAGACAGCCCTCGCTAGTTCTTCTTTGCTAGCCCACCCGGTACCAGAGGCCAAGCTTTCGCTTTGTGTTGATGCATCTGATACCGCTGTGGGAGCAGTTTTACAGCAGTCTTACGCTGAAAGCCAACAACCTTTGGCATTTTTCTCGAGGAAGTTGAAACCAGCAGAAACGCGTTATAGCACGTTTGGGCGGGAATTATTAGCCATATATCTGTCGGTGAAACATTTCTCTCATATCCTTGAGGGGAGAAATTTTACGGTTTTTACCGACCACAGACCGTTGACCTTCGCTTTGAGGGCCAAAGCCGACAGATATTCGCCCAGAGAGACAAGGCACCTGGACTACGTTTCACAATTTACAAACGATATCCAGCACATTGCCGGCTCGCACAACATAGTTGCAGACGCATTATCTCGTTTGCCAATTAGCTCCATCTCGTCATCCCAGGATATCGATTTAGGTCGTTTAGCTGCAGACCAACCTGCACTCCAATCGTTGGACACTCTTTCTACCGAATTTGCGACTTGCATTTTCAAATATCTGCCCTTGTCCACCACCGACAGGCAGATCCTTTGTGATGTATCCACTGATGCACCACGACCACTTGTTCCTGAGACTCACCGTCGAATTGTGTTCCTGGCTCTGCACAACATTTCTCATCCAGGATCTGCTGCCACAGTTAAACTCATAACAGCCAGATTCTTCTGGCCTAATATGAGGCGAGACATTGCTGTTTTTTTGCCGTTCCTGTATCGCTTGCCAGAAATCGAAGATCCATAGACACATCCGGACTCCACTGGGTACTTTCACCACTCCAGATGCCCGGTTCCAACACATCCACATTGACATCGTTGGACCTTGGCCATTCAGCAGTGGATATTCCTACATATTGACGTGTGTCGATCGTTTTTCGCGATGGCCTGAAGCCATCCCTTTACAAGACATGACTGCTGAGACTGTAGCACGTGCCCTGGTATCAGGGTGGATTACCCGCTTTGGGGTACCAACTACACTCACCACAGACCGCGGTAGACAATTCTAGTCCCATCTCTTCTCTGAGCTCACCAAAATAATTGGAGCTCAACGGATTCGGACCACGGCCTATCATCCTGCTTCAAATGGAATGGTGGAACGATTCCACCGCCAATTAAAGGCCGCTCTTCGCGCCTATCCAGACTCTCAACGTTGGAGCGAGTACCTTCCTATTGTGTTATTAGGAATTCGGTCATCAATAAAGGAGGACCTTGGGTTCTCCCCGGCCGAATTAATTTACGGTGCTCCTCTAGCGTTTCCTGGGCAAATGCTTGCCCCTGTTGATCTTGCTTTCCAAGATCCGCTTTCCTACGTATCCCGTCTGCGTTCTTATTTACAGGACCTGCCGCCGATGGATACGAGGAAGCAAACTGTAAAACATGCGGTCCCGAGGGACATTGCCTCGTGGACCCATGTGTTCGTAAGGAACGATGCTGTGAGACCACCCCTCACACAACCATACTCTGGACCCTACCGTGTGTTAGCACGCACTGACAAACATTTCACTGTAGACGTTAAGGGGTCCAGAGAGACAATTTCGGTGGATAGACTGAAAAGGGCACACAATGACGCTCATACACCCGAGCCACAAATACCCCAATCTTTCACCATTGTGCATACACCTGCTCCTTCTCCCCCACCTTCACCTACATACAAGACTACGACCCGTTCCGGTCGGAGAGTCCACTGGCCCAAAAAGTTCTGCCAAACTATTTTTATGTGAACTGGCCATTGGAGCCTTATATATATATATTTTCTTTTTTTTTGCTGTTCTTATTTATTGATTTATTGTATTGCAATGTACCTCTCATTATCATTTCACGATATATATATATATGTTTCTCGTGTCTTACAACGAACTCTTTCAAAAAAAAAAAAAAAGAAAAGAAATTTGATATTCTTTAAAAAAACATTTCAACAGGAACATTTATTTTCGATGAACCATTGCCTTTTTGTTCATCGTTTTCTTTATCGTTCAAGTTTTTTTTCCCCAAAGTTCACACCAATAATTATGCTGAGTGAAGCCTTACTTTTTCATCATTGTCACTTTCAAAATTGCACTATCATTTTCTCGCGCGTTAGAAATATTATTTTTTTCAACCTTGTATTGGCACGTGTAGGCAGCACAAATTCTCGATTCACAGAGACGTCTCTACTCACAGACATAGCCGCACGCCAGAGATAACATTTCTCGCCAAGGATTCTTCAGCCTTAAGCTATATTCTTCTATTGGCCGGTTTATAAATTTACAATGTAAATTTACCGTTGATAACCGCGCATTTATTAAGAATGCTTATTTCTCTGGTCGCTGGCCTCTTGACCCTTCCAGGTCAACGCATTCTCAACATCGACCATCAACTTCGGCTGCTATTTCTAGCACTTTGCGCAACTCATTTTTTTTTTTTTTTTTTTTTTTTTTTTCTAAAAATTTTTTTTTTACTGTGAATTTAAACACCGAATACGTTCACTCAGCGAGACAACAGCAGCAGCGACAGCAATATAACAGCAACAGCAATACATCAACACAGCTTCACCAACAACCAAAGCCAGAGAATTTATTTTTGCAGCACTCTTCCTGTGAGAAAATCCATTCGGAGGTTGGAAATTTCACGATATACCACAGAACAGAAACCACCTGCATTCATTCTCTGGAACACACTTTCTTTCCTGCTGTCATGTGATTGCACACCTGTGAACTATATTTTGTACATTTGAACTTTGAGCTCTTCTCTTACTTTTACTTTATTACATTGTATCTTTGGGTGATGGATAGATGGATGTCCAGTCGTTCTCTGGCCAAGAGCGGTTGGCTACCTTGATATCTATCATTGATTTTTGCAAACATTCTTTTGTCGTAATTTTCATGCCTGTTACAACATTCTCGCCAACTTGCTACATATTTTCATTTCGATTTTTATACACTAAAATTCTGGCGGGAGGTTATGTAGTGGTTGTCTCCCTTGTTTGGATCTAGACGGGAAGTAGAACCCTTTCTGCAACTTCCGGTCAGAACCCTATAAAACTAACAACTTTAAGCTCTCATTCTCTCATTGACTTTTCGGCACCAAGTCAAGAGCCTCTCATTTGGCTCTGCCATTCATTTGGCCAACAGGCGCCTGGCCTTAGCCAGGCGTCCTCTGCCAGCCGCGTTTGCCTGGCAATCAAAACGGTAACTACTAACTTTGCTTCATTCTATCATCTATTACTTTGACATTTCAACTATACTATCTACCATTGTTAATTAAATATCATACACACAAACCATGTCTCGTTTTGTTACATTCATACAACCTAGTATCCTCGCTATAGATGAAAGGTAAAGTTCATCCCGGTAGGATTTGAACTACGAATACCACAAAGCATTCTCTCCGACATTTTAACGACTCTGTCAATTAGCTGACTTTGTATAACAAATTTAATTTACAAAAAAAAGGAAAAAACAACAACAAAACAAATCGAGACGTGCACACTCAGCTATAATGGTGAATATTTTCGGTTTTAACGCCAATGAATGCGAGACTAAGGCACTGGAATAGTTAAGCACCCTTGCGACCATCACCTGAGGGCCAAAGCCTGGTGACAAGTCCGGCTGAAGATGATCACACCGGATAGAATTGAAGGCGTTCGTCTTGAAAACGGAAGAGCATATCGGACAGCGCAAACCTTGATATACAAAACACAGGCTAGTCATAGCTGACCAGGGCTAATTTGAAGCGAAACAACCTGCTAGAAATAGCAGTCCAATCTTTCTCAGAGAATACGCTATCTTTTTTTGTTTTAAGAGGAAATGAGACTATATCTAAATATAAGGCGTTGGTGGTCACGACAGAAACATATTTGTTTATAGGGAGGGTTGATGAGAATAGATCAGAGACTTCATCTTCTTCGCCCACTTATTCCTGGGAAGTGTAGCGAAATCTGTCCACACCTTGACCCCTGGATGACGTTTAACGGGTATTTTCTAGGTTATCTCTTTTCGGACGTCAACAGGTTTGAGATTGGACGACCTCGAAAGATCACCCCGTTGTTCTCAAGTCTTGGAGACAGATGAAGCGACATAGATAAATAGCCTGCCTTAGATCAGGCCAAGCAATTCGGAACCATTCTTGATTGAGTAAATATATAAACATTTGCTTTCTACAGACCCCTTGGGGTCTTACATACTCTTACTTTCTCTTACTCTATTTCACTCAATCTCTATCTCTTGGTCTCTCTCTCAACCAAGCCAGTGAAGTTTATGAAGTTTTCTTGGTAAATACAATTTAATTATACTTTTACAAACAGACAAATAACGTTCATAATTCTTGTTTATTTTTCGTATAACTCCGGCGTGAGTTATCTGTATATATATAAAATTAAGTATGTGTGTGTGTGTGTGTGTGTGTCTGTGTGTTACCTACTGGGGCCTACATCTTACGACCGATTTTCATGAAACTTTACAGGCTCATAGATTAGTCATTGGGGAGTGTTTTCTATATATCAGCGTATCGTTTTTTTTTTTATTCCGGGGTCATTCTGCAGATAAAAATCGATAGGGGGGATGTCACCTTTTTTTAGGTATCGAAAAATAAGAATTTTGGCTCGAGCTTCCACATTTTGCCACCGATTTCGTTCAAATTTTAAAGCAAAATAGAATTTATCATTGCACATCCTGTAATGGCTTTATATTTTGCATTTGTTGTTCAGGGACGGCGTGACAGCCGCTTAAATATTCGAAAATACCACCTTTTCGCTCAAATTTCCGCCTTTTCAGCTCTAGCTCCCACATTTTCCAACCGATTTCGTTCAAATTCGAAACTTCGGTTCCACCTCACACATAAATCAATTTATTTGGTTCAACTTTTATACTACGATAGAACCTATCATTGCACATCTTATAGTAGCTTTACACTTTGCATTTTTGTTCAGGGACGGCGTGGCAGTCGTTTAACTCTTCAAAATACGATTTTTTCCACCTCTCACATATTCCATACGATTTCACTCAACATTTCGCCATTTGCTACACCTTACGACCGATTTTCAAGAAACTCGCAGTCGTTAAGATCAACACCTTTTCATCAAAGCAGATATTATTTTACCTACCCAGGCAACGCTGGGTACTGCTGCTAGTTTTCAATAAATTAATAATATAGAGGTTTGGTTCATTTATATATATTCATTTTCTGCGTGATCAAAGAACTATCATATCATCATCTCATTGAACACTTACTCATCTACCTGCACACATGCAACCTTTGGTCACACTGTATCACAACAGTGAGCTCACCACACAGTAAGCTACAAGTGAGCACACACGCAACAAACGAATCAACACAATAAACTACCAACACGACCACCAAAATCTACGCTTTAGAAGGTCGTGGAGGCAGAGTCCTCAAACACTCCTTATAACAGGTCCTGTCGGAAGCAGCCATCTCTAACTGATCCGACTGGATCCCCAAGTATGACCAGCCAAGCTCATGGTTGTTATCCAACCATCTTGCTCAGGGTCTACCCATGGGTCTCTTGCCGTTTGGTTTTGCCCGTAAAATCTATACAGCGATTCTTTTCTCAGACATTCTAATCACCTGCATATATTATCGGGGCTGCGATCTCTCAATTAGGTGAAGTAGCGAATCTACCTGGATTGACTCTCTGATCTCCGAGTTACGCACTGTAGCCAAGATTCATGACCACTGGTAAGGGTTAGCACGAAAACCGAATTGAAGATAGCGAGTTCAGCTTTAGCGCCTACCTCCCTCCTTCGGATTACTGAATGCTGAAGCTGGCACATTACTGCACCAGCTCCTGCAATTCTTGCACTTAACCAGCCTCCCGCCTTCCATCACTCGTGAACATGACCCCGAGACAGTTGAACTTCTCTACCTGCTTCAGTAGAATTCTATTCACATGTAGAGTGCACTGCGCAGGCTTCCTTGAGAGACCATTTCTAAAATACCAGAAATTATCTAATCTAAAGTCTGTCAAGCCCGAAGGCTATTGCTATTTTAGCAGTATTAGTTATAGATGTTATTGAGATACGAGTGACATAATAATGATTTCAACAGCAGAAATTAGAGATGAAATATATGTTTATTTTTGATGTAGCACAAACAATGGTGTGGTACAGAGGCTGGTTTCTGGCGTGTGATCAGTCGGCTTTTCAGTGGCTGTCTGTTTTTTCTTTCTCGCGTTCTCAACCAGCGTTGTTCTATGAAGAGGCGTGAGGCGTCTTACTACAGTATCTCCTGCCAGATTTTCAAATTATCGAAAATCAATGTCATTACTCACATGTGGAGTAAGATTTTGTCACCATATATAATAGCTTTATTTACAATAGTTTATAACTTTGCCTATTAATCCGTATGGTGAGCAATTGGGGTCCTACGTGCTGGCCTCCCCACAGCCCCGGCGGACAGGATGGAGAATGCGTTTCCCCGGAGCATGGTAAGGGAGATGAGCTGGAAGAACTATTCCAACTCGCGAGGCTCTAACCTGCGGCTGGTTAGCTCAGCGCCTATGGTGCGAATAGGGAGGTAGCTCTAGGGCCAAGGACACCAGAAGTCTCCACTGCCAAGGGCGCGACTGCGAACCTGTCAGAGAGCGACCGATACTTGGAGAGTTTAAAGAAGAAGAAATGACACTATATCCAAATATAAGACGTGGGTAGTGACGACATAAACATCTTTGTTCTTAGGGATCTTTGATGAGAATGGATCAGAGACAATTTCTAAAATACCAGGAATTTTGGGTAAACTATTTTTTGTTTTTAGGCCTGTGACATTCGAGACATTTGGGAGAGCTTGGTTGCCGTAACGAAATTCTTGTCATCGTTGGCGGCTCGCTTTAGCGACGTATTAAGTAATGCTCGTGAGGGTGCTTGGCTATTCCAGCACTTTAGCCTCGCTATCAGTCATAGTAATGTTGATAGTGTGTTAGCTTGCCTAAAAACATTAATAGTGGTTGACAACGTCCCTTTGTTCTGGTGAATGATTGACTGCGTGGGGTCTTCCTCCCCGCTTTCCTCCTTCATTATTTTCGAGGTTAACTTTGCCTTTCATCCTTACGGGGTCGATAAAATAAAGTACCAGTAATGTACTGGTTAATTGCTGGCCTTGTGTCAAAAGTAGAAACAATTATTTTAGGTGGTTTAGCAGTATCGGTAGAGGGTCTGACGCCATACTTTCTAGCATAGTTACGTCCCTTTACGGTCTGAGTTCAAATCCCGCTGAGGTTGACTTTGCCTTTCATCCTTACGGAGAGGTCGATAAAATAAAGCACCAGTAATCAGTGGCGGACTAGGTCTAAAAATATTGGTTGCTAGGAGATGAAGGGGGACTACCTACATATAGAATACTCTCATTTAATTTTTAACTTTGATTTTGAAAGTAGGTTTAGAATTATCAATTTTCATTATACTTTTGTAGCTGTCTCGGTGGCCTAGTTGCAGGAATCGTAGACGGTGGTGATCCTGGTCCGAAGTTCGATCCTGGTCGGGTGTAGGGTTCCCAGTAAACCTTTTCAGTTTTTTTTCTATTGGTTGTAAAATAAAAACTGAAAATGATTACATGTATCGCTTGACCAGGATTGAACCCAAGGCCAGAAGCTGCACCATCTCTAGTACTTACCGCAAGGCTACAGAGACAACTACGAAAATCTTATGAAAATTAAGACTTATAAACCTACTTTCAAACCTACTTTTCAAAATTTTCAAAACAAAGTGTTGCGGTGTCGTTCATGTCTTTCTTAATGTTATTGCTCCTACTTAAGGTTGACCTCTAAATCATTTGGGTGTTCTATAAACTACATCCTCGTTTTGTTTCTCATCTATCTAGACTATATTTTAACCTGTAATCCATGTTTCATTTCTGTTTCATTTCTGTTCTAGCTCATTTCTCCCTCTCTCTCTCCCCATCTCTCTCTGTGATATTTGAATCTACGACGATTTGGGCTTACTTTATTCATATATATATATGTTTTTGCTTGTCAGATTCAAACTTACAATGATTGGCATTATATATATATATATATATATATATATATATATATATATATATATATATATATATATATATATATATATATATATATATATACTACCAGAAAACCACCCCTCGGGTGGTTTTCTGCTACCATGTGTAGTGTGTATATTGATATTATACGCAGGTATATATACATGTAGATATGATACATCAAATAAAATCGCGATTGACAATATATAACCAGATAGAAAAATGCGTACAGCAAAAAAAAGTAATATTGTTGGAATATAAACCTTTAAAAATACAGGACAAGAAACTAAAATAAAACTTTAAAAGAATAGGACAAGAAACTAAGATAAAACTTTAAAAGAATAGGACAAGAAACTAAGATAAAACTTTAAAAGAATAGGACAAGAAACTAAGATAAAACTTTAAAAGAATAGGACAAGAAACTAAGATAAAACTTTAAAAGAATAGGACAAGAAACTAAGATAAAACTTTAAAAGAATAGGACAAGAAACTAAGATAAAACTTTAAAAGAATAGGACAAGAAACTAAGATAAAACTTTAAAGAATTGGACAAGAAATAAAAAAATTTACAATAATATTAGTGGCAACATTTTTTTTATTCGTTTCCTGTGCTATGCCCCAGTATCTTCTTGATTAGTGCATAATAATTGCGTATTTGATCTGATCATGGCTTTATTTGCCAACCTCAGCAATATACAGTTACCAAACACTTCTACCAAACACTTCACTTGCTTCGTAATCTCCAACAACAACAATAGACAATTACTACTAGTTTCCTAACAAGAAAACCATCACATAGGGAAGAGAAAACCGAACTTTTTTTTTAAAGAACAATTATAAAAATATTTTTATTTTTTTATTGGTTATATATGAATGTCATTTATATATATATATATATATTTTTTTATTATTTGTTTTACTGTATTATATGCCTGTATGAATAACACGTTTTGCATCAAACACACATCATTTTCCTTGTTACACACCAACATGTTTTTTTTTGTGGTATATTCTGGATTCGGTTGGGTCTCTGCGGGATCACTTTTCGACTGGTCAAGGTACGGCAAAAGCTATTTAACACATGATAATCAGCCCACGGTTACTACTAGCTCGACTCACTGAGCACGCAACTCAAAATTGCACACACTCATGTCATAGCATAAACCTCGACTCACGAGAAGAGAATCTTACGTATGATAATACATCGAGATTCAACTGGTCAAGGTTCGACAATAGTTATTTAACACATGATAATCAGCCCACGGTTACTAATCGCTCGACTCACTGAGCACGCAACTCAAAATTGCATACACTCATGTCATAGCGTAAACCTCGACTCAATGAAGAGAATCTTACGTATGATGATACATCGAGAGAAATAGTCCTCTGTGTTGTCATATCGTAATCCGATACCGTAACCCATCCATCCATACACAACAGTTCGAAATACATGATCACAACTTTGTATTTTTACAGTTTCTTCTAAATGTTACACACACACATGCATACACAGTTATACTATATATTTTTTTCTCTCTCCAAATTTCTCTACACTCGAAGTATATGCTTGTGTGTCTGTGTCTATATATGTATGTTTACATACATGAATGAATACACTAAGCTTTAAATTTAGTAGAATGTACAACCACTGGTTCCAGCTAATTGCACTATCGTATATTTTGGTTTCTAGTAATTCCCTGGGGAATTGGTTGATTGTTTTATTTATTTAAAAAAAAGATTTATTCTTTCTCTTAGATTTCAGGTATTTTTTGAAAACAAAGCACTGGCCCCTAAAATACTACAGTGGGCCCTGCAATGCTACTGTGGGTTCTTGCAATGCTACCGTGGGCCCCTTGGAGCCCACTTGCCATTGGGCAACCTGGCCAGTCCGCCACTGCCAATAATGCACTGGAGTCGATTTAATCGACTTTTCCCTTCCCCCAAATTATTGGCCTTGTGTCTAAATCAGAAACCATTATTGGCTTGCTTCGAAAATCTCCTTTATTTTATTATATAAATCAGGTGGAAGTAATTTGGATAATAAAGAGTTGTTATAACCACGCAGTTAAATAAATACTATATTAAAATAAAATACTAAAGTATGAAATAATTTTCATGGCATGTATTTTCGTAAATTACCGGACCACATCCCTACTCACTGCTATTGGAGCGGAGTTGGCCGTCCGCAGGTGAGAGCCCCGTGAGGTGGAGTGGCTGTTCCAGGGCGCCGTCCCCCGGGACGATGTATTCTCCATCATGTCGGTCGAGACTCAGAGGTGGAGGGTGGGGGTACTCGTTCGGACGTCAAACATTTACACATATACTTCATATGAAAATCGATAGTTTTTTCATGACATAATAACATTAAAACCAAGGCTGGAAATGGTGTAGAATTATCAACAAAACAAGTGGAATGGACCGTCGTCGGTTTCGACGGAGAGTGTTCCAGTTGTTCTGCCCATGAAATTAACGTGTAAGTGGCTGAGCATTCAACAGACACGTTACCATAACGTAATTCTCAGGCCTGTGGTTTTCGAGACGTTTGGAGGAGTCGGGCCGCTGACTGCGAGGTTCCTCTCTTCACTGGCGGCTCGCCTAATAGAGGTAACTGGCGAACCTCGCGAGGGCGCTTGGTTGTTCCAGCGCATTAGCCTCGCCATCACCCGAGACAACGTTGCGAGTGTGCTGGCTTGTCCCAAAAATCATTAGAGAGGTTGCCCGGTACTCCTCGCAACGTTGCTGTCTTTTGCTCTGGTGTTGGCTCCGTTGTCCACCCCTTCCTTTACATTTTCTTTAATATTGCAACATTAAAAGAATATATCCTTCTGAAAGAATCGCGAGCAATTTATAATGTTATCTAAGCATTTGTAATGTTATTTATGTATATATTTAAAACATATTTGTTATGTTATTCTACTGTAAATTTATTATTTAAAAATTATTATTTAAAAATTATTCTCAGGGAAATTCAACGTGACAAGACTGATCCTTAGAATTACAGGTGCAGTCCATCAGACGGGCTTCCAACTGTCTCGGTTTACCCAATTTCATCAATAAGTGTTCCACTGACCCTTACGATATGATGTGCAGCCGATTGTCGCACTTTGTGGCGAATTGATGGTCGTTTTCGTTTTGCCCCACCCCCTTTTTTTTCTTTGTTTTGTATGCGTTTATATTTGTTTTTCAACGACATTATATTTGTAATGTTATTCTGAAAGAACTGTGAGTAATTTATAATGTTATTTATGTATTTGTAATTATATTTATTCATAAGATATAAACCAACCCAATTCGGTCTTGTGTCCTTTGCAAAATAAAATTGCTTTCTACGTCACGCATTTTGTAGTTGTGTTTGTTGCCAGGCAACAGGTTGGTGGACGATAATGAAAGTTCCTGCTTGAGGCTGCTAAGGACTAAAAGTTTATTATAGAAAAAAAAAAGAAAAAGAGAATGACATCAACACACAAAAGCATCAGTGATATTATAGTCCAGGTAATTTCTATATATCTTTATTTACAATAAATTAACGTTTATTACACCTGTGTTTATGTAAACAAACAAAAAAACATGATAACAAACCACATTGTTTTTATTTATCTAAATACCTTCCGTTATACACTGGGATAATTGCTGGCCTTGTGCCAAAAGTAGAAACAATTATAAGTTTACGGTCTGAGTTCAAATCCCGCCGAAGTTAACTTTGCCTTTTATCCTTATGGGGTCGATAAAATAAAGTATCAGTAATGCACTGGGGTAAATTTAACCGACTTTCTACTCGCCCCAAATTGCTGGCCTTGTGTCTATAGAAATCATTATTGACTCCCACTGTTCACGTAAAAACATTTGTTTTGTTATATTTCAAATATCAGCTTAATAAGGAAAAACTAGTTATTCTAAATTTATATAACGGATAATGAAAAACTAATTAATGATTTACAAAAGAAATAAACCAACCGAAATTTCTAAGGGTAAAGGGTAAATTTATCCCTTGCTCCTGAACAATCCGGCTGGTTTCAGAATGGAGGGGATTTTGACTCTGATTTTGGCCCCTAGCTCAGTATGGGATCAAGGGACTTGCTACATCATTAAACAAACTTATACTACTAAATCCCCCCAACTTAGTTGCTTCAGCCATAAACCTCGGTACTGCGGTCCGCCATGCAGAGGAAAGGAAGATAAACAAATACCGGGGATTGTCCGGTCACTTCCTCTTCGCACTGGTCACTGTCGAGATCTCAAGCGTACTCGGACCCCGTACTGCTGAGCTCCTCCACAAGATCGGGACGTCAGCAGCCCATCTGAGGAAGGAGAACCCGCGAGGTGGGGTGGCTGTTGCAGCGGGTGTCGCTGGACATTGTTCCCGGAAATACTTTTGCGGTCTTGTCCGCGGGGCACAGACATTACCACCGCGCCCTACGCCCTACCTAGGGGTCTCCAACAATCCTCCCCCCTCCGCTCCGCTTATTAAATTTTGCTAATCCATCTCCGGTGAAATTTTATTGTAAGTCGTAGCATTCCTGCGACAATTTTCTTTAGACATTAAAAAATATTACACATGACAAAAAAAGTAGATTACTAGAAATCCCATACGTTATAAAATAAATAGGTTGGGTTGGGTCTTAATATCTAAACTAAACAACTAATTCTGGTTAAAAAAAAAACAACAACGGAGACAAACTAGAAAAATTATCGACAAACATGACAACCCATTGTGTATTTACTGAAGTCTTTCATTAAGTTTTTATATATTAGGCGGTGAATTGGCAGAATCGTTAAGGCGTTGGATAGAATGCTTTACGGTATTTATCCCACCTCATTGCATGCACTGAATTCAAATTCCACAGTGGTCAACTTTACCTTTCATCCTTTCTAGGTCGATAGAAAAAGTACCAGTCCAGTACTGGGGTCGATTCCTTCCTCTATAGAAAAGAGCGGCTGTATTCAGACCTGGAGATGGTTGGGCTCCGCCAGTTTTAAAAGTGCCCTAGACACACCGTTTGACGGTGCCTCTACAATTCCACAAGGAATTATGGAATCTTTATCCTTATCCTATCATCATCATTCATCATCATCATCATCATTTTACGTCCGCTTTTCCCTACTTGCAAGGTTGGGACGATCCTATTTCAGCACAGCATCTCTTCACTTGTCACTGTCCTTCGTCATCTCCTCCGTGAGCTTCAGCGATCTGAGGTCTGCTCTCACCACCTCCGCCCATGTTTTTCGTGGTCTTTTTCTACTGCGTCTTCCTTCTACTGGGATTTCTTGGCACTTCTTTACCCAGTGGTCATCCTCCATGCGCATCACATGTCCATACCATCGCAGTCTTCTCTCCCGCACACCACAACTTATCCCTCTTATGCCCAGTTTCTCTCTCAATTCATCTATGCTTGGTCGTTCACACACATTGACATTGCACATCCAACGGAGCATGCTTGCTTTATTTCTCTCCTATATATATTTGAAATAAGTAATTCCCCAACATCTTAGAGAACATTGTACTATTGTTGTTGCTGTTGTTGTTTGTCTTTCCAACAAATATCCTAATTAAAATTTTACAATAATTAGAAAGGCTATTGGTTAATATATAACTATCTTTATTTATAAGAGAGCTATATTTTTAATTAACTCCACTTCTCATCTTTAAATATTTCTTTATTAAAAACATTCTATATATTACCATATATGGAATCTTCCTCATATTATTTATTAATTTGCTGGTTTTTGTTACAATTCCAGAAAACCGTTTTTTTTGGTTTTTGTTTGTCAAATAGGAAACTTGTGGGATATTTTATTTCCAGGTTAAAATTACATAAAAATAATTGTTTCTACTTTTGGCACATGGCCAGCAATTACCCAGTGTATTACTGGTACTTTATTTTATCGACCCCGTAAGGATGAAAGGCAAAGTGAACCTCGGCGGGATTTGAACTCAGAATGGCAAGGGCCATAACTCTATGCGTCAAAGCATGGTGTCCGACCCTCTACCGATACTGCCAATCCAAAAATAATACGGAAAAGCAAGCAAGAGAAAAAATGTTAGCTATCTGTTACTCATCTACTAATATATAATATGCTTGTGTTTTTGTCTGTCACATGAGATGACTGATGAAGAAAGGGGAGATGACAAACTGATAAAGGAAGGGGTGATAACGTTGACTGAGAAAGGAAGGGATGATAATGATAATGACTTAGGAAGGAAGGGGTGATAACGTCAACTAAGAAAGGTTTGTATGTATGTATCACTTGTGTGAGTGAGTGCGAAGGAACCAACCAACCAACCAACAAACAAACATCGCTTTTTTTTAATATTATGTATACATATTACAATTAGCCGTCATTTTTCATGGTGCATGGCCAGATAGTATATATATATTATCATTTAATGTCCATTTTTGCTGTTAATAAAGGTATATTTATATATATATAGGTATATATAAAGTTACTATAGACTACCCAAGCAAACACCCCAACCATCGATTACCTGTACTAGACACAGAGCTCTAGTTAGATACCATTAATAACAAAAAACAAATCCTCCATTCCCATTATGCCAAACCCATGACTTCCAAATATCTGATCCACCGAAACTCAACTGTTTCGGACCATACCAAAATCAACATACTGATTGCGGATTTGGTACGGGTGATGAGAAACGTGTCCCGCATGTGCAACCACAAAGAACTAGAGAGACACATACAACACTTCATCCACCGTATGCAGTTCTCTGGTTACAATCAGAGAGATAAAATCACAGTATATAGAGGAGCCAGAACCAAATGGGAAAATATGGTAAATAATGATACAAATGGGACCTGCCCCTTGTATAGGAGCAAATTTTCGAATAGAATAGAAAGAACTAGGAATAAGGTTAATAGAATAAACTCATGGTGTGATAGCAATAAATACCAGAGTGTAATGTTCATCAATACAACCCCTAGAGGTGAACTAGCTTACAAATTTAGAAGGGCCCTAGATAAACATAAACTCAATATTAAGATAGTAGAAAGACCAGGTACCTCCATAAAAACACTTATTAGCAATACATACCCTTTTCAAAGACCTCCCTGTATAGATAGTAGAAAGACCAGGTACCTCCATAAAAACACTTATTAGCAATACATACCCTTTTCAAAGACCTCCCTGTATAGATAGTAGAAAGACCAGGTACCTCCATAAAAACACTTATTAGCAATACATACCCTTTTCAAAGATCTCCCTGTATAGATAAGAAATGTATAATCTGTAAACTAAGCCCCCATATTAACTGTAAAACTAGAAATGTAGTATATAGCATAAGATGTACTGAAGGACAATGTAGAGATAAGAATATAGTGTACATAGGTGAGACAGCTTGTAGTATAGGGGAACGGATAATGAACACTGGCGAGAGCTTCAAGATAGTAAAGAATCATCTGTACTCCACCAACATGCTAAAATAGAACATAAGGGTAAATTAGAGAACATAGAAATAAAAATAGAATCTACACACAGAAAAGACGGAATGATTAGACACATCACAGAGGCAATAAACATAAATGAACTCCAACCAAAATTAAATAGAAAACATGAATGGAATAGCAACATCGCAACTTACAATTAAGGAGAAAATGAAAACACACGCACACATAGAACAAACAACCAACCAGTAACATGTAAATAAACAAATATAAACACACACAGACACCCAGATGTAACACATGCGCAAACTAAGCACACAACATACACAAAAACAAGATGGCGTAGGACAGAACAAAGGAAAGGCACAAAAACAAAGAAAAGAATCCCCAGTCACTGAAGAGGTCACAGAATGTGTGACGAAAGAACTTTGACAATATATGAACAATCGTCTGGTTGTGGAACCAACCAACCAACCGGAAATTTATAAATTCTTAAATTTATAAATTTAATTTATAATAAATTGAAGTGAAAGCATGGTGCGTGTGTTTCTTATTGGCAACATGACCCTCCCAAAGTATAACAATATATATAAAGTTATATACATATATCTAAGTCTAAAGTCTGTCTTAAGCCAGAAGGCTCATTTGGCCGGTGCTTATCCCAGTTCCATAGCGTGAAGCGACTGAGAGTACAAGACTCCCCCGGACAGGACGCCAGTCAATCGCAGGGTTAAACCTCCAGTTATTGTTGGTACTCATTTCCAGCTGAGTATATTGGAGCAACGTGAAATGAAGTGTTTTGCTCAAGAACACAACACGCAACCCAGGAATCGAACCCACGACATTATGATTGTAAGTTCAACACTCTTACCACTAGGCCACGTGCCTCCACTATATATATATATATATAGCTATAGAAAAAGGTGCAGAGATCTCAGAATTGATGGAAGCTGTGAAATGGGGAGACCCAGGAAGATTTGAAACGACGTGATAAAAGCTGAACATGCCCAGTTGCACCTCACAAAGGCGATAACACAGGACCAAAATCTCTGGCATTATGCAGTATTTCAGAAGACCAGACCTCCCACAGGCACATAAAAAAATATGTACGACCCCACCTCATCCACTCCCATACATCTCCCATGAGGACTGGCTGAAGCATACATCCAGTGAAACCTCCAGTCCACATTGTATGGTGGTTGTGTAGGTGTCATGACAAAAAGCACCCAGTCCACACTGTAAATTGGTTGTGTAGGTGTCACAACAAAAAGCACCCAGTCCTCATTGTATGGTGGTCGTGTAGGTGTCATAACGAAAAGCACCCAGTCCACACTGTAAATTGGTTGTGTAGGTGTCACAACAAAAAGCACCCAGTCCTCATTGTATGGTGGTCGTGTAGGTGTCATAACGAAAAGCACCCAGCCCACACTGTAAAGTGGTCTTGTAGGTGTCATGACAAAAAGCACCCTTGGATAGTCAGGAAAACTTGAACTGTTAAGGTATATTCTCCTTGGTTATGTCAAAATTTATAAAACACACTTCGTATTTTATCTGATGAAAGCGTACCAAAGTTTTGGTACCCTTGAAATATATATAATAGAATAAATATGGTTTTATAAATATAGTTTCCATTTATTTAATATCATTGTATATTATACTCCAGAAACTTGTTGAGTGCTCTGAATCAGTTATAAACATTTATATTTGTTGAATTACCAACAAATTGAATATCCCTTCTGCTTATATATATATATGTATGTAGATTACTTATGAGCAAGACAAGGTCAGCCGACCTAACATTGCCCACAACAGGACAACCCGTCTAACCCATGCTAGTGTGGAAGAATTGACGTAAAATGGTGATGATGATGATGATGATATGTAGAATACTTAAGAACTAGAGAATGTTAGTTATGTTGTAAGCTCTGTAATTAAGCTCTCAGGGAGTTTAAACCACCTCAAACAGTTGAGTCAATCATATCTAATCTACTCCTACTTGTTGGTCTCGTTGCTCTCTCTTAGTTTAGCAATCTCTGTTGTATCACTAAGTTACAAGATATCACAACCAACTTAAAACTAATTGAAATACCAAGACATGGTCCCAGGTGTACATCACCATCATCATTGTCACCACCACCATCATCGTTATCACCACCACCACCACCACTATCTACTGTATAGTCAGCAGAAATAAAACAAAATTTTGTTGACCAGTAAATATAATTGTTTCTACTTTTGGCACAAGGCCAGCAATTACCCCAGTGAATTACTGGTAATTTATTTTATCGACCCTGTAAGGAGTTAACCTCAGCGTTAACCTCAGTTAACCTCAGCGGGATTTGAACTCAGACCTCAAAGGGACGTAACTCTATGCTGTAAAGCATGGCGTCCTAGCAATGACTATTGTTTTCTGGTTGGCTGCACATTTGCTACTTGTCACACACCACTGCTTCTGTTCTAGTTACCATCATTGAGTAAACAGTCTCTCAGTGGTAGGGATTTCTAATTTAGGCACAAGGCCAGCAAAGGGTGGAAGAACTCATAAGAGTCAACGGCCATCCAAAAGTGTGTAAATATGTATATACACATGTACCGCGCGGTTAAACCACTGGGAGTGAAGAACCCCTAGCCCTTGTCAGGGCATTCTTCTAGGAGAAGGCAACTCAAGAAACTGGGATAACTCCGATATAAAACCTGCGGCTCAGTAGTTACCGATGATGTTGATCTTTTCTTCTTTTCGGGTTATAGCTACTGTCGCTCAGAGAGTGGGATTGGCTCAGTGCACAGTCTTTCCTCACTTTAAAAAATATCTTCATTGCACGATAGAATTAATTAATAATTATTAATAATGGTATATCATGCAATGGCCATACTCGATAACGAGGGGGCAGCCATCATGTATGTATGTATGTATGCATGTATATATATATATATATATATATATAACTACACAGCCATTTCTATTCTCCATACATTTTCTTCCTCTTCCTTCCTCTTCTCACTTTTATCTTTTATTTCTAACTCTATCTTCTGATGAAGGACTAGTGTCCGAAACATTAAGACTCTTTTCCTGTTATTTAAAGTGTTAAACTAATATATTTCTTCAATGTACTGTGTCGTTTGCTTTGTTATTTCTGTTTACTTTTTACATACATATATATGGTAGTGCTGATGCCATTATAAATTGCACCCAATACTCTCTGTAAAGTACCCCTATAAAATGCACTGTAAAGTGGCATGGCTGTTGCTTTGCTCTCATTTATGTTACCACCCACTATAATAATTATGATATAATGTGGTGCTGATCTTGACATTATGAATAAAATATCTTAATTTCATCCTTGAATGTCGCAAGTAATGACTAAAAGTGTTGATGCCACATGGGGTCCCACATGGCTAAGTCCTGCCTCATGAGGAAAAATGGCCTTGACCATATTACCATATTTCTAATGGAAAACACTTTATTTGAATTAATTAGAAAAGAATTTATTAAACCATTGATTCAAGCTATTCCTACATATAGAAATAGAGAGAAAAGTGTCATCGGAGCGAGTGTCCTCCACCTCCAACTATCTTACACTCCACCCATGGATCCAGGCTAACAGGATGTTGAAGGAGACACGCTGGGACAGCCGTTTCACCCTTGCAGGGCTCACAATTGCTGGTGGCCAACTCTGCTCCAATAACAGTAGGGATGTGGTTGGGAACCAAGAATGCTGGAAGTCTCCACAGAATTGATTGAAAAAGGACTTGGAAAGATGTGCAAAAAATATTAATTATTTCCTTATTAAGATGGTATTTGTAACATAACGGTTCTTATATCAAGTTATGTTGGAAGATTCTAATTTAGATAGGAAACCAGTAAAGTGGGTGGTTTTCCTTCATCGAAGCTGGGGCAGGTTGATATCAAAAGTGTGAACCCTTTTGTTACCAACCTGGCCAAAACCAGCTCTGGTTCTATGATATAAAATCACCCATTTTAAAGGTTTCCAATTTAAATTAAAATTTTCCAACATAATTTTACATAAGAACCTTGCATTAAGTTACTATCTTAGTAATGAAATAATTTTAGTAAATCCCTCAAAATTCTTCATTAATTAATTGATTGTATTTGATGAGAAATGCAGTAAAAATAATAATTGTGTACAGTGCTCAGGTGCACTACAACTCATCAAAGGTGCATGTATAGTACATAGAATAATGTACAGAAGCCAGGAAAGTGAAAAGTGTATAAGTCATGAAATACATGTGTGAGTGTGTATGGAGAAGGAATATCAGGCATAGTGTTTGTGAACTTGAGGAAGCATGGATGATTTGAAGGATGCAGTGTCCCAACAGCTAACAACTTAATTTTGTTGTAGAATATTTTAGAAACTCCTGTTTGTATCAATTTCACTTCACATTTGTTGTGCCTTTAGCAAAGATATGTCAATACACAATTTTATTGATTTTAATAATTAGAAAATAAACAATTTCATATTGAATATTTCAGTTGTTTTAATCAATTATAAAAAAATGTTAAAAGCCACCGCAAGGGCCTTGTACCTAATAAAAAGTGTAATACTTAATTAGCAATATAATCATCGTTATTTTCAGTATTATCATATCATCATCATTGTCTCCATAATCGTTCTCATCACCAGCACCACCACAACTACACCTACCACCATTACCACCACCACCACCACCACCACAACTACACCTACCACCATTACCACCACCACCACTACCACCACAACTACACCTACCACCATTACCACCACCACCACCACCACCACAACTACACCTACCACCATTACCACCACCACAACTACAGTTACCACCATTACCACCACCACCACCACAACTACACCTACCAACATTACCACCACCACCACCACCACCACAACTACACCTACCATCACCACCACCATTACCACCACCACCACTACCACCACCACCACCACAAATACACCTACCACCATTACCACCACCACCACCACAACTACACCTACCATCACCACCACCACCACCACAACTACACCTACCACCATTACCACCACCACCACACCTACCACCATTACCACCACCATCACAACTACACCTACCAACACCACCACCATTACCACCACCACCACCACCACAACTACACCTACCACCATTACCACCACCACCACCACAACTACACCTACAACCATTACCACCACCACCATTACCACCACCACTACAACTACACCTACCATCACCACCACCACCACCACTACCACCACAACTACACCTGCCACCATTAACACCACCACCACCACAACTACACCTACCACCATTACCACCTCCACCACAACTACACCTACCATCACCACCAACATTACCACCACCACCAGAACTACACTTACCATCACCACCACCACCACCACTACCACCACTACACCTGCCACCATTACCACCACCACCACAACTACACCTACCATCACCACCACCATTACCACCACCACCACAACTACACCTACCATCACCACCACCACCACCACTACCACCACAACTACACCTATCACCATTACCACCACCACCACCACAACTACACCTACCACCATCACCACCACCACTACACCAAGCATCACCACCACCACCACTACACCTACCACCATTACCATCACCACCACAACTACACCTACCATCATCACCACCACCACTACCACAACAACTACACCTATCATCACCACCACCACCACAACTACACCTACCACCATCACCACCACAACTACACCTACCATCATCACCACCACCACCACCACTACACCTACCATCACCACCACCACCACTACCACCTCAACTACACCTACCACCATTACCACCACCACCACCACCACAACTACACCTACCACCATTACCACCACAACTACACCTACCATCACCACCACAACAACACCTACCACCATTACCACCACCACTACACCTACCATCACCACCACCACCACTACTACACCTACCATCATCACCACCACCACTACCACCACAACTACACCTACCATCAACACCACCACCACCACCACCACAACTACACCTCCCACCATCACCACCACCACTACACCTACCATCACCACCACAACTACACCTACCACCATCACCACCACCACTACCACCACAACTACACCTACCATCACCACCACCACCACCAGAATTACACCTAGCACCACAACTACACCTACCATCGTCACCACTACCACCACCACCACAACTACACCTACCACCTTACAACTACCACCGCCGCCACAACTACACCTATCACCATTACCACCACCACTACCACCAACACAACTACACCTACCATCACCACCACAACTACACCTACCATCACCACCACCACCACAACTACACCTACCATCACCACCACCACCACAACTACACCTACCACCATCACCCCCACCATTACCACCACCACTACCACCACCACTACACCTACCATCACCACCACAACTACACCTACCACCATCACCACCACCACTACCACCACAACTACACCTACCATCACCACCACCACCACAACTACACCTACCACCATTACAACTACCACCACCACCACAACTACACCTACCACCACCACCACAACTACACCTACCACCATTACAACTACCACAACCACCAGAATTACACCTACCATCACCACCACCACTACTACACATACCATCACCACCACCACTACCACCACCACAACTACACGTACCACCATTACAACTACCACCACCACCACAATACACCTACCACCATTACCACCACCACTACCACCACCACTACACCTATCATCACCACCACAACAATACCTACCACCACCACTACCACCACCACAACTACACCTACCACCACCACCACCACTACACCTACCATCACCACCACCACCACCACCACCACCACTACCACCACAACTACACCTACCATCATCACCACCACCACCACCACCACAACTACACCTACCATCACCACCACCACGACCACAAATACACCTACCATCACCACCACCACCACTACCATCACCACTACATCTACCACCATTACCACCACCACCACCACCACCACCACCACCACCACAACTACACCTACCATCACCACCACCACCACTACCACCACAACTACACCTACCATCATTACCACTACCACCACAACTACACCTACCATCACCACCACCACTACCACCACAATTACACCTACCATTATCACCACTACCACAACTACACCTACCACCACTACAACTACCACCACCACCACCACATTTACACCTACCCTCGTCACCACCACCAACACCACCACAACTACACCTACCACCATTACAACTACCACCATTACCACCACCACTACCACCACCACTACACCTACCATCACCACCACAACTACACCTACCACCATCACCACCACCACCACTACCACCACAACTACACCTACCATCACAACCACCACCACCAGAATTACACCTAGCACCACAACTACACCTACCATCATCACCACTACCACCACCACCACAACTACACCTACCACCTTACAACTACCACCGCCGCCACAACTACACCTATCACCATTACCATCACCACCACCACAACTACACCTACCATCACCACCACCACAACTACACCTACCATCACCACCACCACCACAACTACACCTACCATCACCACCACCACCACAACTACACCTACCACCATCACCACCACAACTACACCTACCACCATCACCACCACCACTACCACCACAACTACACCTACCATCACCACCACCACCACAACTACACCTACCACCATTACAACTACCACCACCACCACAACTACACCTACCACCACCACCACAACTACACCTACCACCATTACAACTACCACCACCACCAGAATTACACCTACCATCACCACCACCACTACTACACATACCATCACCACCACCACTACCACCACCACAACTATACGTACCACCATTACAACTACCACTACCACCACAATACACCTACCACCATTACCACCACCACTACCACCACCACTACCACCACCACTACACCTATCATCACCACCACAACAATACCTACCATCATCACCACCATCACCATAACTACACCTACCACAATCACCACCACCACTACCACCACCACAACTACACCTACCACCACCACTACACCTACCATCACCACTACCACCACAACTACACCTACCACCATTACCACTACCACCACCACAACTACAACTACCACCTTCACCACCACTACACCTACCATCACCACCACCACCACTACCACCACAACTACACCTACCACCATTACCACCATCACTACACCTACCATCACCACCACAACTACACCTACCACCATTACCACCACCACTACAACCACCACTACACCTACCATCACCACCACCACAACAACTACACCTACCACCATCATCACCACCACCACTACCACCACAACTACACCTACCATCACCACCACCACCACAACTACACCTACCACCATCACCACCACCACCACCACTACACCTACCATCACCACCACCACCACCACCACAACTACACCTACCACCATTACCACCACCACTACAGCTACCATCAGCACCACAACTACACCTACCATCATTACCACTACCACCACAACTACACCTACCACCATCACCTCCACCATCACCACCACTTCTACCACCACAACTACACCTACCATCACCACCACCACCACTACCCCCACAACTACACCTACCACCACCACCACTACCACCACAACTACACCTACCATCACCACCACCACCACTACCACCACCACTACCCCTGCCATCATCACCACCACTACCACCACAACTACACCTACCACCACCACCACCACCACCACCACTACACCTACCATCACCACCACCACCACCACCACCACCACTACCACCACAACTACACCTACCATCATCACCACCACCACCACCACCACAACTACACCTACCATCACCACCACCACCACTACCACCACTACCACACCTACCATCACCACCACCACCACTACCACCACCACTACCACCACAACCACCACCACTACACCTACCATCACCACCACCACCACCACCACTCTACACCTACCATGACCACCACCACTACCACCACAACTACACCTACCATCATCACCACCACCACCACCACCACCACCACCACCACAACTACACCTACCATCACCATCACCACCATCACCACAACTACACCTACCATCACCACCACCACGACCACAAATACACCTACCATCACCACCACCACCACTACCATCACCACCACTACATCTACCACCATTACCACCCCCACCCCCACCCCCACCCCCACCACAACTACACCTACCATCACCACCACCACCACTACCACCACAACTACACCTACCATCATTACCACTACCACCACAACTACACCTACCATCACCACCACCACTACCACCACAATTACACCTACCATTACCACCACTACCACAACTACATCTACCACCACTACAACTACCACCACCACCACCACATTTACACCTACCCTCGTCACCACCACCAACACCACCACAACTACACCTACCACCATTACAACTACCACCACCTCTACTTCCACCACAACTACACCTACCACCATTACCACCATCACCAACACCACAACTACACCTACCACCATTACCACCACCACTACCACCACAACTACACCTACCATCACCACCAGAATTACACCTACCACCACCACCACCACAACTACACCTACCATCATCACCACCACCACCACCACAACTACACCTACCACCATTACAACTGCCACCACCACCACAACTACAACTACCACCTTACAACTACCACCACCACCACAACTACACCTATCACCATTACCACCACCTATACCACCACCACTACACCTACCATCACCACCACCACCACCACAACTACACCTACCATCACCACCACCACCACCACAACTACACCTACCATCACCACCACCACCACCACCACAACTACACCTACCACCATTACAACTACCACCACCACCACAACTACACCTACCATCACCACCACAACTACACCTACCACCATTACAACTACCACCACCACCAGAATTACACCTACCATCACCACCACCACGACCACCACTACTACACATACCATCATCATCATCACCACCACAACTACACCTACCATCACCACCAGCACTACCACCACCACAACTACACCTACCACCATTACCACCACCACTACACCTACCATCACCACCACAACTACACCTACCATCATCACCACCACCACTACCACAACAACTACACCTATCATCACCACCACCACCACAACTACACCTACCATCACCACCACCACAACTACACCTACCATCATCACCACCACCACTACCACCTCAACTACACCTACCACCATTACCACCACCACCACCACCACAACTACACCTACCATCACCACCACCACCACTACCACCTCAACTACACCTACCACCATTACCACCACCACCACCACCACAACTACACCTACCACCATTACCACCACAACTACACCTACCATCACCACCACAACAACACCTACCACCATTACCACCACCACTACACCTACCATCACCACCACCACCACCACAACTACACCTACCATCATCACCACCACCACTACCACCACAACTACACCTACCATCAACACCACCACCACCACCACCACCACCACAACTACACCTCCCACCATCACCACCACCACTACACCTACCATCACCACCACAACTACACCTACCACCATCACCACCACCACTACCACCACAACTACACCTACCATCACCACC
The DNA here is from genome assembly GCA_964016885.1 of Eledone cirrhosa. Taxonomy (NCBI): domain Eukaryota; kingdom Metazoa; phylum Mollusca; class Cephalopoda; order Octopoda; family Eledonidae; genus Eledone; species Eledone cirrhosa. The sequence goes on from OZ024742.1 coordinate 376,171,136, forward strand.
ACCACCACCAGAATTACACCTAGCACCACAACTACACCTACCATCGTCACCACTACCACCACCACCACA